>JARYHS010011270.1:0-48323 GCA_031002005.1 Vandiemenella viatica | reverse complement strand
CAGAATTGTTGACCCTTTCCAATAGGTCTTTCATTTTCATAGCATCATTCTTCACAAAACAAACACGTATGAATAATTCCATTATGGCAAAAAACCATATTTCAAAAACTTGTGTGAATATAGTCTGCATTTCTTCTTAGAATTGGTAGCTGAGATTATAGGTATTAAAATCAGTTTTTTAATATGAAGAATATATTACATTTGCAACACAACAAAACAGCACCGATAAGAGACACAGCTTACTCCCACATGAGCTATAAAGAACTGCCTGTTCTTTCTCAGAGTGCAGTGTTGCCAACTTTTGCAATAAACAAATATTTAGAATTGGAAGGAATAATAATTATATCTAAAATTGATCTATTCAGTACTATTAGAAAGGAAAAAGATAATAAAGAAGTTACTAAATTTAGTGATTTTCTATATTTTCCCTGTAAAAGATAAAATAGGAATAGTTTCATTAGCAAACGATGGCAAGGTGATTATAAAAAACTTAAGAGTGGCAACCATACTATAGAGTAATAATACAACATATGAATGTGTATAATGAACTACTAACATTCATAAGATATTTGCAACATTAGTATATTTGATAGACACATGAATAGAGTACAATTGCCAGAGTAACTCAAGCGAAAACGATGCAGGCTAAGGCAATACTCAATTTTGGTAGGTAGTTGATCGTATCTGTATTTCGAATTGTTATTAGAATATTCCAATTTTTTCCTTAGATAATTTATTTGATCCTCATTAGTATTAAGTGAGCCCCATGTATTAATAGACCCCTGCAGAATCAACCACTTTGGGGACTCCTGATTTAACAGAATAAATAGGGCAGACTGTAACAGTTATGTATTGTTTGTACTTAGTATAAAAAAGATAAGGAGCAACAGCAAATAATCAGCAAGTATATCTTTAATCGCCATCATGCTCATCATCTTCTGCCTCTACATTATCAGCAGCATCGGAAGATACAACAATATCATGGTAATGTATGTTAGACAGCAGTTCTCTCATTGCATCCAGAAGTGATGTAACACTGGTGTGCAGATCATTGCCACCAGCACCGGCAGCTTCTGCTCTCGCCAATTCCTCTCCTCTTCCCCCTTGTCCTGCCCTGTTGTCTCGTTCTGCTTCTCTCATTTCTTCATCTGCATTCCTGGAGTACAAAAAGTAAACAGCAGTCTATTATGAAACTTAATCTTTACTATCTTATCTTTACCATTTAGTAAAATTTACCTTTCAAAAACACAAAATATATACTTAACAGGGCAGATAATTTAATGTTTATCTATATAATTGCACCCCATTTTGAACATACAATAATTTTTGACCAATATATGACACCTGATGGTAAGCAATTAGTGCCAAAAAAATCTCTTGAACTTAGGCTTAAAGGCAGTTGGAAGGTTATCAAGTAGCTGACCAAATTAAGCATATTACAGACGTAATAAATACTTGAAAGGGTCCATTATTTTTGCTGGTAATGTACACAAGTGAACAAAATGGACAAGTTAGAAAGTAGACTAGACCATTGAGTACCTATACAAAGAGAGGTTAGCTTTGCCAGGAATGTAGTTTTGGAACTGTAACAGTAAGTAGTATGCAACAATCGCATTAACTTGATTGTGTTGCCTGTATAACTGATACCTTTTCTCGAAGATGCTGCAGTTCTTTAAACCGGTCGCCAAGCTATTAGTTTACCTTGTAACAGCTAACAGGTCTCACATAAATGAAAGAAAGGGACAATGAAAGGAAAGAAATGCCGCGAGGCAATATTTACATGGAAAAGAAAGGGGAAAGTACACCCAACACTCACCAAAGTTGAAGGGAGGAGGGCAGCAGCAACACACAAACAAAGAAAAAACAATATTTTGGGTGAAAATCCCCTTCTTAAAGTTAACAGAGGGTAGCTGGTCTTGCGCAAGACCAGCCACCTCTCTGTTAACTTGAAAAAGGGGATTTTCACCCGAAATATTGTTTTTTCTTTGTTTGTGTGTTGTGCTGTGTTGCTGCTGCCCTCCTCCCTTCAACTTTGGTGAGTGTTGGGTTTATTTTCCCTTTCTTTTCCATGTAAATAAATGAAAGAAAGTCACTTGTAGTTACGAATTTGAAATATATTCTGAAAGTTTTCTTAAGTTAACACTGGTATGAGTTTACACTATTGAAAACATTTAAGGCAATATCGAACTTCGAAATCATGTAGGAAGATGCAGATTATCCTCCAAGGCACAACACTGTAATGAAGCATCCATTCTGGCAAACATACTTATATTTGCACCCCAAAGTTCAGAGTGAGCTTATTGATAGTTTTAACCACTTCTACGAAGGACTTCTTAAACCATCGCATCTTTCATCGAGTTTAGTTTCCCTTAAAGTGAATGAGAAAGTCCACAAACTTGTTCCGAGGCAAGATGGTTAAACTTTCCGTAGTTACAATTCGAATTTTACCTCACGACGCGACTGCTTCCCAAAACTGTTCTCACGACTGCTTGAAAACCCATTCCAAAACTATCCAAGACTGCCTGCGCCGGTCGGCTTTTTAAAGGCTAGGCTTATCTATTGCTGAATTGCCGTGGAACACCGGTGTATTCCTGCAGGGAAACACTACTCTTTAGTGAATTAGAAAAAAACCCTTTCCTGTTGAACCCTAATTTTACTCGGATTTTCCCAAAATTTTGCTGTGTTATAGTTTAATTTATCCGAATCTTTCTGGCCATGACAACTTTTCTCATAATTATTCTCATTAAAAAGTCACACATAGTGATGCTATCACATGTCAACACTAAACTTCGTTTTTCTTACTTTAAATTTCAAGTTACCTCTGAGCTGTTATGTTTGTTATTAATGAATTTTTCTCTTTCGTTTTAGTCTACTGCTATCTTCCTAACTCTTTTATCTAAAAAGTTCCAATTCTTTATTTTTACAATATCTTCTCAGATAAATTTTAAAATCATACAAAATACACCTTAACATGATCCTCATTCTCTACTTCCTTAATGGAAATGAATGCAACAAAGTAGGGTTGTTGTGGATGTCATCTTTGCGGATGCGGATGTTTTGCGGAAAAATAAATTTATAATTATTTAGATTTTAATATTTTATCAAAAATAAATTTAAAATCAAACTTTTTCATAATTAAATTCTATTTCCATATAATACTGCCATATTGATTTATTTTTGCCTGATCTTTCAACTACTAAAAATGTGGGATGATTTCACAATAGAATTAAATTATTTAATTACGTAAGCGTCTAAAAATCAGTCTTTATCATATGAACTTTGCGGAGTTCGTGGCTGGCTACACTAATTGAAGCGTCAAGCACAAGGCCAAGCCACCGCTCATCTCCGCGCTCGCTTTTTTTGTATGTTATAAGCATACCCCTTGTCGACATCCAGGTCATCAGGGGTGTGAAAATATCGGGGTTTGGAACGGGAAGTAATTCAGACACGGTCTTTTAATGGAAGCATTCGCCTGGAGTGATTTGGGGAAGCCATGGAAAACCCAAATCTGGATGCCCGGACTGGGATTCGAACCGCCGTTCTCCCGAATGCGAGGCGAGGCCGTTACCTCCTGCTTACCACACACAGTTCCGTGCTCGTGACACACCTTCCCACCGCTCCAGTGGCGCATTCACAGTACAACTTGTAGGACCTACGAGTTCCGATTTTCGATAAAAGAACTCTTGATGGTCTGTGAAAGCAGTTACAGGTTCCTTTCGATTCACTCAATATTTTTTCAACAAAAAATAATAAGATTATTATACATTTTAATTTAAATACAGACTGCAAATATTCTGTAAATTAATAATAATTTCGTGTGATCTAAAAATTTCAGTCACAGAGTTTTTTATCAGCCGCGTAGTGTACCTCTATCGTTGTCACCTATTTTTAAAAGGAGACCTACAGATTAACGTGAAATTTGAACCACGGAGCTTCCCAGCATCTTAGCATTAACAAAATCGAAGCTTTGCCAGAGGTGACTGTCAATTTTAAGACCCATGAAAATTGCAGCTGAGAAAAGGATTTGAACAAAAGACTTTCAGTACCCCAATTGTACGCCGTATCCATCTGAGTCAAGAGACAAATCTGGATGTTATTACAAATAAATATTCAACCATAATAAAATAAACATACTTTTTTTCTGTAGCATGTATTTTTGCTATCCCAAAACACAAATGTTCTTTTATATGATTAAATACATATTTTTCAGTACTTTTAAATTCAGATGCTTGCGGTGTGTGATTCGGGTATGGAAGGTCCCCGGTTAAAAATCCGGGTCTCGGATGCAATTTTAAAATCGACCTTCACGTCTGGCAATTTCATTTGTTAATGTGAACATGTTACGAACATCTGATGAACCTAAAGGCTGAAAAAATGGACGCTTTTCTAAAGCAGTCAGTAACACTAAAACAACATTTAGTCGTAAAGGACCAGAAATTTCTGAACTCTTTGTATACGATTCTCCATATCGACCAGCCCGACACCGGTCTGCACTGTCAAAAATTAGACCAAACTACACCGTTTAGTTCAATGTTACTTTTATTGCAAGATCGTCAGAAAACAATCACTTCTTTGTTAGCTAAGCTACGACGGACAGAACCTCAAATAAAGAGAAAATAATAATATATATTGCAATGTAAACAAAACATCCGCAATACATCCGCATTAAAAATTGCGGATGCCAATGTGAAAGCGGATGTAGCAATTCATGCGAAAGTTTCGCACTTGTGGATGCGGATATCCGTTACATCCCTACAACAAAGTACATTATGACTGAAAAACAACCTTATTTAAATCTTAAGTCTTTTACGAAAATAGTTTAGAATCAGTCTAAAAAGTGATTTCTTGTTAAGAAAATTTTTAAAAATGTTCTTTACTAAACAATTATATGTGATTTGCCCCCTTCCAATTGGTTTTAGCAAGATAATGGACATGTAACAAGGTTATGTTCCAACACGAAAAGTACTTTACTATTGAAAATGATTATAAAAGTTGTTCTCTATATGCATTCTATGTAACACGCCTCTTGCTGAACGGTTTAGGTAAGATAATAGGTATATAACAAGTGCCACTTCTTGAGAGATGTTGCAACGGTAACGCTAAGATTATTGCATCCTCTCCAATGTCTCGCCAATGATTTAGAAGGAACCAAAATCCTTCCTGCGATTCCTCACCACAAGCGAGCCTCAGCTTGTACAACTCAGATGTCGGCTCACAGTCTCAACTAAGCATGTTACTTCTTGCATTCACCACTTCAGGTTCAAGGCAGTGAAATGACCACAGAGTAATGACGGTTAACATTATTTTATTTCAGTAATAAGAGCACAGCTGAATACACATCTACACTTGGTCAAAGCCTGCAAACATCTCCTCGTGTCCAGCGCCTCTCACCCTCTCCCCCACCCCTGTCATTCCAACCCACTGCGTACTTAACGGTATCGCTCCTCCAAGGTCAGGCATTCTGTGAATACCTGTAGACCAGCCGGGAGGCTATATGGTCACTCACACTGTCTCTGCTGTATTGAATACTACCAACTGCAAAACTGATTTCAAATACTTCAGAAGTGATCACACACTAAAAAGAATTCAAATATGTAGAAGACATTAGGTAGGAAGCACATAAGAGCTTTTCACAAAGCAAATTTCTGAATTCTGGAAATAATGTGGTAAGCCAAACCTTGTAATTTTTTTTGCATTCTAATATTGAAAAGTGAAATACATATTTCAGTTCAAAATCATCCATATGGTATGTTGTTCAATTTAAAAAAATTGTGTATGAATAATAATTAAAAAAGACAAGCGATTTTAATCTTAAAAATTATGCCCATCAACTACTACACTATTGCATAAAATGATGAACACCTATATTTGAATGTACAGAAACACTGAAATTTTAGCATGAAGTTTCATCACAAGCTTTGATAACAGATTATGTAAAGAAATGTATGCAACTCTAAGCTGTCTTAGCATAAATCGTTGTAAATGGTGGTAGATTTCTATGCTACCAAAGCATCAGAAAAGGAAACTACAATAGCTTTGTCTATTTGTGATACGGTGTCCAACTTTTGACAATAAGAAGGAATTTAATACTTTGATCTTTGAAAATCATTAGAAGGTCTTTACTTTGGAAAACAAGATGATTTTTATCACCTGTTTAACATTTATGCAACAGGAAATGTTATCAAGAATAGAATAAACAGGTGTAAATTCCTGGCAGTTCATCTAGAATCATGAAACAGAGCATATATCATGGTTGTTCACAAAGAAAAGGTTTGTTGTATATAACCACTTTGAACTTTCTATGCAAACCAAACATTGTTTAGTTGTTATGTTTATCTTAACTGTGTGTGTATTAAACCCTTTTGCTTTAAGATTAATCAAACTTTAATTTCATTTTAATTCAAGCAATACAACTCTGTAAGACATTAATAACTAACATAAAAATTTCATAAACATCAGCCAGTACTATATTAAGTTAGTCTTTACTTATAGCTTTACGCCTCTATGCATGTTTAGACTTGTTCTAACTTGAAATGCAGCTGGTAGTATGTGCCACGGGTGTTAGTTAATGTTGAAATGTGCCAATGTTAACTGCTTACAATTTCATCCACAACAACGACAGAAGTAATTTTGCACTGTCATCATCATCATCATCATCATCAGCAGCAAGTTCAATCATTAAGGGACAAGAACCAAAACTAAGGTTTGGAGTTTGTAAATATCATTAGCCACAAGCATAATGTCATTGTCGAATCTTAAGTTGTTTAGCCTTCTACCATAAATTTTAATTCCTTTTCTGCCCACTAGCTTTGACACTACCAACTGCAAGATAGCCGAAAATAATTTTGGAAAGATAGGATGACCTTGCTTAACACCTCTTTCCATGAGGAAATCTGTAGTTGGTTCCATAATGCTGACAAAGGCTGAGGAGGTGCCATAGATGTTATGGAGCACTCTGATATAAGCTGTGTCCACATGTTTGGCTAATGCTTGTAGAACAGCCTTGTGATTTACTGAATCAAATGCCTTTTCAAAATCCACAAAGGCTACACAAAGAGGCATCTAGTATTTGTGCATGGCTAGTTAGTTCTCGCAGGGCCAGAATATGGTTGATTGTGCTAAAGTTGCTGTGAGAACCTGCTTGCTCAATGGGTTACACAGAATCAAGGATGAAATTGATTCGGTTCAACAAGACTATTGTAAAAACTTTGTACAGAAAAGACATCAAGCATATAACTTAATAGTTTCTGATGTTGTGAATACTTCCTTTCTTGTGTAGCAGAATGATTTTAGCTTTATTCCATGATAAAGGGATCAATATTTGCATAGGCAGCAAGTGACTGGTAGTTTCATCACTAACTAGCTTCAGGATATTAATGTCGCCACCAGTGGCCATTCCTTTTTTGATGCTATCGATAGCACATCTGACTTCAGATGGAAGCATATGTAGCACTGTAGATACATTAGAGTGGTCAGGGATATCAGAGTTTCCTCTAAACTACTAGATATATTGCTATAAAACCTTATGAATTCTAGATATTTATCTTTGTAAGAAATACTGCATTGTTTCCATTCATTGCTATTATTAGCTTTTTCCAATTGTGAGCTTTCACTTCCCTTTCTTTAACCTTGCTTTCTTCTATAAACTATCCCTTAAGATGTCTTCATTATACTTCTTTATACATGCCCTAATTTTTTCCTCAAAGATTTAAAAAAACTCAGAATACTCTACCATCCTATAATCAGATTGAATTTTCATTTCCCTCCTATCTTTTAATAGGTCTTTTGTAATGTTTCCAAACTTGCTCTTCTAGACGTTGTTAAGGCAGAAGACACCAACTTCTTGTGCTTACTCTGGAACAACCAATGGAAATTATCTGTACTTCCCTCCAAGTTTTTAAAGATAAAGATTTTGGTCTTGATTCTTATTAGTTTATTTCTTTCTGCCCTTATATTTATTTCAATCCTTGCTGTTACTAGACTGTGGTCGCTGCCAGTGTTAAACTTGTTCAGAACTAAGACACCTTTAAAAATTTGAGGAGTATTTGAAAGAAAAAACATCTATCTCATTTTAATATTGAAATTTGGGCTTCTCCAAGTCCACTTTCTGGAAGGATACTTCTTCGAAAATGTGTTAATGACAGGTATTTCTGAGTATTCGGCAAACTGTACCAGTCTCTCTCCTCTGTCATTTGTTTCATCAATCCCACAATTGCCCACCACTGAGTTGACCTGTTTTGATGGTGGGAAATTATGGGATTTGCACTTTATGGGAAAAAATGTTTGGAGGAAAAATGGATCCTACATTGGTAGACGATGATAGTACAATGTCAACATGGTCAGTCTTGTTTCTCGCAAAACAGAACATTACTGCTGTTAGAAAGATCAAATTGCATGTGATCCATTTTAAAACAAATGAGAGTTTGGATATTTCTGCTTCAGCAATTCTCACTATTCAGCACACCATCTTCATCTTATAGTCCAAGAGCTGGTAGACATTTATAGTTAGGTATTTGAGGCACCGTGAAAATTTATATAACGCTTCTTTTGAAATGTCTTAGTACAAAATCGAAGACCTGGCCGATGGGTAGTTGGGCATAGCCTAATTATTAACCTTGAAATATTTATTTTCTTTCAAAATTGTGTTTCATATTTTTTTTAAAATATATGGTAAACAATGAAATCAAAGGTGCTAAGTAGCAAAAAGGAATTAAATTAGGATAGGGAAATGAGCCATCACTTATCTTTAGATGATGGATGTGGAGTGCAAACACATAGAAAAGACAAAAATACAACTGATAAAGAAATTTTCGGGATGAGCCCTTTATCAACAAGAGAATATTATAGGTGATGAGTGATGTTGGCCAGTAAAATGGTAAGGGTAAATTCAAACAGAGGAAAAGTAGGGGCAGTGATACAGAGCTAATACCCGAGCATAGATAAGGATCCAAACTGATCTATGGTCAGTGGGAAGAGCAAATATATATATATATATATGAAATAATACAAAATAATACATTAATAATAATTTTAAAATTTTTAAACCAAAGACACTGTATGAAGTAAACATCAATTAGGTTAGCGGTGGTTCAATATAGGTAGTGGGGATGGAGGCAAAGAGAAGATTAAAAAAGGGTAAACATAAGTAATAATAACAATCGGGCATTATCTGAAGTTGAGACCAGGTTTGCTTTGTGCCCAGTTTGTACTGGTAGGCAAGTTCCAACCTTTTGAGTTCAGAGGAGCTGCTGATATTAGCGAGGACTCTGATAGCACGGACTATGAAACATGAGTTGAAATTATTCGAGTCATGGGTGGTGGCACGGGCAGCAAACGGGTGCTTTGGGTTCCGTGTGAACACCGTCTATCGGTGGCCATTTATTCTTATGGAAAGTGGGATTTGTGGTCAAACCTATATATGAAGCCAGGCAGTTGTTGCATGTTAACTGGTAAATTACGAGAGTGAGTCAAATGAAAACCTTAAATTTGTAATAAAAAAATCGAAATTTTGCGCCTTTATCCTGTAAGTTGGTAAGCGTGCTACAAGCAGCGTGCAGAATGGCCTGTAGGTGGCAGCATAGTGCAGATGCACACATACTGTCGCAGTATTAGTATAAAGATGGCAGCCCCACTTGAGACTTGCACCAGGGAAGAACAGCGTTCTGTTATTTGGTTTTTGAGTAGTGAAGGTGTGAAACCTATTGAAATTCATCGAAGAATGAAGGTTCAGTACGGTGATGCAAGTCTACGAATGGAGTAGGAAGTTGGCAAATGGTGTGACTTGAGTGGAAGATGCTCCTCATCCAGGTCAGGCACAACGAGTTGTGACTCCATAGAATATTGCAGCAGTTGACGCCATAGTGATGGAAAACCACTGAGTGACACTGAATGACATTGCAGCATGTTTAAAGATTAGTTATGGTTCAGCACACCACATTGTGCATGATGTGCTCCAGTTTCACAAAGTGTCTGCAAGATAGGTGCCACGGCAACTGACTCCTGAAATGAGAGAACGACGTGTTGATGCTTGTGAAGAACTTCTTCGGCACTTTGAACGAGAAGGTGATGGCTTCCTGGAAAGAATCGTTACTGGGGACGAAACCTGGGTTCACTTCCACCAACCAGAAATGAAGAGAGCGAGCAAGGAATGGCACCATTCCTCATCACCAAAACCAAAGAAGTTTCGAACAGAACCATCAGCAGGGAAGGTTATGCCGACTCTTCTTTTGGGACGAAAAAGGCATCATTTTGGAGCATTACATGCCTAGAGGGACCACTGTCACCAGTGCATCATACACAGATCTCCTAAAAAATCATCTTTGGCCTGCAATCAAATCAAAGCAACGTGGATTGCTGTCATCAGGCGTCCTTTTGCAACGTGACAATGAAAGGCCCCACACTGCCCGTACAACAGTTGCAACAATCACAGACCTGAATTTTGAGTGTCTTCCTCATCCACCATACTCAGCAGACCTTGCCCCAAGTGATTTCCATATGTTTGGACCACTCAAAGAAGCAATGGGAGGAAAGAAGTTCCTTTCTGATGAAGAGGTACGCCACACGGTGCACGAGTGATTGTGCGGACTAGCAAAAGAATTTTTTTCTAAAAGGAATTTATGCACTTTGTAAGCGCTGGAGAACTTGCATTGAGCGTGGGGGAGATTATGTTGAAAAGTGATATAGCTTTGTACCACTTCTGCACAATAAATAATATTTAAAAAAATATTTAAGGTTTTCATTTGACTCACCCTCGTACATGGGAGGCTTCACAGGTGGCATGTCCTATGATGGGGAACCCTGTGACAGGGTTTCTGCCCCTACTTTACCTCTGTTTGAATTTACCCCCACTCTCGTATTTCTATTTACTGTTCTCGTATTTTTATTTATTTTACCTTGTTGTCGTAGTGAAAATATCTACTTAATTATTTATTGTAGTTTCTTCTAAAGTTTTATTTCCTTTGCTATGAGAAAATAAGAAACACAATTTCCATTCCACATCATCCAGCTTCGCCAAATAAATAATAAACTAATGTGAGTTAATTCCCTTTTTTATTATAATGTTATAAAATCCTTAATCCTCTGAATATGTACAGGTTATTTTTCACAGCAACTTAAAATTCAAAACGAACACGACACGGCCTTCACCAAGCTTGTCTAATCTTGATCTTTCTTCCTCTGTTTTATATAAACGTTTCCTTAGCTACCCATTTCAAAGAGTAATTATTATAGTAGCCTGTTATACCACACCACCATTTTCCTGGCCAACAGTCTTTCTGTGAGGCAGTCTCCAACATCACCCATGTGCCATAATGTTCTTCTGTTGATAAAGGGATCATCCCAAAAATTTCTTTATCAGTTGTATTTTTGTCTTTTCTGTATGTTTGTGCCCCACATCCATCATCTAAAGGTAAGTGGTGGCTCATTTCCCTACCCTACTTTAATTCCTTAAAAAAAAAAAAAAAAATGTTTGAGACATGCTGAGGTTGGCACAGAATATTATTTATAATTAGAAAAAATATTTTTGAAAATACAGGTAATTTTGGTGATCGGGAATATTATACCTGAGCGCGAGTCAGCAGTATAATGGCAGCAGACTGCTTACTTGCGCTCAGGCATAATATTCCCAATCACGTGGCAGGTAAAAAGTCCCACCAAAATGACCTGTCTTTTCAAAAATATTTTTTTTCTACATATAAATAATATTCTGTGCCAATCTCAGCATGCCTCAAATATATTTTTCGATGTTATGAAACACAATTTTGAAATAAAATAAAAATTTTCAGGTTAATAATTTGGCTATGCCCCATCAGCCAGGTCTTTGATTTTGTACTTACATTTCAAAAGAAGTGTTATACAAATTTTCACGGTGCTTCAACTACATATCCTAAAATGTCAAACGGCTTTCCTGATACTAGAAAAGGGCGCTCCTCCTGATTCCTTATACCTTATCCAATGAGCAGATGACGTTCATGTATTGATTAATGATGCTACAAGATGCCCAGAACAAGGTCTGAGAGTTTGAAAATTAGAGAACTGTATCTGTACAACAATCACAATCTGTAAAGAAGTGAACAATTAACTTTTTTTTTTTACCATCAGAGGAGTTATATTGGAAATTCAGTGGGAAATCACAGTACTTTGAGGAGAGCTTACTTATAGTTCAAGCATCCAAAAAATCTGGCCACACTCAAGAATAGATATATAGTTCATTCACCATGACAATGCCCCTACAAACTGCTTGTTAGTCTCTGTTGATTACTTTGAAAATATTGCAACATATATTATGGTGTCTGTATACTGCACTCTACCCCATCTGTGCAACTTTGGGCTGATACCTCATGCACAGAATAGTTTAAAAGAGATGTGGTTTCCAACAAAGAGAACATTATAACAATATGGGATGATGATGCGCCAAGCTTCCTGAAGAATCGTAAAAGTTGATTATATGACTGGTTTCAGTACTTTTCTTTGTGACAATACATAGAGGAGAACAATCAGGACTAAAAACTACAGACCAATCAGTTCGAACTCAGTGGTAGGTAAGTTGGAGAGCCCGATGATCATGTGGCTGTAGGCAAAGTGGTGGTTTGTTTATTTTGTTGATAAAATGAGTACTATAGTTTACAAGTGGTGTATAGAGCCTCAGTGTGTAAACACATCACGTAAAAAGCAAATTGTTTATCTAGATTCCACACAAGGATGATATGTGCAAAAAAGGCTAAAACTTGGACAACGTGATCCGGCTAATTTGTGTAGATATACATATTTGTCTTCAATATACTTTTGTGAAGAATATTTTAACCCAAGTTTTTTCTATATATTTTATTGTTTAATAAGCTCCAATTTTGATATCTCAAACTTAAATTTTTATTGATAAATAGATTAACACTTATGAAGTTGAGAATCGTGTGCTTCCACAAACGTAATGTCTTTATAACCTGCTGCAATTAGTCGGACATCATCTATACGATCTCAAACATGATGTAAATAAATGCAAGTACATAACACATCTAGCAAGTTAGCAATTCTTTTCAAAATATGTTCATAATTTTCGTAACATCGCTACAGTTAAGCTTGTGCTGTACAACCTTAAAAATGTCCAATTTATTATTTTCTAACAGCATATAGGTAATAAAAATACAGTAAAATTTTAATAGATTTAGCTATAACTTATCACTACAATTAATATATAATTTCATCTGAATATTGGTATATCGTCACAAAGAATTCTTGCTGTTAATTCTTTAGCTACTTAAGTGCACAGCAATTAAGCTATATTTTTAACTTAACTATGGCCTTTGCAAATATTGATCCTATAAAACAATATTTAGCTTATAACAACAACTCTTTCTAGGTTATATAAGTTTCTGAAATTTATCCTCTAAGCTGAGTCTAAAGACTAACATTCAAATACAACGTCGAAAAATATTCCATTCTAATATAACTCTTCTTAAATATATGACAATATGCACATTTTTCAGCACAAAACTACACTTTCAGTTTGAGTACGCATACTCTGAGGTAAATTTTGACATTGCGGAATTCTGCTGTGCAAAAAATCACTTTTATGCAAAAAACTTTCACAGTATCATTGTATCAATTTTGCGCAAATTAGAGCCATTTGCTTTGGTAAATCTAGCTTTCATTACAAATATTTGATTTATGGATTGGTAACCAGAACTAAGTAATAGATTGACTTAAAGCCTGAAATATATGATGCATAGATTGGCAACCTGATGCTTAACACTCTGAGAAAAACTGGTGCATGCTGGGATGTGACATCACACACTATGATTGCCGTTTCATGAATTTTCTGAATTTTCATTTTATCAAAAAAATGTTTTCAACTCTTGACAAGCAAATAAAGTTGATTTTCATTATCCTTACAACTTACTCTATCTTTATCAATTAAAGTTTATAGGTTTCTTTAAAGTGTCAAGCACCCCACTCAGGAACCAATACACAAACACTTAAACCTCTTAAACATCACAAAATATACAAACATCTAGCAACACAGAAAAGAAAAAGGAAGAAATATTAGTATAAGTCATACTTAAACAAGGAAACACACAGGATTACAAAGATACACAGCCTGACAAAAGCAGTGAAGAAACCAGAGGGAAGGAGGGAACGAAACGAAAATTCACAGGTTGGGAGGGTATGAGATTTTATTTCCATGATCACAAAATCAAGTCAACTTTGCAAATAACTTAGGAGAATGAACTCGCTTATTATAATATTGCAACCCTAGTGCCCTGGATGCAAGGAGGGAAAGCTGGCCTACAACTGTTGTAAGTGGTCCTTGATATCCTGGATACTAGCAGGGACAGAAACGACATTCTGCTAGTCCCAAGTAGATGCATGCATCCAGGTCAAAGGGGGTGCAACATCACAATGATAAATGGGTTCATACAGCCAACTTCTTTGTAAATTTGACTCAATTTTGTAATAACTGAATCTGTGGAAGTAGCTAATGATCTATATGTAACGGGCGGAGCAAGCAATTAAAAACCCTTCTATATGGAAAATTGTTAGCCACGGATCATTTGCACTTCAGACACACACTCCTTTCCCAATAATCACAAAAACAGGATTCTGTTTATTTTTTTTCAGTTTTATGGAACACAGTACTTTTAAATTAACGGAATACATGAATCAAATGTAATAAGCATTTACTTGCATCCTAACAGTTCAATTACCATGTGAAATGTGTTAGATTACCAATGTGGTAGACATATATTGTCTCTGGTACAAAATGTCTTCATGATCACGAAATTCAGTACAATAAAAGACGTTAATATGCCAATATTTCTTCCTTACATGTCATCACGGAAACGAAATTCAGCATTTTCTCGAAGAAAGATGTCTGAGAAACAGCTACCATAAATACCATAACATGTATTTCTTGCATAATAACTGCCCATATTTTAATGTACTTTTTCTATTAATATATATTGGGTAACTATTATTGAATAATATCTCCCAAGAAACGTGTGTGAAAATTTTTGTTGCTGTTTAAACCACAGCCAGTTGAATAAACTGTGCAAATAATAATAATAATAATAAAAAAATGATGTTTATAAAGTAAGTGAAGCAATGATTATGAGAAATAAGATGTTACCTTTAACTTACATGTTATAGAGTTCATGAAAACATGGAACCAATTAAACCAATTCAACCTAACCCCAAACTTGGCCAATGTTTCCATCAGAAAATCATAGCTTCTGCCACGTGCTCATTAATACATTCACTGTTTCGCCATTGAAACTTGGCTGCTGGAAGTACTTATGTGTGACAAATGACATCAGTAATTGAAAGCAAAGAGAATTAAAAATAATACAAAACCTAATGCTACACCTCCTAAATTATAATGCAGAATCCATTGTCCCTTAAGTTTTAACAAAGCGTATCAACTTTCATTCTGTTCTAGGCTGCATTTCAGCCGAACCACAACCTCTGATAATACTGCCATTTGGAAATCATAGCTTCACTCCCATGTGCCTTACTACATACACTGTATCGTAATCGAATCTTAACACACTGGCAATTTGAATGCAAAAGAAATTAAAAATAATTCTTAACGTATGATAAGATTAGTTTTAATCCATGCAAATTTCTATTTTAAAGCAGAAATAATTGATTGTATCAACATCAAAATAAGACCAATATTTAAACTACAACAACAACTACAGCAAAATTCTATTTCAGTGATCAAATGCTACCAATTTTTTTTTTTTTTTTTTTTTTTTTTTTAAAAGAATGTAAATAAATTGTTATTATTTCATTGAAATACTTATTACTATTACTGGTATTATTAATGAAGAAAACTCTTGGATAAAGGAAACAAAGAAAATTCCGCAAGGCACTGAAAATAAGATAGGATAGGGAAAATAAACAGTTACCCGTCACTTACCACAGATGAAGGCAGGAGGGCGAGACACGTAAAAACACAAAACGAATTGCACAATATTTCGACTTTAGTCTTAGTCATGTGGAGCGAGACATATGGCAGGGGGAAAGATGTGGTCACATCCCAACCCGCCACATGAATGAAGCATAGGCGGAAATCGCGCGGTGGTGGTAGAATTGCCGGGAAAGGGGGGGGAATAAGCTTGACCACATCTTTCCCCCTGCCATATGTCTCGCCTCCCACATGACTAAGACTAAAGTCGAAATATTGTGCAATTCGTTTTTGTGTTTTTACGTGTCTCGCCCTCCTGCCTTCATCTGTGGTAAGTGACGGGTAACTGTTTATTTTCCCTATCCTATCTTATTTTGAAGAAAACTCTTAGTATAATACACTCCCAAGAGGATGAAGACACAAGTAGGCACTATATTGATATAAATTTGCGACGCAATCCTCCGTACAAACATTTAAAAAATGCACACTGAGCTATTCTGATTGACCTACCAAGTATGGTTAAGGAAAAATCTCATTTCTCTTAAACATTTCTCACTCAGTTTATCATAAAAATAAAACACTTTCTAAACAATATATTAATTTCCTTCACACAATAATTACCACTTAATTTTTTAGACAGATTTTAAAATATGAATGAAACAAAACTCAGTATGAAAATTGAACCTAAGGTTATAACAAGAGAAAGTTTTCAGAAGACATTTACAATTCATGCCTGTCTACATCAATATTTAGTAATAAAATAAAATTGGCAAAGAATTTTTACACATACCAAAGCACACGAGCGTGAAGCAACGGGCAAATACTAGTCTATTTATATAAAAAGCAACTTTGTTCACTGCGGGAACTTTTTGAATCCACAGATGTTACTGCAAAATCGAGGTTACGGGCAAAAATTCTTTTTAACTAAGCAACCACTAAGAAGCCAGAACAATGAAAGAAAAGTATTTATTGTATTTAAAGTAATGTATTAATTATTAGTCATTTTTTGTTTATTATATTCAGTCGATGTAGATGATCTCTTATACTTTCTGACCAAAGATATCATTGAAACAGTGAACTAAGAGATTTACCACATTACACAATTTTTTTTAGGTAATGAGCATTATTTAATAACAGTTGTATTTAGCTAAGTTTCTGTGAGGAAATGAACTGTTAGTATAATGCATTAAAAGCATTATTTTTAACAGTTTTAGAAGCTATTTATATTCAATGTAAATGTTTTCACAGTACTATCTGTCACTGTTACAGTAAGCTTGAAGAAATGAATTTTCAGAAGTCTGTTTATCCTGTCATTTTTTATGTCCTTGAAGCTAGTTTTAAATACAGAATAAACTTAAGTGTTATGTGGCCTCACTAACTTAGAAACAGGTTTTAGAAACTGCAACATGTTTTGTGTTATGGCTTCACCTACAAAAATAATTCTTGTATTATATGTTCACAAATCAAACCTATAAATTACTCAACGAAGATTCAAATCAAGGACCTCTCAATTTCCAGTCAGAGATTTACTATCTCGCCATATAATCACTCACACACACTGAAAATTGTTTTCAACATTCAAGGTCTTTCTCCAAGGTGTCAATAGATGAAACAAAACCTTTGTTCATGTATAACTGCATGAAATGAATTTCAATTAAAACAATTATGTAGCGATAAAAGAATTCAAAAGAACTTTAAATCACAGTGAAATTACAATCCCAATATAAAAGTGTTACAACCATTACTGCGAATTGAAGAATTTCATATTCCTATACGCTTAAAATAACTTTTGTGTTTAAAATCTAGTGGATAGCTTTAATTTAAAAACCAAATACCACCACTAATAAAATAAGTGAGCACTTGATTACCAAGATTGAAATTACAAAAGAAAAATAGATCTTTGGTTGACTTACAAACGTAATGGATCAACAGCAACTGTTTGTGGATTTAAATTGAAGGTTGGCATCAGTGAACGGAAAAACATTGAAAATGCATTTGATCTTTCTAAAACTGTAGTTATGCGGTTAGGTCTTGTATAGATATCAATAGAGTCCAAAGGTGGAAATGGATCAAAACTCAAAACAGGCCCTCGGGAATCCTGAAAAGAAAAGATTCATTTATGTAATCATTCTAGTACAGTATTAATGGTCTCTCAGACTGTTGAATTCAGACGTTACAGCATTGATAATTTGCTTAATTGAAAAATAGTGTCAAAATTAAATGAGACTGAAAAATGTTATAATACAAAATAACATTTTCTTTATTAATGTTTCTAGGGAATCCACCCAAGTAATACTATCATTAATAAACAATATTTCAACTACATAAATTTCCACCATCTTAGGCTTGCGTGGCCCAGAGTGCGTTGTTGGAAAAATAGCATGACATTGACAGAAATTATGTTGCTTAGCAACATTTCAGAAATCATTAGACATGTGTGAAGCTCAGAAAAGATTGTTGCTGATAAGCTGCCTCAATAATCGCTATCCACACATCACTTGGCTGGAAACTGCAATTCCAATTAACCAGATCAGACACCAGGCGTATTTCAAATACTTCTGTAATGACACTGTCCCAGAAGCCTCTCGCATGTGCCAGTACCTTGGTTGATTCGAATCTATGTCCTTTTTCCAAACTATGTTCTGCCAACACAGATTTGTCCTTTTGCCCCAGGCAAACAAGTCGGCCATGATCCAAACAATGTTGTTTAATACGCCACATTGTTTGGCCAATGTACTTTTTTCCGCATTCAAATGGCATGCTATAATTTCCCGTTGTATGAAGGAAAAGTTCAATGCCTGGGACAAAAGGACAAATCTGCAGTGGTGGAACATAGTTTAGAAAAGAACATTGATTCGGTTTTGAATCAACCAAGTTGTTGGCACATGCAAGAGGCTTCTGGGACAGCATTATCACAGAAGCCGTTTGAAATTTTCCTTGTGTCTGATCTGGTTAACCATGATTTCCAACTAAGTGATGCGCGAATACCAGTTATTGAGGCTGCTCGTCAGCAGCACCTTGTATTTTGTGATTTGCGGGCATCTAATGAAGTCCGAGATGCTTCTAGGCGATTAACAATGTCTGTCATTCCTATGCCAGTTATTCAACAGTGTGATCTAGGAAAACTTCAAGTCTTACGACTACACCTGAAGATGGCGATGGAGATTTATGTCACCAAAATATTGTGTATAAATAATAGTATTACTTTGTTGGTTTCCCGAGAAACATTCGTAAACATATAATGCTGAGAAAAACTTAATTCATTTATAAAATTTTGTGTATTTCTGAGAACATGAATTATGTACAGTAAGAGGATTACAGATTTCATCAATTAATGTGTACAACCACAGTATAGCTTTTTTTAATCATCATTGTTACAGAATGTTTTCTACAATTTAACACTTAAGATGCTGTCCAAAGTCCTTGATCAGAACCAAAATCCCCAATTCCTCAAATTTAAAAATATCCCTCTTCTGGATGCTATGTTTGAGCACTGCTGATTTATCCTGCTATACATTGTTGGGTCAGTCCGATGTAAGTCTGCCCGCATCTACGGGTATTGTGATAAATTACCGAGTATAAAGTCCCACGTCATCCTTTACACTTCCGCCAAAGTTTTATTCATTGCAGGAGGTCCAAAGATGGTCTTCAGGCTGTGTTTACTCAACATTCTTCATGCTTTATAACGTCAAGCAAACACAAAAATGAATGGAATGAAGGTATTCTTACTCAAAACAGTCAAATTTGCCCCTTTCTGGTAACCATTTTTCACAAAAGTTCTAATAACATATTGCAGTTCCACAGCAAAGTTGCCTTTACCATACGCCTTATATGCTCTAAGTTGGGGTGGCAACAGTTATTAGCACTGAAATAAAGATATTTATGAGTGATACAGACAGTAGAGCTAACTGGTGAAAAGTTATGTTTTGATGACAATGTTCCACTGAACAACCATCAAAACTACACTGTCTCAAATAAAACTGAATAATAAAATAAACCATCAATACAATGATTTTCAGGAAATAATACAATGTGTACATGGGAGTCATCATTTAAGTCTATCCTATTAAACAAATATTATGACGAATCGTAATACGCAGATGTCAGACACTTCTTAATGAAGGGGGTAGGTAGGGTACCAAAGACAGACATCAGCAGTATTACATACTGATTCAACTGTAATAGGTTCATAGCAAACAAAGACAAAAATATTTCAACAATCCATTAAATCATTAGAAATCATGAATTTTAAAAATCAAATGATCAAAAAGTATTGATACCTGCATAGTGCATACTATAAAGTTTCCGAGTTAGGATCCAAAATAATGTTAATTATAACACAGATTTTGAACACAACTATCTACTATATAATTTTCTAAGCTCACTCACTCACCTCAATAGCTATTGGCTGGAGAATGGTGTCACATGTTAACCTTCGTTCGCAAATCAACAGCCACCGAAGATATCATTAGAAGAAATTCGAGGTTATGTCAACAATGTAATAGTTAAGCTACTGCTACCAAATTAATTGCCATAATACATTCATTAAGCTTGATTTTCGTAGCATTCTATATTTGAAAAAATATCGATAAAATTTGCAGCTAAAAAATGCAGAACCTATTTTCAGTAACATATTGCATAAAATAACCTTCAATTTCTCATCATCTTTGCTGTAATCACGAATGCCAATTGTCACTTTGCCCTACCCTAAATTTCAGTTTGATTAAAACTTTTGATAATGCTTTTGCTTGATCAAAGTTTATACATTACGATTTATTTACTTTTTCATATTTTACTGACCACCTTAGTTAATGGTCTTTGTATATGTTCGCTGTACACGAGTTATTAGGCTGTTTAAAGTGTACATCAGACCAAATATGTTACCAAATCGAGTATTTTGGCAATTCATTTCTTCGGAGTTGTTCAACTGTTTAATAATCTGGAATCTGTATTAAGTTCTCTGGCCGTTACAGACACTATGAAGAAAGATTATAATATTAATGCACATCCTCAAAAAAAAAAACTAAAACAACATGATGCTTTTGAAGCAAACAGGAATTCTTCAAATTTTTCAGAGTGAAACTTAAGAGTCAAATACAAGTCAAGTTTGTATTTCAGCCAGTTCGAGTCAACGACCTTTGAAATTATTATATGACAGCGCAATCGTCCCTGTCCGTGTTTAATAAGTACCCCTATTAATACTTCTGAGTTTGTCAATCTCAAGGGATTTTATTCGCCCTAAGAGAGAAACACAAGTCAAGTTCGTATTTGGTCAAATCAGGTCAACCAGTCATAATCTTTGACACTAAAAACTGGAACTATTCTAGACCCATGACAATACGCAAAAAACAATCAAGGGCTTACACTAGTTACCTAATAAGCCTCTTGTAACACTACTGTAGCAATGATTGTCAGACTTACTACCAGAAATAATTTTATAAATAGAGTTAGTCCCATCTGCTAAAATACATCATTCACAAAGAGAAAGAAAATTTTGAAATACTTTTTTGGTCCAGTTTAGGAATTTTTTTCGGTACTGTGGTTGTAATAGCATATTTTAAAAGTTTCTTTGTAATAAATCTTTCGTTGGAAATTTAAATTTCATAAAGACAAAATTAAGCAGGTTGGAGTCTATGAATAGGGTGGATGGTTTTTATCTCCACATTGAATCTGATAGCTAACCTGCACAATTAACAATGGAGGCCGAGTGCAGCCATCTCGCAATTCATTTGATTTTGCCATTGGAAAAAAAAACTAACTTCAACACAAACAACATTACAAGCAGCCAAAGAATGTAATATCTTGGTTCTCCGGGTGGAGCCGCGTCGATTTGTTAAAACCTAACGTTTCTGCCATCTTGCTGTGGCTTCCATCAGAGGACAGCAAAATGGCAGAAATGTTAGGTTTTAACAAATCGACGCGGCTCCACCCGGAGAACCAAGATATTACATACAGTGACCGCAGAAACCTTCGTAATCAGCCAAAGAATGTATTGGTGTAATCACAGTACCTTGAAGGTGCACAAATATGAGATTTAAAAATTAAATTATAAGCCTAAAAATAATTACTGTAGACTCAATCGAAGTTTAACTATCATGGATAAGTAAAAGCTGTGATGCAAAACATCTGACTTTTAACAGGGTGACATGTAAAGTAGTTTCCAGCAAATACAAACTTAAATTTCTATTTACATAAACTCAATGAATAAATCAAATAATTTTCTTGTCCCAAAAGAAGACTTAGCAACAATAATAAAAATTATATCAAGCAAATTAATCAATAATTACTAGTAAAAGTAAACATTGATTAACACCCAAAATAACATAAAACAATTAAACATAGCATATATATTCATAGATGGTTATGATAATGTTATAAACTATCAAGATGATATAAATTATATAAAAATTTAAAGAAACTGAAAATGTAATATGGACAGATTGCTTTAAATTGTATTCGAAGAATGTTATTTTAATGAAGATATCTCAAATATTTAGATTCAACACAAAGCTGAAACTTGTAAACAGCAAAAAATGCTTACGATACACAATGTCAAGAATCAAAAATTAAGTCAAAGAAAGTATATGTACAATATCAAATTATATGAAGATGCAGCTACTGGATTTTTAAGTTTGAGTTTTGCAGGATAAACTTAACTTACAGATGGAAGTGTTACTGCAACATCCTTAAGGTCAGACAGTATTATGTGACGTAAAACATTTCGAGGGATTTTCAAATAACTCTTATTTCTCCTATCCTGGAAGTCATGCACACGTGGATCATTAGAATCCACAATGTCCAAAACCACACGGACATTCATTTCTAGCCAAGCTATCACTTTTGGATCTTTCCATTCATGGTAAGTACGTGAAACATACAGTTTGATCAGGGTTCCCAATGGCTGGCTCTGACTGTAATCATAGAGATTAAAGAAATAACATTAAAACTTAACAGTAATTATTAGCTATGCTAGATTGAAAAACTATTACTTTATGAATGTATTATTCACATGACTAAACCATTGAATCCTACTGCATTACAATCAGTTTCAGTGGAAATTGGTGTGTGTGTGTGTGTGTGTGTAAACCCATCACTCACCAAAGATGAAGGCAGGAGGTCTACAATGAACACAAAGTATGTTTGTCGGGATCCTCCTACCATTTGTGGTAAGCGATAAGTTTACTTTCCGTATCCTTCAGTATTTTTTAAAGCCCGAGCATTGTCGGTATCTATACTTATAAAATACAGGTCTTGGTCACATTGTAGCTGTGTCACATGGTGATGTCCCACTAAGACGTCACCCTATGATGTCATACTTTTCAACTTTTATGTCCCACTTAAGACCATGAGATGATTTTCTAGTTTATGTACGTTAATAACATTTCTATTTATCTCTGCATCTGCGAATAAATTAACTCTCAGAACACTGAAAGAAAAGTACATATTCTGTTTAAATCAACATAATAATTATTAGTTGCTTAAATTTTTTAAATATTTGTTCATAGCAAAAGTAATCATTAAAATATCTGGCAATACACAGGTAAGATAAAAGCTTTAATTCTCAATTGGTAATGTTAGCAGCAGTTTTGATTTGATTGTTATAACAACTGGAAACTGATGTTGCAGCAGAGGGCATGAGTAAATTAATTTCTTTTTAAGTAATTTAAATTGTTTTCGTTGGTGTCATTTTACTTAAATCATTACTTCACTTGAATGAAAGTAGTTCCACACTGATCGCGATCTACACAGCCTAGACAACAATAAAAACCAATATCACGTGGCATAACATAAGATGTTAAAATTTATTTTTAATTTCTTTTACTTTTACTGACGATATATTTCAGCTGCCATTCAAATGTTGTAATATCGATCTGAATTACAGATAACAAATAAGAAAGATGTAAAACCTGTGAAGATTTTTGATTAAGTTTATATCGCAAAGCATTATTGCCACTAAAATGTGATACATTGCATGTATTAATGTGTGTTTGATTGAAGTGTTGTTTTTCTGGTGGCAAGTTTAGTGTAAGTAGTATGTTAGGTTGAAAAACAACCTGGATCAGGATGGCAATGGAACCTCTTGCTACAGTGCAAGGCACGAGGAATTACATTCAGCTTTATTTTGTAACAATTCTATTTAGTTAAGCAATTACTAAGAAATGAATTTCCAGAACACTGAAAGAAAAGTATGAATTTCGTTTAAATTGGCATATTAATTCAAGGTTGCTTTTTACTGAAATCATTACTTGGTTTGAATGAAAGAAGTTACAATCTGATCACAATCTATGCTACCTAGACCACAATTAAAACTAATATTATGTAGCATAATGTAGGTCATTAAGATTTATTTTCAACATCCTTCGTTTTCACCAAAGTCATTGTTGCAGCCCCATGTAAGCTGTGTCAGTCGTTAAAATTTCGATCTTCATCACAAATCAGAAAGATGTAAAACCATGACGGCATTGACACGTGATACAGGGAATGTAATAATTCGGATGTATTTTAAGCTTTGATTTTCTAGCAGCAATACTGACGGAGATCGTGGTTAGGCTGAAATGCAATGTGGACCAAGTTGACAACTGAAACTTTTTGCTACACCACAAGGGATGAGAAATTACATTGAGCTTTATTTTATAACAATTCTATTTAGTTAAGCAATTACTAAGAAATGAATTTCCAGAACACTGAAAGAAAAGTATGAATTTCGTTTAAATTGGCATATTAATTCAAGGTTGCCTTTTTTTTTTTTTTTTACTGAAATCATTACTTGGTTTGAATGAAAGAAGTTCACAATTGATCACAATCTATGCTACCTAGACCACAATTAAAACTAATATTATGTAGCATAATGTAGGTCATTAAGATTTATTTTCAACATCCTTCGTTTTCACCAAAGTCATTGTTGCAGCCCCATGTAAGCTGTGTCAGTCGTTAAAATTTCGATCTTCATCACAAATCAGAAAGATGTAAAACCATGACGGCATTGACACGTGATACAGGGAATGTAATAATTCGGATGTATTTTAAGCTTTGATTTTCTAGCAGCAATACTGACGGAGATCGTGGTTAGGCTGAAATGCAATGTGGACCAAGTTGACAACTGAAACTTTTTGCTACACCACAAGGGATGAGAAATTACATTGAGCTTTATTTTATAACAATTCTATTTACGTAAGAAACTGCAAAGAATTTAATTGCCAAAACACTCCATTAAATCCTCCATTTTTGATGGGTTTTGAGGCTAGTTATATATTGCAAGAACGTACAGTAATAACATGGATAGAGTTAGAAACTAGCCCTTACCAAAGATAAAACACACACACAGAGAGAGAGAGAGAGAGAGACACACACACACAGAGAGAGAGAGAGAGAGAGAGAGAGAGAGGATGGTAATACAAAAATTTAACTTACAGGATGGAATTAACACTAATCTGATGGTCCAGATTTTGAGTGAATGCCATTTAACTATGACTAGTTCTGAGAAAAGCATAAAGAATCTTGGGGATGAAGGATCTCATTTCAATAATGGTCAATAATGGTGTTGACAGGCACAAGATTTGGAAAAAATAGGGTGACCAGAACTGGACTGTGATTGAACTTTTTGCATTGTAATGACTGAAATATTATCACCAGGAAGTATTACAGCTTGAAAGATGTTTGAATATTGGATAGCTGGTACCACATGTGGATGTTTTTATCCTCAAGAGCTATCAAATCTCACATCAAATGAAACCATTTCCAATGGTACCTCCACATTTAAGACCACCATTCATTTTATTTTATCCAATTTGTATTTATTCATTTATTTGAAAAGTTTAGGTACACTCTTCTATATATGACCCCACTCATTTCCTTTTGTTTTCTGGATATGACGTCTCAACCTCTACACCAGGGGTGGCCAACCCAAATGATCTTGCGGGCCACTTTCGAAATGCATCATAATTCCACGTGCCGCATTTAAATTATATATTTGCAAGTATATTGTTTTAAATTCAAAGTTAATTTTTTATCATAATTTCGACAGTTAATTTTTTAAGAGATAGATATTAGAATTACTGAGTTTTTAAAATGATTTTAACACATTAGTTATATACTAAATTGATAAGACGCTTAACATGACCTCTAATTTGCATTGATAATTGCTACCTGTATCACAAAGGTTATTAAAATTTATTTTGTTAAAAAAAAAAAGCCATATCATTATTTGAACTGCATGTAAGTATTTCCAATGGGTCAAGTTTTGAATGTGATACAATGAATGTATTAAAATGCATGTGACAGAAGCTATGATTTTCAAATGGCAATGTTAACGAAGGTTTTGGTTAGACTGAAACACTGTTTGGACCAGCTGACACACATGTTAAATCGTAAGGCACAAAGAATTTAGTTTTATAAATTATGTAGTATAGCATAATGTTTTAAGATGCCTAATTAAATTTAAATTTCATTGGTTCCATATTGCTGTCATTAATTCAGCAGCATTCAAAAAATTCCAAATTCATGTTGTAAACTACAGTCGATAATAAGAACATTGCAAAATGAAGGAAGATTTAATAACTGTGAAGATGTTGGGTCACGTTTAGATCATGAAGCGTTATGTCACTAACATGCAATATAGCGAATATACAGGGCGAGTCAAAAGGACATTACAATGAACAAATTTATTGCGATAACTTATAAAATTGGTAAATGTGTTATTTTGTAGAAAATAACCTCAAGTTTCACATAAAAGTGTACTGTGTCAGTTTGGTTCAATGTGTCATGCAGCAAACATCCCACCAGTAATCAATTTCTTCCCACACTCATTGCAGCAAATTGGGCATAACTTTTACAACGGATGTGTAGATTCGATTTTTAAGGTAAGTCAAATTGTTTGGTAGGGGAGGAACACAATCTTTAATGAAACCACAGAGAAAGAAACAGTGGTGTCAAGTCTGGGGAGTGAGTTGACCACGTGATTGGCACTTCACGGCCACACCACCAACCTGGGAAATGACTATCGAGGCAATCTAAAAATTCTGTGAGAAAATAAGGTGGTGCACCATCTTGCTGGTACTAAACCATCCGATCAACAGTTTTCATCGATCTGTGGAATTAAAAAGTTTTCAATCATAATAATCAACACATGGGTGACCTGGTGGTTTAGTATCATGTGGCAGTGAACAGCCCATCTCAACAAAGTTCTTGTGCCAAGAGTAAATTGTAGGCTTGCTTGGAGGTTCTTTAGTGTATCTGAACAGTTGTTGCACAGTTTGTTTCATGAAACCAAAACCCACAGTGAGCACATTCCACAACAGTGAAAGTAACCATTTTAACTGTGCACTACGCTGGCATTCCTGGTGTATTGATGCACTACATGCATCAAACTAGAAATTGTTTGCTACAAAATGACACCGATTCTGTAAGTTATCTCAGCAAATCTCTATATCGTCAAAATTGTAAAGTCCTTTTTGACTCGCACTGCATATTTTTGATGGAAATATTTGCAGAGTTTATGGCAAGGTTAAAATCCACCTCAGACCAGGGTGACAGCTGAAGTTACAGAAAGATACAAGGAATTATGTTGAACATTATTTTACTAAGTTAATCAATATCAAATAAATGATTTGCCAGAACACACCACTCAACCCACCATTTCTGACACGTTTTGAAGCTAGTAACATAACAAAATAGCAGAAAAGCATTTAACCAGAGGTCTTTACCAAGCTATAAAATTGTTTGCACTTGCTTTCAAATAAATTTGAACTATACCTTTGAAACTTTTGTAAACTGAGTTGTGATTAGAGATTGAATAGGTAACAAGTTATATATTTAAAAAAATAATATTGACAATTAACACTACTTACTACATTAAAATGATCTTCACAACAATATAAACAGCCAGTTAAAAACATTTTCTCTCTTCATATTTATAATATGGTTTTCCACCTCCTTCCATCCTTACGTTAATTATAAAACTTTTGAGATAAAAAACTCCAAAATATGCAAGATGTCATGGACACTAATGTCAGTGAAACTATGTACAGTGAGCAAATATGGCAGCATTTAAATCGCCTAAATTTCATTGCAGTCTCAAAATATTTATTTGAATGTTAAATTTTAATTTTTTCATTAATGTTATATTTTTCCAGTTATGTAAAAATTAAAATAATTGATTAAAAATACAAAAATAATATATGTATATACCCAATTCTGTATTAATCAAAATTGAGAAGAACAAATGAACAACAAGACTATTTTACAAAATAAATATTCTGTGAAAGACAGAATTATTTCGTATTAAGTTAAACAATAACTATCAAAAAAATTATGATTAGTAGGTTTATAACACAAATCAAAAATATGCAAACTGTCACACTTTATTAACAGTTAACGAGTAAATAAAAATAGTGTTAGCTAAATACTATGGAGAAAGTACTGTAATGCTACACTGTAGTAAATATCATATTTGTACAATAGTAACTGTAGTTTTCAGATACAAAATACTAATAGAATTATAGTTTAAAAAACTAAAATACTTGCTTTTGTAGCAACGTGAACTAAAATGTTAAAAATAATTTTGTTCAAGAGCGCTAGGATGTCTCACAATTCAGTACAACTTTTTGGATAAGCTTAAAATAAGAAAAGTCACTGATTAAAAAGTTAACTTTAATGCAAAAAGTGTAGGGTGCTACAAGGATTGTTACATATATTTCTGGCCTAATAATGAAAGAAACAAATATTTATGATCGAAATTGGGATTATTGGTTCTCAAAATATTCTCCGTGAAGATCAATACACTTTTGCATGCATTTGAACCAATTTTTGAAGCACTTTTTCCACTCTGATGGAGGAAACTCCAGAACATGCACCCCGAATGCATCAACCGCTTCTTTGGGTGTCGAAAATCATTACCCATGTAATTTGTTTTTGATGTGCAGGAATAAAAAGAAGTCATTGGGGGCCAAATCAGTGCTGTACGACAGATGAGCCATGAATTCGATGTTTTGACTGGTCAAAAATTTCTTTGTTTGAGCCGATGTGTGACAGCTCGCATTGTCATGATGAAGAATTATTCGCCTCTTCTTCGACTTTTTCCGAATTTCTCCAAAGACTACTGGTAAACCAATGGTTGTGTAACATTCAGAGTTGACCATCCTATGTTGCTCTAACGCCACTGTCGCCACGTGAACAGTAATGCCGAAGAAACAGGCAACCATTTGCTTCGATGTGCTTCTTCCACGAACAACTTCTGTCGGATTTGGCTCATCTTGGAAAACCCATACAAATAATTGTAGATGTTATACACAGCCTTTGATGCACCTTGAATGAATTTTTTTTTTTTTTTTTTAAACATATCCTTGCACCAATCGACACGAGCTTCCTTTTGAGCCTTTGTCAGATTATGTGGGATCCAACGTGAATAAATCTTTTTTCACGGCCAAATGATCATGCAATATTTTATTGATGCTTGTCGTACATATACTAAAAAAAGGCTCAATCTCACGGTATGTCACATGACGATCTTGCTTTATCAGTTCACGCACAGCATCGATATTTTCTAGCACAACAACAGATTTTGGATGACCCTGACTGAATTCGTCCTGAAGCGAACTTCGGCAACGATTGAGTTTGTTACACTAGTTTTTTACAGTGCTACATGATGGTGCTTTATCGCCATATAAAGAATTAAGTTCATCGATGCACTTCTGTCTTGATAATTCACGTCGAAAGTTGTGAAAAATAATCGCACAAAAATGTTCACGATTTAATTCCATTTTTCACCCGAGATGAATTTTTAAAGTTACTGTAAACAACAAATCGCACTCAAATGACACATAGTTATGAATAAGGCTATGTACAACAATGTCAATGTTTCCAATGGAAACGTCAGATGGCGCCTGGCAACTTATTGTTGCCAAGGCCAGAAATATAAATAGCAACCTGTGGTGATTTATTCTTGCTTACTTATGTATGTAGTTACCACTTTTCACCGTTACCTTATATTTTTTATATAGTTAGCATCTACATATGAACCGATGCGTAAGTCATTTATTGTTCTGGTAAAACTTTTATTTATTCAGTTAATGGTTTAACAACTTCCACCAACACCAGTTGATAATACGACCGTTAATCTTTAAATTGGACTTCTCATGTTAATATTTCTCAATCCCCATATTCAACTTACGAACTTAATATAACGCCTCTACTATATAGGCTTTAAATATGTCGCTCCTGGCAACCAACATCATCACAAAACAAAAGGAACACGAAAGTAACCCAATCTCAAGGAGTATGCATATTAACATACATGCATACTACATAATCTTATACATATATAAAAATAGACGTGTTTTTTCCTATATTTCACTTTTCAGCCACCACTACCTAGCACAGATCACTGATGTTTGTGGGTGGAAGTGGCATGGAGTTTCCTGTCGTGCACAACATTGGCCGAATGCCGATAGCTGTGGGGATGTGGGAGATATAATGATTAAAGTTGGTCAGTGCAGGGCGTTTTCACATTTCGACCAAAAATTCGTATCTCCGTATACATCTCTTTCCTGCCACAACTACATAACATAAACCTTTGGTGTTTGTGTGTAGTAGTAGACTCGTCTTTCCTGCCATGCACTATGGTTGTTAGATGTCGGTAGCTATGGGGGTGTGGGAGATATGGGGGTTGAAAGTGGTCGACCTGTGACAATTTCATACTTCTGCCAAAGACAAAAGTGTCATGGTGTATCACTTTTCAGCGAAAAGTGCAGATCACAGATAACTGGCGTTTGTGTGTAGTAGTAGCACAGAGTCACCTTTCGATCACAACAGTGGCCGAATTTCAGAAACTGTGGTACTGTGGTAGATATGGTGGTTGTAAGGGGGCGACCAAGGATATTTTCGTATTTCGACTGTCTCCGCATATGTCACTTTTCTGCCACAACTACATAGCATAGAGCATTGGTGTTTGTGTTTGGTAGTAGAATCGTATCTCATGTAGTGCACTATGGTTGTTAGATGTCGGTAGCTATAGGGGTGTGGGAGAAATGGGGGTTGAAAGTGGTCGACCTGTACCAAATTTCATACTTCTGCCAAAGACAAAAGTGTCATGGTGTATCACTTTTCAGCGAAAACTATCGATCACAGATCTCTGGCGTTTGTGTGTGGTAGTAACACAGAGTCACCTTTCGATCACAACAGCGGCCGAATTTCAGAAACTGATTGTGTGGGAGATATGGTGGTTGTAAGTGGCCGACCAAGGATATTTTCGTATTTCGACGAAAGGCATGTGTCTCCGCAGATTTCACTTTTCTGCCACGACTACATAGCATAGAGCATTGGTGTTTATGTGTGGTAGTAGAATCGTGTCTGTTGTCGTGCACTAAGGTTGTTAGATGTCTGTAGCTATGGGGGTGTGGAAGATATGGGGGATGAAAATGGTCGACCTGGTATATATTTAGAATTAGACGAGTGTGTGTCTCTGTATTTGTCATTGTTCGCCGTAGAACAGTTTCTTAATTCAAAGAATGTATTTTAAGTATTATTTTGAAGTTTCTAGCGCAAAACACTGGTTTTTGTGTGGCTGAAAAATTATAAAAAGAGTGGTTAAGTATCAAAACGCAACATATAAAGATGAAAAATGCCAATATGTAAAAGTTAAAATTTCCATTCGTATCTTGGCTTTTATAAATAAAAGTTTAGGTATAACTGTTTAAGAGGAAGCGTGGTGCGATGCATAAGTTGAAATTTATCAATAAGAGTGTCTGTATAGCAGAAAAATTAAAAAATGACGTATGGAAATTTAAAAAAAAAAAAAAAATACAGAAAAAATTCCATGTGGAATCTCGAATTCTATCTTGGATAGTATCTTTAATTTTTTATAAATAAAAGTGTTTGTATAAAAGAAAACTTAAAAAATGAATAAAGATGTCTGCAATGAAAAAAATATATTAGTTGACTTTTATAAATAATGATGTGCATATAAAAGAAAAATTAAATAATGCATAATATACTGTGAAAATTTAAAATACAACGATAAAAAAATGAAAAGTGTAAAGGAGCATATTTGTTATCTCTGATCATATCTTTGATTTTTCAAATTAAAGTGTACATATAACAGAAAAGTTGGGAAGTGAAGTGTGGAAAATAAATATATATCAGTTGACATTTATATATAACAGAGTACATACAACAGAAAAATTAAAATATTAATAGTGAAGTGTGATAAGTGAAAATATAAAGACAAAAACGCCCAAGTGGAAAAGGAATTTTTGCGATGCCGATCGTATCTGTGCCTTTCCTACATACAAGCATATGCATAGTTATATAAGAAGAAACGTGATGAGCATGGATCTCTTGACTTTAATAAATAAAAGTGTATGTATAACAGAAAATTTAAAAATAGTGAAGTGTTAAAAGTAAAAATATAATAATAAAAAAGTGCATAGGTAAAACATGGCGTTCAGAAACCATTCTGAGGAAGAAAGATACGTGACTGTTGTGGCCGATTTCCGATATTATATGAGGTGAATTGTATGCGTAGCAGAAAAACTGAATAGTAAAGTGTAAAAATTCAAAATATAAAACTGCCAAAACGTAAAAGAGAATATCTGCATTCTCGAATAGTATCGCAAAGGCGAAAGATTGTGAGGGAAAGTGAAAGTGAGCAGGAAAGAGAAGCACGTCTAACACTGCGGCGAGAAAATCATTGACGGAACAGAGGTATTCAGGCAGAAGAACGACGTGAAAATGTAAATGAAGTAGATGGAATAAGCCAACGATTAACCGCAGAAACAGAACCAGGTTCATTGACGAATGAAACAAATAAACAGGATAGTCATAGAATTAGTAACCTTCCATCAGGGGTGCAAGGCGATGTGCAGCTATCGCAAACACCTGTGCATGCTGTGCGCGGAAGGAGGCAATATTCGAGATCTCGAATCACATTGCAAAGGCGAAAGATTGTGAGGGGAAGTGAAACTGAGCAGGAAAGAGAAGCACGTCTAACACTGCGGCGAGAAAATCATCGACGGAACAGAGGTATTCAGGCAGAAGAACGACGTGAAAATGTAATTGAAGTAGATGGAATAAGCCAATGATTAACCGGAGAAACAGAACCAGGCGCACTGACGAGTGAAATAAATAAACAGAATAGAGATAGAATTAGTAATCTTCGATTAAGGATGCATGTCCATTCTCAATTATTGGAAACATCTGTGCATGCTGAGCGCCAAACAAGACGAGAACGTTATAGTCTTGAACGGGAAGTGTTTCATTATGAACCAAGTAAAGATTATACTGTACATCCAAGTATAGTAATTGGGAAAATGGATATAGTATGTAATTTTTGCAAAGCCAAAAAAGTCAAAGGAGAAACGTCAAGTGTATGTTGTTGAAATGGTAAAATTATTTTGCCAGTACTAAATTTTCCGCCGCCTGAATTTTTTAAATATATGAATGGAGAAACATCGAAATCTAAAGACTTTTTACAAAAAATTAGATGTTACAACTCATGCTTCCAAATGACATCGTTTGGAGCAACAGCAGTAACGGAGAAGGAAGGATATAATCCGGTGTTTAGAGTGCAAGGGCAAATGCATCATGAAACGCCGAAGTTTTTACAAATTACTTCATAGGAAATGAAGATGAAGTAGATCAACGCTCTGCGAATATTGCAGGATTGAGTCGAGAAGTAATACTTGATCTACAGCGTTTCCTACATAAGCATAATTGACTTATTAAGAATGTTCAAGACTGCAATGGATAAAATGGTCTCTGATAACTACAAAATAATAATTAGGGCTGATAAAAGACCAATTGGCGAGCATGAAAGACGATTCAATGCGCCTCAAATAAATGAAGTGGCGGTAGGTAGTAATCGTGGATAATGAAAGTAGCTACCGGGACATTGTCGTACAACGAAGGAGTAATCACTTACAACGTATTGCAGAAATTAATCAGCATTTATGATGCCCTGCAATATCCATTAATATTTTGGAAAGGAGAAGATAGCTACCATTTTAATATTCAACAAGTAAACCCTAAAACGAATAAAACGACAGATAAAAAAGTAACTTCGAAACAGTTTTATGCTTATCGCATAATAGGACAGAGAAAACTGAATATAATCATGTAATTAACTGTCGCCAATTATTTCAACAGTTTATTGTTGATATGTATGCAAAAATAGAGTCAGAAAGACTACTCTGCATTCACCAAAATCAAAGGCAAGTTACGAACAGATAAATACATTCATTTACGAGGATGCAATAGCCAGTGATGGTAATATTGAAAATATTGGACAATTAGTAATCTTACCCTCTACATTCACCGGTAAGCCCCAGACATATACACGAATATGCACAAGACGCTTTGACTTACGTGAAGAAACATGGTCGACCTGATTTTTTTAATAACTTTCACGTGTAATTCATCGTGGAAGGAGATTAAAGATGAATTAAAGTATGGACAAACACCACCTAATAGACATGACTTAATCGCACGAGTGTTCAGAAAAAAGCAAGTCAAATTCATTGATACGATTGTGAAGAGTCACATTTTTGGAGGCGTCATTTGCTGGATGTATTCAGTAGAATGGCAAAAAAGAGGATTGCCACATTCACAACAATTTAATTTGGCTAAACGAGAAAATTCGTTCCAATGATATCGATGACGTTGTCAAGGCCGAGCTTCCAAATCCGACTGAAGATCCCGTGTTGTATGAAATAATCGTAAAAAATATGATACATGGACCATGTGGAGTACTTAACATGCGATCACCATGTATGAAAGATAACAGATGCTCAAAGCGGTATCCCAAACCATTTTTAAACGAAACACAAACCGGTGAAGATGGTTATCCAAAATACAGACGTCGACAACCGAGTGAAGGAGGATTCACGGCGAAAATCAAGCTGAGAAATGACCTAGAATTAGAAATTGACAATCAGTGGGTAGTGCCTACAATCCACTATTATCGAGGATGTCTCAAGCTCATATCAACGTAGAATATTGCAGTTCTGTCAAGTCAATTAAATATGTGTGTAGATATATTAACAAAGGAAGTGATATGGCTGTCTTTGGAGTAACAAATGAAAACAAAAATGATGAAATTTTGCGATATCAAATGGGACGATATAGCAATAGTAATGAGGCCGTTTGGCGTATAATAGGTTTTCCGATTCATGACAGAGATCCAGCAATTGTTCATCTAGCAGTCCATCTTGAGAATGGACAACGAGTGTATTTTACAAGTCAAACCATACAAAGAGTTGCAAACCATCCCGCCAATACGACCCTGACTGCATTTTTTGAATTGTGCCAAAATGACCCATTTGCAACAACACTTTTCTATGCAGAAGTTCCCAATTATTACATATGGGACGCGTCAAGAAAAATATTCAAACGACGAAAGAGAGGAATTCCTGTACAAGGATTTGAAGGAATATTCAAAGGTAATGCTATTGGTCGAGTATACGCGGTTCATCCAAAAAACGCTGAATGTTTTTACTTACGTCTACTACTTCACGAAATACGTGGACTAACATCATTTGAATATCTTCGAGCAGTAGACGGTTACATTTGCGAAACGTACCGGGAGGCATGTCAGCATCGCGGTCTATTAGAAAGTGACAATCATTGGGAACAAGCAATGAGAGAGGCCGCACAAATAGTAAGAGCGGATCAAGTACGAGAGCTTTTTGTAAAAATTCTAACAGCGTGTAATCCCTCAAACCCTAATATACTATGGATGAAATATCGCGATAGCATGAGTGACGACGTTTTAAACAGAGTGAGGAGAGACAATCCGGATTTGGATGTTACTTTCAATGAACATATTTACAATGAAGCACTGATAATGTTAGAGAATCGATGTTTAGCGATGAGCAATCAAACTTTAATTCAACTTGGATTACAGTCTCCCGTAAGAAGAGAGTTAGACGCAGTTAGTTCACAATTGACGAAAGAGCTCAGTTATAATATAAGAGAATTGGATCGTTACATCAAAGATAATGAACCGAAATTAACCCAAACTCAACACATTATTTACGACAGAATCATTAATCGTACTGAAACAGATGAAGGAGGAATAATCATTTTAGATGCATCAGGAGGAACTGGTAAAACGTTTCTTATTAATTTGATCTTAGCTAAAATTAGACTGAAAAAGCAAATCGCATTAGCATTGGCATCATCTGCAATCGCTGCAATGTTAATGGAAGGCGGGAAAACGGCACATTCTGCGTTAAAATTACCGTTAAATGTAGCAGAGCAAGACAATCCTGTCTGTGATATAACCCGATCTTCTGTACGTGGTCAGATTTTATTGCGCTGCAAAATTATAATATGGGATGAATGTACAATGGCCCACATAAAGTCAATCGAAGCGCTAGATAAAACATTACAGGATCTTCGGAAGAACGGAAGTCTAATGGGAGGAATTTTATTGCTACTATCAGGAGATTTTCGACAGACATTGCCGGTAATTCCAAAATCAACATCGGCTGACGAAATAAACGCATGTTTAAAGCGATTAATGTTTTGGGATCGCGTTGAGAAGTTATCTCTAACAGAAAATATGCGTGCAAAAATTACAGGAGATCCGAGAGCACAATCATTTGCTGAAAATCTTTTGAAAATTGGAAATGGTACCTATCCACTGGATCCGGACTCTGGGAGACTTATTTTAACAGCAGAATTACGTAACGTGGTAGACACGAATGAAAAACTTATCGAAAAAGTGTATCCATTTATAGAAAAAAACTACTTGAATAAAGAATGGTTATGTGAGCGAACGATTTTAGCTACAAAGAATGATGTAGTGCGACGAATAAATGAGCAGATACAAAATATCATACCGGGGGAAGAAAAAATATATAAATCAATAGACACCATTATGGATCAAGATGAAAGTATGAACTATCCGACTGAATTCTTAAATTCATTAAGTCCGCCCGGTATGCCTTTCCATATATTGAAGCTAAAAATTGGATCACCAGTTATACTATTACGAAATCTTGATTCGCCTAAATTATGTAATGGTACAAGATTAAGCGTGAAACAGCTGCTAAACAACATCATTGAGGCGGTAATCCCAACCGGAAAAGAAAAAGGAAAATCGGTTTTCATACCAAGAATCCCACTAATTTCAAACGATTTGTCATTTTGTTTCAAACGGTTACAATTTCCAGTGAGATTAGCTTATAGTATGACTATAAATAAGGCTCAGGGTCAAACTTTCCACCATTGCGGAGTTAATTTGAAAGAATCCTGTTTCTCACACGGTCAGCTTTATGTTGCTTTTTCACGTGTCGGACAAGCAGAAAATCTATTTGTTTATGCTCCACACAACAAAACACCAAATATAGTTTATAAAAATTTATTTCTATAACATTATTAAGTATCCAGGATTTTTGTATACTTAATGAGTATGATATTTATGTAGAAAATTAGTAAAAATAAAACAAGAAACAAATATCTTTAAATACATTTTATATTTTAAATATAAAACAACTAAACAGATGTACCAAAAATAAAAATAATAAAAACATACCAAGCGAAGCGGGTTGTCCTCAGCTAGTAAGTTAAAATAATTCAAGGTATCAGTTACTGTTTCGCAGGTTGTAATGCTTTAATTTTTGACAAATAAAACTTCTAGAAGATGCCAAAAGCCTTTAAACTATCAATTATATTTACTCACAATGTATTAGTTTACATTCAGTCTATGTATGAATAGACAATATGATGAGTTTTCATGTTTGGTTGAAATTGCTGACATTATTGATAAATCATGTATCAACCACAAAGAAATAATACTGTTAACTGTGTTTGTCACATGCTGATAGAAGTGGCTATATCAGAACTATCTGGAAAATATTTTTTCCTTTTGAACATCTCCTATCAAAAAAATTACATAATGTCAGACCATAGGAAGATTGCACAATGGATCAGTCATGGGATCATTAGATACTTTTTATCAATTTTCTCTTGCTAGTATCTCTGTGTAGCACATAGGGTCTAATATTTTCCTTTGGACAGATAAATATTTCTTCGGGATAGTAGAGGTCTTAAAGATAATTTTCCACAGTCAAAACCTAATTAGATTTAAATGTGTGCCAGATTTGAGGTGCAAGGTAAGGTATACTGAATGAATGACTGAAGTACTATCTACTTATACACAATATATGAACTGTTGGCAAACGGTGCAAAGTTGATAAATTTCATTCTGAACTTGTAGAGGAAGGCAGAAGGTTGATATTTATTTATTTCAGTAAATGCTGCACAAACTAAATAACAAATAGTATTTAAGAGGTTCAACTGAAGCTTATGATATACTATGCTCAAATAATAAAGGTTGTGAGAACGAAGGCTTTCACGGCGTATCGATGAAATATAGTCTTCGCGGGTTTTCCGCCGTAAGTTGTTGAAGAGAGACAACAACGAGCTTTCGGCGGCAGAGCCAGCCGCCGAAAGCTCGTTGTTGTCTCTCTTCAACAACTTACGGCGGAAAACCCGCGAAGACTATATTTCATAATAAAGGTTGTTTGTGTAAATAGTATAAAGAAGTGATATAACATGAAAAACTGCAGTACTGAAGTGAAAGTGGACAAATATTATTCAAATTTGAGTTTGGCTACCAAAAAAAGGTTTATACTGCTACAGCAAACTAGCTCAGGTGATATATAAACTAAAACATATTAATGTAGGTGCCACATTTGTATGCTCCATCCATAATATACACAAGAAGCAGTATCGTGGAAGTATAACATTCTTAAGGTCACTATGTTGGAAACGCATGCCACAATCTAATTTCCACGCTTCAAATTAAGAGAAAAACTGCCCACACACATATATAACAAATTTGTTATTCTGAAAGTGAAACTGCAACTGATTGATGAGGAGAGGGTGCGATAAAATTGCATACAAATTGGTTAAATAAACCTTCTGGAATCAGTTATTCAAGTTCAGGTAAAACTTTATGGTGGATGGAAAGCATATTCACTCTATGTGGAAAATATGCGTCAAACATCATTACATTTTCATCCAGGTCGAAATAAATGTTTACACAAAAATTCATCCAACATTGTTTGATTTCCAATCGGTTCATTTACAGATTCTTAAGGAACAGGTAACATTACGATATTTGTTACACTACTCCTACAAGTCAATTAGTTTCAAACAGCAAACCATATCTATATTTCAAATTACTTTTATGTACATCTGTAACAACATATTTAAATTGCAGCTGGTCTGTTACTGGGACACATTTACAACATACTAACTGACCCTTTCACAAGAAACTTCGCAGACGCACACTCGAAAACTCTCCAAAGTTTCATTGCAATCTGATAAGTGGTATAGGAATGCATAGAAGACGAACAAACCCACAAACATTGATTTTTATATATAAGATGAAAAATATACTATACATATAATTACAGCCACACAAAACTTAATGCGAAATGCGTATTAATGGCCAGACTGAAATTTCCTGTTCTCTATGAGTACGCAACGCGTAATGCTGTATTTGTTGCATATATTCATAAAAACTCCCATCACAAGTTCATTAGTTTCAAACATAAAAATATATTAACACGTAATCAAAACTGCCCGATTCGGATTATTTTTATATATCGTACGTCCCTAAATTACTTATACTTCATTTCCTCCTGTTTGATCACGTTATACACAAACCGCTGAAGATGGTCGTGTTAAAATTCTATATTAATTTACAAAGGCATCACTACGAAAGCGTATATAATGTCTCTGACAATTATTACGTAAGCAGCTTATTAGGAAGCCGGTTTTTGAAAGCCGCTATTGATGAAGTATTGTTAGACGCTAAATAACGCTAATAAACGGCTTTTCGTGACGTCAGGACTATTTCACTATTTTTGGGGGCGTGGCCACAATTTTCGTCACATCCGGTTATTTGACATTTCCGGCTATTTTCAGCAAGGGAAGAGCGTTTCTGAGCAGAGATTTTAGTGGCATCTTCGCAGATATTACGTCGGAAAAAATAACTATTCGCTATTTACAAAGGTTAAAAAAAGAAGTTAGAAAAAAGAAGCAATAACTGAATAACGTATTACTGGGAAAAAAACTAGTTTGGCTAACTCTAGTCAGACTACAACCATGGAGGAAGGAAATAGATGGAGGAGAAGTGACGTTAAATCTGTGAAGGAGGCTCTAAACTCTCGCGCATGCGGAGTGGCGGCAGTGGCGATATTGCGAACCCAAATAAATTGAAAGTTCACATTGTGTTAGATGCTGTGACTATTTCATTTTGTAATGTGTATAAGTGTTTTATAATGCCATCTTGTGTTGCATACGGTTGCACAAATAGGCAAGAGAGGAAAGAACCTGGAATATCATTTCATAAGTAAGATGCAATCTAATAATTGTTCTTGAAGTGGGCGGCAGGAATTGCAAACTTCGGTGCCTGTCTATAAATATTTAGTCATAGCTCTCAATAGTATGACTTTGTTCTCAAATTTTTGTTGGTATAGTGTAGATCATCAGCATACCTTGCTATTTTGCACATAATAGACTAGCATTACTTTTTAACGAGTGTTGAAAATGAGATTTAAAGGGGTGTGTTTTACATCGCGATTCAGTGAATTTAGTACTGCGCTTTCTTTCGTCACGTTGCAGTTTATACTGACAGTGTATGATGAAATTAAATGTGTTAAATTATGCTATGCAATCTAGGAATCTTGATGAAGCAGACGATGTTGTTATTTGAATCGCAAACTGTATTTGCGATTCAAATACGCGTGTGTGGGTGTGTCTACATACTTAGCGGCAATTTAATGGAGATTGTGGTCAGGTCTAAAAGCAGTATGTACCAGAATGGTTTTGTTGTTCCATAAGGGACAAAGAATTTATCTATTACTGTTAGTAATTTCATGAGAACCAAGTTAGTGACAAAACGTGTATCGCGATATAAACTGCTTCCAGGTATTCCCAATTAAGCTTACGATGTATGGTAACAAGATAACTATTTTTATTCTGACCTACGCCGCATTTCAACCTAACCACAAGTGGTAGTAAAAAAACTGAAATATCCATTCTGCATGTCAACCCTTGTGGCTTTGGTAGAATTAATTTTTGATCCAGGCTGCATATCAATCCAATCCCAGTATATCCCGAAAACTAAGCAAGATATCGAAAAAATGTATTCCTTATTTTCGATTTGGTTCGTCGTGTTACATAAGAATCTATCATTAAATTTTACTTTTGCGAAATGTTTCTTTTGTATTTCAACTCAAGGCACCTCACTTTTGATACAGTATATCTCGAGAACTAGGCGAGATATCGAATATTTTTATTCTTTATTTTTTATTTGTATCGTCTTTTGTAAATACGAATCCGTCATCAAATTTGACTTTCTCAAATTTTTTCTTTTTATTTCAACCAAAAACATTTCACGTTTGAGACAGAATATCTCGAAAACTAAGCATGATATCAAAAAATTATATTCTTCATTTTTTATTTGTCTCATTGAGTTACATAATAATCCATCACCAGATTGCGACGTTACATTTATCCTAGAGTTCCCTTGAGGTTTTTGTACATTTACCCCATGTCTGTATGGGTACGGCCTAGCCCCCCACTTCTCCTCCACCCGGCTTCACTTCAATGCGTGGTGAAGGTCGCTTGCGTCGTCTCCATATATTTCCTTCCTCCATTACTACAACCAGGGCCGTATACAGACCGGTTTTTTCGGGTCATTTGCCCGGGGCCCGGGCCCATAAATTGTTGACAGGGGCCCGGAAAAATCTAGGTTATGTAAATTTTACCTTCAACAACAAAAATTAAAAATTGTTAACAATCATACAGGCTTATAATTTTATGACGGAAAGAAAAAAACCAATTAATGTGAGCAAAAAACCTCTTGCAGCTTTATGCAATAAGATAAAAATATAAGATAAAAATTTATGTGCTGATTAACAAATAAACGTAGCCTACGATACGTAAAATTTAAGAGCGCGGTAAGTGACGATGGCGCTTCGGCGGTGGAGAACGGAACTAACTATGGAGCTGAAGTGACTGACTCGACGTTCTCACGAGGCGCATGAGCCTACTGCGCGTGTGCGAGTAGTGGTAGTGGAGCGAATCGGAGCGAAGCTGTGTCGACTGTCGAACGTGGAGTCGAGTATGTTGACAATCGTCTGTTTAGGTTAGTCAGTGTAGTTGTTCGACAGTGAGCGTCTGCATTGTGTTTCGGGTATTGTACTCGGTAAATTACAATCATTCACTATTCAGTAGTATTTAGGATTTCGAATACATTTGTATCAGTAAACTGCTTAAAGTCGTCGCTGTGTAAAAAAAAAATTGACGAAATGAGTGCTTATAAACACAAGTCAGGACACAAGAAAAGAAGAGAGAAAGAAGCACGCGAGTTGGAGGCTTCTAAAGGCCAAACGTCTTTAAGCAGATTTTTGAAAATTTGTGATAGTGATGGCAATGTTTGTGCGTCTGCGGATACGGAAACAGGCCTGACGTTACTGACACCATCATCAAGTCAATCGAGCCAACAATCGCCATTGGTGAATGTGACTGAATGTGAAAAAGCGGGACATAAAACTGTATCTGAGCCATTAGTTGAACACCACCTCTCAAATAATAATGATAAAACCATTGAAGATCACTTTAGTTCCACATCCGTCCAACAGCAGCCGTTGACTACAACGCCAACACCCATGACAACTGAAATATGTAAGATGGCGTCAGAACCCACGCCTGCATTGGAGTACGCTGACATGGAAGTTGTGAGTAATGCTGAAAATAACTTTAATTCATCTTCCTCTTCCAAATACGTCTTGCCATCAATGACACTAAATCTATCCGACCAATACTTTGACGTTGGGTCCCCTTCTTTTAACTTCGCAATTGACATTAAAAAAAACCACGAAAAACTTCCATCAACCTTTCCAGAAGATTCTAGAGGATTGTCTATGCCTACAACTATTTTTAAAAAGAAGCTAGCTAACGGCGAATGTGTTGACAGAGATTGGTTGGTCTGAGGCAAAACAAAGGCAGCTTTGTTCTGTTTACCTTGTAAAATCTTTAGTCCATCTTTGACTAAGGTATCAATGTTGGCCACAGCTGAAGGGTGGTCTGCTTCTCAAAATTGGAGGAAACTGCATGCAAGGGTGCCGGAACATGAGAGAAGTGAAGCTCATAAATCGTGTTACCTTCAGTGGAAATGTGAACAGTTGAAACACCAGAAGGAAAAGTGTTTGACTGATCTTCTTAGTCAAACTATTAAACACGAACAAGAAATGTGGCGCGGCCTTCTTCGTCGGCTCCTTGATGTAACATTGTTCCTTGCTAAGAGAGGATTAGCTTTTAGAGGTAATACCAATAAAATTGGCGACTGTTCAAATGGAAACTTTCTTGGCATCCTTGAACTGCTGGCAAAATATGACCCGCTCCTTAGCGAGCATTTACGAAACGTACGTCATTCTCAAGAGACTGGAAAGAGACTCCAAGTTGCTTACCTATCGCCGGATATACAAAACGAGTTTATTGAAGACAGTTAACAATTTTTTCTCCGTCCTTTGGGAGTTCAATATCATGACAAAGGACGAAATCCAAAGAAAATCATCAAATCTTGTTGAAAGATACAAGACCGATTTACAAGAAGAGTTAGCAGACGAATTCAACGCTTTAAAAACAATTTACCCTGCTAACTTTGGGAATGAAAAACTTAACTCGTTGGAGCTGTTAAATCGTATTTATGCTATGTAACTTTTTAACATATTCCCAAACATTTGCATTGCAATCCGCCTTTTTTTAACTATACCAGCAACAGTTGCCAGCGCAGAGAGGTCCTTTTCTACGCTAAAACGAGTGAAAAACGTCATGCGGTCAACAATGACACAACACAGACTGACAAGTCTTGGAATTCTCGCAGTAGAGGCTCAACTTGCTAAGACTATAAACATGGATGATGCCATCAACGACTTTGCTGCAAGGAAAGCAAGAAAAGTAAAACCCATAACACCTATGTAACTATGTACTTTTTCGTTTTTTCAATGTAAAGTTTTTATGTCGTAATACCGAGTTTTTTAACATTATAAGCTGTAAAATTTTTACTGCACAGTACTGCTATTCGTATGCATTGCAATAATAAAGAAATGTTTTTGTCCATATGGATAATTTTTGGTATTTTTTCCTTTAGTACCTGGCGGCCGAGCTTTGCTCGGTTTTAATTAATATAAATCTTGAAAATTGATAAAGTTGTAATCAATCAGTATCATTAATATAATCAATGGTAAATTGATCCATCTCAACTCTACCTTTAGATAGTAAAACATTTCCTAATTGACTGTCTATAGTTTAAATGCCAAATTAGTTTGTTTACATTTTTTGCTTTGTTTTTTATCAGCTGACTGTAAGGATCTGAATACTTTTGTTTTGTTTTATCGTTGTCAAAAAAGTGACCCCCCTCGACCCCCCCCCCCCCCCGCGGGTAAGAGGGGCCCGGTCGGGTGAAATTGCCCGAGGCCCATTAAACCTGTCTACGGCCCTGACTACAACTACTCTTTGATACACATCTCCAAAGATATAGTAAGGACAAGAACATTCTTCTCTCTAATCGATACCAGATCAAGTCAGATATAAATGAACTATACTCATCGAAACCAATACAATACATTCATTTTCTATTGATCCCAATGTAACAGACTGGCTCTGTGGGGTGTGGATAGTTGTCAATTTACAGATAAAATATTGCATAACAAAGTAATACATGCACCAGAAGATATACAGTCATAGCATACATGGTACATTAAACAACTGCATAACAAAATAATACATACTCCAGAAGATGTAGTCATAGCATACATTGCATAACAAAATAAAACAGACACCAAATGATGTACAGTCGTAGGAAACATGGGTACATTAATTATGTTAACTACTTTTACACAAACTACTGGCAGTTTATTTTGTAGTTACCTTAGAAATAAATTCTTCGACAGAGTAGAAGGAGTTCTCAATTAAAAATTCTTTCAATTTTTCCCTGAATTTATTTTATCATCTGCTAGACACTTAATGTTTGTTGGGAGCTTATTAAAAATTTGTATCCGTGAACATTGGAACCCCGTTTTGAACGACTTGTAATCCTTGTGAAAATTATTTTTACTTCTAGTGCCATAAATGTGTATTTTACTATTTGTGTCAAACAAAGTATAATTTGTGACTACAAAGGACATTAATGTGTATATACGCTCAGCAACCAATGTTAAAATCCCTAACTTCTTGAACAGGTCTCTACATGAAGTTCTATTGCTAACCGCCCCAGTTTCCATTTTTGATCCTAAACTAAGTAAAGATGCTTCATCAGACTGGGAGAAAATAAAACATGTAATTCCACAAGGTTCTGTCCTAGAACCCCTCCTCTTCTTGTTGTACATCAATGACCTTCCTGGAAACTTATCTGAGAAAGTTAAGAGTGTTTTATTTGCAGATGACACTAACCTGACTGTAAGAAAAACACCAAGCAACAATCTAGAATTTAATATAAGTGAAATACTTAGTGAAGTAGCAAATTGGTTTAAGGCAAATTCATTAAGATTAAATTTTGAAAAAACACATTATATTAGGTTTAAAACAAAAAATTAAGCACAGCCATATTTACAAGTAAGCTATAAAAATAACACAATATTAGAAACAAAGAGTACAAAATTCCTAGGTATTAAAATAGATGAGAAATTCTGTTGGCATGAACATATCACTTCACTAGTGAAAAGTTAACTAGTGCTACCTTTGCCATACGAACACTTTCTCTAAAAGCAGATTTTGAATTAACGAAACAGGTGTACTCCTCATATTTTCATTGAGTGGTGCCAAATGGCATAAATTTTTGGGGAAACTCTTAACAAAGTAAAAAAGTTTTCATAGCACAGTGTAACAGCCCTCATACCTGAATTTTGAATAGCATTGTACTGTATGAAGTATTTGTAGTGAGCTAAAGTTTGCTTGAAAGTGATTTGGTATGTTTGTTTTGTAATTTCTTGTAAATCAGTGTATATAGACTTTGTTTTGTGTAAGAAAATTATTTAAAGTCCATTTAAAATGTTTAATAACCGAATGATGCTAGAGAATTTCTTAAATGTTTGTAATTCCATGTATTAATGTAAGTTATGATGTCTACAGGACAATTTTCTACAGTTTGAAAGGATTTTTGTAAATAATCTCGTATTTAAGTATCTCTAATTACCATTTCTGATCATTTTGTAAAGTTGTTAATTAATTTTGTATTAATTCCGATTGTTTTTTCATATGTTTGATTGTTTGAGTGATTGTTAATGATCGAGAAATATCGGGTGGATGCATTTGAAGAATTCTCGTAATTTCGGTAGAGACTATATAAACAGATCGGCTGGACAGAGCAGTGAGTCAGTTTAGTTGACAGTATTCAGTGTTACAGAGAGTTTCATTCAGTTGAGTTCACAGAGATTATCTTTGCGACTATTCAGAAGTGCATATCTGTATTGTATCTATGCTTGTGAATATCGCTGACTTGTTTTGATCACAATAAAACAACTCTTCAAACATAACCTGTTTGGAGGACTTTTTAATTAATTAATCAGTAATTAAACCACCGAAGAACCTTAATATGGCGACCGTTGACAGTGACGAGAAGTTATTAACATCTGGGAGATGTTAATCTTCTAAAAAAATCGGCAGCAAATTACGACGAATTATCGGCAGTCTACAAGTAGAGGTTACAAAAGCTGCCCGAGTTGGAGGATTTCGACGATTGAATTATTCGGCGATAACTTGGAGCAGAGTAAAACCAGTGACTAAACGCAGCAATCATCGGAGATTTTCCATCGGCGTCGGAAATCAGAAGTAATTTTCCGTCAGCGACAGGGTTTTCTTCGGGCCTAGAAGACCGACATCTTCCAGCAGTGGAGTGGAAAGTGTGGTTAAGTGATTTAATCAGTGGAAAAAGTGGTGGAAAGTGCTACTAGATGAAATTTGGGGTAACGAAAAGTGTATAAGTGGTGCCAAACTGACGGCGAACAGTAAGTAGTGATTATTCAAGTTTTGTTTTTGTATGTTATTTTGTGGCAGATTAGCAAAATTTCGATCAAATTTTCTTTTAAAATAGATTTCATAACTAATTGAATATGGCTGACAGTCAGAATCTACAAACATTTCTAGAGTCTTTTGTAGCCAATTTTAATGCAAAATTTTCTGAATTTGAGCGTAAATTAGACAGCAAATTCGCTGAACTCAATGATTTATTTAATAACAAATTTTCTGAACTGGATAGCAAATTTTCTGAATTTAAAGCTGTGGTAAAGAAAGATATAGACAGCAAATTTTCTGAACTCGGTAGAAAACTCTCTGAATTCAATGATTCATTGGACAACAAATTTTCGGAAATTAATAGTAAATTTGACAACAAATTTTCTGAATTTGAAAATAAGATTGAAGGCCTAAATTTGGTAGGAGCTAATAGTGAAGTAGTAGTTGCTGGAGGAAGTCAGTAAGCCAGATGTTAAAACAGTTTTAGGTACTGATTCAGATAATTTGGTAAGTTTAAGTAGTAATCAGATGATGAAGAGTGGGGTTGGGAGTAATGATGGACTAAACTGCAGTAGTGAGAATAATAAATTTGTATTACCAGTTGAGTCAGCAACATTGCTTTTAAGTGACAATCAATTTGCTAAAACAGAACCATTTTATGTCTCAGCTGTTGTGTGGTTATACCAAAGTTTATTGTTTGAGATGATTGAAAGTTTGTATATCTGTCTGTATATAGTGAAGATTTGTGTAAATAGAATGTGGTATTAGATGTGTATTCAAAGGTAGAAGAGAATTGGAATGTTAGAAAAAAATAACTTGCATGGTGTTGGGTTTCCAGAGAAATCTTGGAACCCACTTATGGAATCAATTGGAATGCATGGATTGGGGAGGGGTCAACAACCTGTAAATATCTAATTTTGTAAATAAGTTTGTCAATTGATGCATGTAAATAGTTTGTGTGAGTACTTAAGTTCAGATGCAGATGTAATAATACTGCATTTCACGGTATAAAGCAATTTGTGACAGTTTTGTGTAGAAACTTTTGATATTTTCATGATGTTGTGACTTTCTACATTGTGGTGACAAATTACCAGCTGTAAAATGTAAATAGACTGTTGTCTTTAGCAAGCAGACATCAAGTGTGTAATTTGGAGTGAAAATAATTGTAACTTAAGGTGATGGCATTGAACGTTTGATCAGTGTCATGGACTATGTGCAGATGTTGTATGTAATGAAGAATTGTACTTGTTCATTGTAAAAGTCATTATGGTTGATTGATTGTAATCTGTTCGTGTCTGCATTATGGGTACATTCAACCTGCTTAGATTCGTGACGGATTCAATCAATTTTAACTGTGTAAAATTAAGTGAATCCTGGGGAGCGATTGTAACAGCCC
>JARYHS010011268.1:0-55417 GCA_031002005.1 Vandiemenella viatica | reverse complement strand
TAATAAAAAATAAATAAAACAAAGTAATATGAAAAGCATGAAAATTAATTTTCTGTTTTCATTGTAGTGTATGGTAAATAAAACTAATTTTCAAAATATCATAAACTGTAAAATTTGTTTGTTTAATTGAATGAAAAATATAATCAATTCAATTAGTTATCTGCGAAACGTTTTCTTTGTACTGATGAAATACAGATTTTTGTATATATATATATATATATATATAAACTAAATCCGGCACTGCCATGGATAACCATGACATTGCCACACCGTTTCCGACAGTGGAACCCATTTCGCTTATGAATCGTTTTCTGCTACGTGCATCCATAAACTTGCATAATTCTGCTTCAAAGGAACTAAGATAATACAAACAATATTGCCTCCTCGCATTGAGAAAGATTCTAGGGCAGCTTTTTTCAACCCAAACACCAGCAAATTGTCGAAAACAATTTTGTGGACCACTAACTCATATGGACCTATCTTTCTATCTAGGTATATATTATTAACATCTGTGACATATTTTGTAGTACCATTATAGCATAATAAATATAAAATCATGTTTTCAATTCCTACGAAAATACAGTTATGAAACTGGAAGTGAAGTATTAAAAGTTAATTACATGTTGACCAGACTCTTAACATTTAATTGCAATGGAGCACACGTTCCGGTGGCAATTTCCCTACACACCAGATTCACCCTATCCTGCACCCACCTACATTTGCTCTCTACAAATTTTAACTTTAAATTCTTTTAACGTTTTCGGTAAGTTATTCATCATTCCCCTTGGTAACTCATTCCAATCCCTGACACCCTTACCTAAAAAAGAAAATCTTCCCACATTCTTGTGCCTGAAATCGAGTGCCAGCTTGTGGCCATGGTCATTTTTTCCCTTCCATGAACTACTTTTCATACCTACTGCAATATCTTTCCATGCCTCATCGCCAGTATACGCCCTGTACACTCCCATGACGCTCCTCATCCTCCTCCTGTCTTGCAATGAATCCCATTCCAGCTCCTTAATCATATCTGACACTGATTGCATTCTGCGATAATTTCCAGAAACAAATCTAGCAGCCCTTCTTTGCACCTTCTCCAACTCCTGTATTTGATACTCAAAGTGTGGGTCCCATACTACACTACCATATTCGAGCAATGGTCTGACCAAAGTTTTGTAACCCAGTTCCTTTACTTCTCTCGTGCAAACCGAATATATAATGATGTTACTATAGGCTGTACGCTACACTATGCCTCCGGCCTACGTTGTGACATATATGCCACATGTAACCAGCTACCAGCCCACCCCGATCCTTAATATTTTCTAATTACAGTTATTATTTCAAAGTAAATTATAAATTTTCTGTTTTCATTCATTGGTAATTCCGTTAGTAATAATAAAGCCTTGTTCTCGAGTTAGAGAATCCATTGTTGTCGCGGCGAATGGAAGGGCCGCCAGCTAGCTAGTTGCCGTGCAGTACAATACACTAGTGTTGCCAACTTAGTGGATTTTCTTTCCACTAAAACTGGTGGTTTCTACCCTCCGTTTAGTGGAGAAATATTGCTTTTAGTGGTTAGTGGTTTTTTCTAGTGGTTTTTTTTCCCAGTGGTTCAGTAGAATCCAGTTTCAATTAGTGAAAAGATGGTAAGTCAAACACTAAGCCACTTACACTTTTCGAAAAATATTTCTACCTTATTTCAGTAGTATTTACTTTTACTGCGTAGGAAACATTGTCGTTGACTGAGTTTTTATTTCATTTCACGTAAAAGGATATAATAACAGGCAACTGAATTTATTATTACCGGTATCGATTAAGGTTTCTAAGAATATTTAATCGAATTCTTCGTTTATTTTATTTAATAATGTTCATTTATTATAAAAAATTGTCGCTATTCCGTAATATCATGATCACTGATTTATTGTTTTAACTCAAATATGAACACTGACTTCATGATATTCAACTTTACAAATGAATAAACCATTCAAGTTCCACTAAATATGGTTTGTTTGTGCAGAAAACATTTATTACTTTCAACCAAAAAAAATTAAAAAAAAAAAAAAAATTGATGAAAATTATTAATACAAACGTTTGAATAGATAAATATTTTCAACTATCCCTTACTCGATCAACGTGATGTCTCATTGAAGAAATAATAATATTTAATTTAATTGCAATGGAGCACATGCTCCGGTGGCAATTTCCCTACACAACCATCTTCCCCCTATCCTGAACCCACCTACATTTGCCCTTTACAAATTTTAACTTTAAATTCTTTCAACGTTTATGGTAAATTATTCATCATTTCTCTTGGTAACTCATTCCAATCCCTGACACCCTTACCTAAAAAGAGAATCTTCTCACACTCCTGTGCCTGAAATCGAGTGCCAGCTTGTGGTCATGGTCAATTTATCTTTCCACGCCTCATCGCCAGTATATGCCCTGTACACTCCCATGACCCTCCTCATTCTCCTCCTGTCTTGCAATGAATCCCATTCCAGCTCTTTTATCATATCCGTCGCCGATTGCATTCTGCGATAAATTCCAGAGACAAATCTAGCAGCCCTTTTTTGCACTCTCTCAAACTCCTGCTCCTCCAACTCCCGTATTTGATTAAAAAAAAAAAAAAAAAGTGTGCCAGAAAATTTGACACTGATGAAAAAAAATTTCAAAATAAGTGTTGAACAAGCACTAAATTACAACAAAGAAAATGTAGTTGACATAATGGCTGAGTTCAATAAAAGTGCAGAATTCATAGCAACAGTCTATCATCAGTGGCGACAAATTCATTTACTGGATTGTAATGAAACAGTAGACACACAAAAAAAAAAAAAAAAAAAAAAAAAAAAAAAAAAAAAAATGGTATGAAGTATTGCGTTTTAAAGATACTTAAGGAGGTCCTAGATTTGCGGAATTAGCGACATTTGCAATTTCTCATTTAATACTGGCGCATTCCAATGCCGATGTTGAAAGACAGTATGACAGTTTGAATGTAATAAAAAAACAATCGGAGGAACAGAATGAACTTGAATCTTTTAAGTGCAATATTAAGAATACGATGCAGTTTGAGGTTTGTAGGAAAGTGCTGCAATGACTTTGAAATGGTACCGAAGAATAGTATCAATCTACTGTTGATGATGGCACCAACAAAAATGATTTATCTGAAGGAGTTAATACAGAATAGCACTTGATTAAATAATTGGTTGATGATTTGTTGAATTACTAATTTATTATATATTGATGTAATGATCAATTATACAGAAATTTAATGTGTATTATGTAATAATAAACGTAATTGTTTTGATAATATACATATTATTTTCTTTCGTAATAATCAAATATTTGTTTAGTGGAAAATTTAGTGGTTACGAGAGAAGCGCCACTTTTTGTTAGTGGTTTTCTGGTGGTTTTAGGAGTTGAATCTGGTGGGCAGCTAGCTTAACGGTTGGCAACACTACAATACACTCGTCGCGTAGCTATATTACATTCATGGCAGTCGGTGGGAGGTTGTCCAGCAGAGACCAGTGGTAAAGATATGGCATAGGATGGTAGGATGCCGAGGCACCAGCCTCTACACAAGTATGATCGGAGTGTATGAGAGTTTTTGGAAGACTGCTTATAAATTGATAGCAGTAGATTTTGTGTTTTTTTTTATCTGTGCTGCAACAAGTACGTAATAAATTGAATTGAGTGGGTATTGTATTATTATTTACAACAATAATAATACAGTTCATTAAAGTTTGAAGTATTTTGAGTAAAAGAACTGAATGAAAAGAATTTTAAAAAAAGAGTTAAAGTGATTTTCGTTTTGAGAGAAGTGGGAGGAGAAGACAACCTGCTTGTACGCTCGAAACAGCAGAGGGCCATCTGTTAGAAGCGAGACTAAGGAAGTTGCAACGTGCACAAAATAGAATTAATATGTTACCAATCCTACCGCGGTCACTCACACCTATTTAAGACCCACAGAAAATGGTCATTTACTTAATCCCTAGAAGAATGGCACTCTTTTTGATGCCATCCAGAAATGAACAGACTATAGCAGAAACAATGCTGTTCTAACCTCATACTGGAAATGCCTGGTCATTGAAACATTCAGTGCTTTTAAAAAGGTTGGGCTTATAACCTTATGCACTTCGTATACGGTATCAAAATGTATTATATTCTGCCTAGGGACCACCTGAACCATCTTCGCGAACCACCAGCTGTCCGCGGACCAGAGGTTGAGAAACACTGCCCGAAAGAATGTAACTGAAAGTGACAAAAAGGCAGCTGCTGCTGTGCTCTAACGATAGTGTTAGTAACTTTATCTAGACCGCGTGTTTGCCCATTGCCCGGGGAAAACATGAGACAACAAAGTCGTCACCAGTCCTCATTAGCAAAGCAGCCCCCCTCCCTCGTGTATTTCAGCGAAAACGCCACAGCGCATGCGCGATTTGTGACATCCTGCCTGTCTCCACGACAGCGACATAGTTAATTGATGTGGCTAAAAATTGGTGTTCAATATTTTCCCTAGCTGTGATAAGTTAAGTATATTACCTAATGCCGCATTTAAAAATATTTATTTTTCTTTCACTACATTTATTTTTTAATTTATTTATTGTCGATTAGCAGGTGATGACGTGTCACAGTGTCACTACGTCTAGAGCCGCCACTGCTAATAATCTTTGAAGTTAAAGAGGAGTAACTAAAATATTTAACCGTTCACTTTCAGAAATTAATAACTCCCAAACGAGTAGGATTACAAGGAAATTTGTCATAGAAAAAAAAGTATTTAAAATAATCCATTCTTTGAGATAGCAGATTTTCAAATGAATCAGGTTAAAATAAAGTACCATGGAAAACAAAGGAGGGCACTTTTCCAGCGGAGAAGGTATACAAACCTTGGCCATTTTTCCTCCTGACCCCTGTTGCTAATAGGCATAATTCGCCACACTTCATTCCATGATGAGGAAGTAGCGACACTTTGAAAATTTACCAATATGTAGCCTCGGACTTATAAAAACTTTTAGTCACCGAATGCAACTTAAAATTTAGCCGACCCCGGCAGCGTAGGGGTAGCGTGCTTGTTTCTCGTTGCAGGGGTCACCGGTTCGGGTCCGGCCTAGGGCATGGGTGGTTTTAATTAAGTGTTGTGTTCGTCTTGTATCGTCCTTACACATTAGAGAAAATAATCATACTCATAAGAAATCTGTACATTGTAAGAGAAACAAACACATTGAGCTGGCTGAATGGCTAACACGGCCGAATGCCATTTAAAAAAATAAAAAAACTTAAAATTTATGTGTCAAAGAGATTTTTTAATCTCACTGTAATGGTGTTGCAAGTTAGATTAATATTGCAAGAATGCTTTATGTCTAATGTACGTTTGTTCAAAGAATAACCTGCAAAGTTACTTATATTTCGAAATCTGATTTAATTGTCAATCATCTGATATGTAAACATATAGCAGCTTGAAATTCATGTTTTATAAGAATAAACGGAGTGACTTACAACAGTGACTTTAATTTCTGTGATTCACTCTCTCACCTGAATCTCTTGCGGTGTAAGTTTGGCTACCGATTTTAAAAATAGAACCTTGCGGAGACAGATTTACGACAGGCATCAGGGCAACATATTTACACGGTGGTGATTAATGATATAACTGTCTAACCCCGAAGACAACTTTCGTCGTTACAAACTTAGATCATATCCCAACTATGTGTAAAATTTCAAGGGAATCTGGGTAGCACATTTTGTTTAATTTCTCGTAACAAAATAAAAAGTTGTGAATTCTGGAACGATTCCTCCGATGTTGTCATGTTGTTTTTGGCAGACAAGTAGTTTTTGCAATAACTTAAGAGTAAAATTTTTAGCTTCATCATTCTCTGTACCCCCTCCACAGTGGATATGTGAAAACTGCGACCAATGAAATTTGCGGCCAACCTAAAATCTGCGAAATCTGCGGCCAATACCTGTTCTCTTTGTGTCATGCCGCGCCGTCCTAATCACTCTAAAGGCCCCTTTAGACGACCCGACCTGGTCTCACTAAATCGTGGCCTAGAAGTTTTTACGTGAACAAATCATGTTACATTACATGCCCGAAACAGCCAAGCTAGTTTCTATTTTTTTTTTTTTATAGACACGCAAATGTTTCGATTTAAAAAGCACATCACCTTGTTTCACAGGTTAAGTATTCTTTCTTAGAATTTTTTCGCACTCGTTACTGAAAACTGAATTTTTTGCTGATCTGCAACACTGTTCGGAAAATCCTGTGCAGTACTAACTAGATCGGAGTGGCCGAGATAGTCTAGAGGCGGCCATACACGATCGCTCCATCCGTCCAAATGGAGCGATGTCACTCCATTATCGTGTCATCTGTGGGGAAACTGATGTGGATGACGTGGACTGACAGGATTATTTGGATATCCGGTCAGTCCAATATCCTTCAGTTTCGTCCATCATGCCATCAAGCCGACTGACGGTGCGTGGGGAAAACCACGTGGAGTGACATCAAGCCATCGCTCCAGTCGGCTCGTGTATGGTGAAACCGTGGTCCAAACACTTATCATTCTATCACTGACCACCGAGTGCCTTGAGTGGACTACACAATATTGTACCACTGCTTTTTGTTTTGAAACTGGTATAAATATTTGTTTTGCTACTAGTTTAATATTATTTTGAATGTAGTATTCAAAATAACAAGTCTTAAAAATTATTAAGTAGCGATTAGAAAGATATTATTTTTTATTTTACTTTTTTTTAGAAAAATTTATTTTGTCTCAACATGACTTTGTGCTAGAGATTATTGATAACAGTAAAGATCACCCCTGTGGCAGATCTCTAATCCTGACTACCATGACAAAATAAAAATAAATATGACAATAGATCAATTGCTAGTATTATTTAAAAGTAAAGACATAAATGCAAACAGAAAAACCATGTTAAAAAAAATCTAAGCGGTCTTGTTTTTAAAAATAACATAGTAAAACAAGATCAATTTTATACCTGTCACTATTTTCGGCTTGCTAAACTACTTAAATTTAATAAATCTGTTTTATAATCACTATATAGCGTTTCTTTAAGTTTTCTTAAAATCACAGAGCTTATTTATCGTCATATCGCACTTTTTTGGACGTTTATTTAACTCTCAGCTTTTGTATTCAGTATTCTATTCGGAAAACGGTTGGGTTTCTTTTACAGTTTGGGGGATGAGATATGCTATGAAGTGATTTCGGAAAGAGGAAACCTCATTGGCTCCTCTTTTCGCAGTGCCTTCATGGTAGACATAGGTTTTGCTTGTTTTGGTTTTCAAGTCATAAATGCAAAAACAGTTAACCCAGAACTGCTGATGGTAGAATATTTTTTCCTACACTAGTAATGTGAGGCAAAGGGAGATTTTGCATGAAATCTATTACAATTCTTTTCTACGTCTTTTAAGAAAGAATAATACTTGTGTTTTAATAACAGTTATAAACTATAAAACATCTGTAGTGTCAACCTGCTGTTTAGAAACATGGACTACAAACGTAGCACTCCGCTCAGAGCGCCGGCGGGGCGGCTTTTAACAATACAACCAGTTTGATCCTATTCTATAATAAACATACCGCTACAGCATTGTTGAGAGTTCTGGCCGCAGATTTCACTGGGTGCAGTTTTCGCGACACCGTCCACAGTGGCTGATTTAGGGATTTTCTGAGCCGGAGCAAAAATTGTGAGATTACCGCCCCTTCGAGCAATATTTGACGCCCTCATTGTCGCCGCCGCTCCTATCATCGCCAATAGCGGAGATTTAAAAAAAAATCGTCATGACTTAAATTTGCCACCCCTCAAACCCGATTTTGCCGCCCTCCTGAAGTTGCCGCTCGGAGCAAGCTCCCCTTCTATATCCGGCAATGCCCATCCTGTCTTATTCTTCATAAAATTTTCCTCAATTGCTCCCATTGCTCCTATCAATTCCATTTTTAGATGATTTTATGTGATTCTTACTGCCACGTCGCCCTGTCTTCAATATCACTTTTTTGTTTTTTGTAATTGCTTAGCTCTCAATGTTAATTAAAAAGTGCACAATTAATGAAAATAGAAACTGTTTTTATCTTACAGCTTTAATTTGAAACATCAGATGCATACACTGAATAAAATATGACAATTTACTATCTACGTCTTGTCCAATTTTTCTTTCTATTTTTTTGGTTTTTAAACTACTACAATTTACATAAAATATATAAAAAAACTACATTTCTTATGTAATTTTAACTGGTGAGTCTTATCGCTGCTGGTTTTGAAATGTCATTATTATCACTAACTTCTGAATTGGTGTTGAAGTGTTTGACCATCACCTTGGACCGCCATTGTTTTTGGAGATATGATGTAAAGTGTTGAATTATCTTCATTTGAGTAGCAACTGAAAAAGAAATTTAAAAAAATAAATGATTGGAAACAATTGTTGCAAAATGTTATGTCAAAAATTCACTTTCAGTATTCATGAGTGAGTTTCATGAGAAGAACGTTTGATTCGAAGGGTTTTGTAATAATCACACATTTTAACGCCATTGCATGCTTTTGTAAAACTGGAGATATTTCCATTATTATAATAATAATTCCATGTGGTCGGAATGACCTGGTGACAGGGTTTCTATTGGCTGCGCATTCCGCCCCTGTCGTAGCCGCCCTAACCTAACGCGGTCAACCTATCGGGTACAGGAGACCTACAGTTTAACGTGGAATCCGAACCACGGAAGCGTACTAGCGTACTTCACATTACACAGCAAGCTGTGCCAGGTTAAGAGCCTATGAAAATACCCGCCGAGACAGGGATTCAAACCGGGGACCTTTCGCTCCCCAGTCAGACACCTTAACCACAGAGCCACCAATACTAAAGCAAAAGAATTTGTTGCTAGAAGAAAAAATTTAAAAAAAAGAGCTCAGAAGTGGATGGTAAATAATAATTTCGTGTTAGGAAAGGATAGGAAGTAAATTTTTGGGTAAGAAAGATATGTAATATGGAGGGAAGGCATAAATCAATATTATTTTCATGAATAAGAGGGTTTCCTTACTGAAACAGCTAGTAAAGCCAAGGGAAAGACAAGTGGAATAAAATTGTGATACATTCTGAATGATTGGTAAATATTTTAGTTTTTTCTAACACGGTATAAAACTATGAAGGAACTTGAAATTTGGAGAACTATCACGGAGAAATGAAGGCATATTCTGAAATTTTCGTAATAACAAAAAAGTCATCGAATAATCAGCGCATGCAAGTGAAAAAATTTGGGATAAATTTGAATAATTTGGATTCTCATATGTACCAAAGAATTAGTCGTGACCGTCACGAGGAAGTGCCACGTCATAGAATTAATTATGAGACAATGGGAATTGTCACACTTTTCAGCCAATCCACTTTAACATCTGCACTTTAATGTAATGAGTCGAGCCTTAGAATGCGCACCTCAATAGATTGGTAACTTTCTGGTAGGGATGCTCGATATACATCGATGTATCGAAAACATCGATGTTTAGTATTCGATGCATCGAATCAATCCGATGCATCGTTTACTTTCGATGTTTAACGATGCATCGATGTTTTTCATTCGATACATCGAAAGAACACATGCGTTTCTTCGACGCGATAAAATCGGCTCTAAAGCAAAACAAAAACAGAGAATTGTATTACTATACGTTATTTTTGTTACCAAAAATATCATACTACATTCTTTTTACTTGAATAAAAAAAAACAAATACATATGCAACACGATTAGTTTTAAGGCAAAACAAAAACTGGAAAATTGTATCGCTACACGTTATTTTTCTCACCTACAAAACCCATTAAATTTTTTCTTTTAACTTGCATAAAACAAGAAAAAAACTACGCGATATGATTGGTTTTAAAGCAAAACAAAAAAAACAGGAACTTGTATCGCTATACGATATTTTGTCACCTACAAAATCTCGTTAATTTTTTTTCAGCTTGGATAAAAAAAAAAAAATTATATGATTGGTTTTAAAGCATAACAAAAAACAGGAAATTGTATTGCTATATTTTATATTGTCACCTACAAAATCACATCACATTTTTCTTTTAATTTAATTTTGATAACACAATAAAAAATTACAGATGTCATGAAATTTCCCGACAGTGTAGGGTGGAGCCACACCTTAGGGCAAGGCTAAAAGTACGTAGTAGGCTTCAAAAATTTGCTTAAAGTTACTGCTCCTCATTATAAAATAACCAGCAGAGCAACTGTGACACGGTGGCTTTATGACAAGTATGGCGTCTTGGCAACATTAATAAAATCAAAACTCTCAAATGTTGAACACCTCACCTTAACAAGTGATATATGGTCAGACATGCAGTTGCGCAGCTTTTTGGGTGTCACAGCGCATTTTGGTCTAGACACGGTGTTCGAATCAATGACATTAGGAGTTTATCAACTCAATGAAAGTCATTCATGGGAATATATAGCAGACATGCTCCTTAAGACCTGTAACGATTGGGGATTTGATACGGACAAAGTCCCTGCGGTCATTACTGATAACGCCCCAAAAATGGTAAAAGCTGTGGAATTAGGATTTGGAAAGAAGAAGCACATCCCTTGTTTCGCTCACACAGTTAATTTATTTTCTCAAAATACCTTTAGAAAAGATATTGTCAAAAATAAAGACCATTGTTACTTTCTTTAAACACAGTTGTTTGGCAAGAGACGATTTGAGAAAGTCAGTAAGTGCTGAAATAAAGTTAATACAAGGCCTGCCAACATGTTGGAATAGCACATATTATATGATTCAAAGCTTTTTGGAGCTTAAAAATGTTGTAAGTGATATATTGATTTGCCAAAAAACAGCACCTCCAATGCTGACTGGTTTGGAATTAAATATCGCGTCATTTCTTCTTAACATACTACGCCCACTTGAAGCAGCAACTAATGAAATATGCACTGCATATTTTCAAAAGTCAAATCAGTTGAGACTGATGAACCTTTAGTAATGGAAGTACATAAGCTCGTCCTAAAAGAAATCAACAAACGGATGGGTGCTATAAAACAAGTTTCGTCTTTAGCTATCGCGACCTTATTGGACCCACGGTTCAAAAAACTACATTTTGAAGACCCGATGGCTTGTGCAAATGCTATTCAAAATATCAAAAATATGATGAAGAGGGAGCTGGAAGAAATGCGAACAGAATCTGATTCAGATAGTTCAGACAAAACATCGGAAGATTTCAGTCTTTGGACCGATCATCACAAACTAGTTCAAAGAAACTGGAAATCAAACAAGACCAAAGAAAGTGTTCCCGACGAGCTGTCTGTCTACTTGAGAACTCCGGTTGGCCGGCTTAGTGAAAATCCTTTAGAAGTATGGTCTGATTATAAACAACAGTTTCAAAAATTGTAGAATATAGCTTATAAATATTTAACTTTGGTAGCCAGCTCAGTGCCATCAGAAAGATTTTTTTTTGAAAAGCTGCACAAGTTTTAAATCAACAACGAAACAGAATTCAAGGAAAGCGGGTTAATAAAAGTTTTAGGGAGAAAATATTGGGATTTATAAATTCCAATTTGATTAGAATCCCAACACTGCGTCTCTTTCAACGTTCCTCGCTTTACTTTTATCAAATCTTTCTATTCAAATTTCTAATTTATAAATCCCAGTAATTTCAAATTGCCTTTGTAAAAGACTGAATAAAAAAATAATTCAAATAAATACTTCATTTTTCTAGTTTCCTATTCTCATTTTTAAGCTTTCCTAACCTTTATTAACCGATATATATATATATATATATATCGATGTTTTTATTCGATGCATCGAAAACATCGATGTTTTTATTCGATGCATCGTGAAACATCGATGCAACGTTTCGATGCATCACATCGAAAAAAACATCGATGTATTTTCTGGATGAGCATCCCTACTTTCTGGTAGTCTATACAGTAGATAATGTCCAAAGTGTTAGGGTACACTGCCTGCCACCACAGCGCTGCTTGGCTAAACAGCAAAATTCAAATAAATCACTGTATTTACTTTATTTGTGTTTATAATGTTTAAAGGAAATGTAAATTTCAAACAAATAACTGAACAGTTATTTTATTAAAAGAAAGTGTAATTGCGGTGCTAGCTAAAGGTAATTGTCTGTTGTGTAGCAGAGATAGAACTTTATATATATATATATATATTAGGCTTGCAACGAATATTCGGCAACTATTCGGTATTCGGCCTATTTGGCCAATTTTTTACTATTCGGCCGAATACCGAATATCTAGGTACTATTCGGCCGAATACCGAATACTTAGGATTTTTTTTTAGTTAGATAATTGCCTAAAATAAAACGATTGATTCATTGCATGGTAATGTATTTAACTTACAATTACAAAAAATAATCTTGCATGGTCAACTTACACGATGTTAAAGCAAAACAAAAAATATTATAAATATCTATTCACTGGAATCATCATAACTGAAAGTTAGGAGTGGAAGATTGTGATGCAGAAATACTAATTTTTCTGCATTCTTTTTTTTTGGCATTTAGCCTTAGGCTAATCTTGCCAGGATCAGAGGGTAGGGATACTATATTTTAGTTGTTAGTTTTCTTTATTTTAGTGATTTTATATTAGGTTTTTGGTTTTTACAACGTACTTGTGTATTGAATTGATCGCTTTTGCGTCTGGATCTGAAAGAGTAGTCATTAAGGATATTATGTCTGTCATTTTAGGAGCGTTTCTTATTAGTTCTTTTCTGGCTTCTTTGTATTCATCACATCTGAGAAGGTAATGATAAATATCTTCCATTGTCTCACATCTGGGGCAGTTCGGTGAGTCCGCGATTTTCATGATGTGCTTTTTATCATTTAATAGGGTGTGTCCTGTGCGCAGTCTGTTAATTAGGGTAATCTTGTTCCTGTTTAGTTCTTTTGTTTCATACCATGGTTTCTTGTTGATCTTGTTACTTATTGCCCGATGCCAAAGTCCTTTTGTTCCTTTGTTGTTTTCCCATTTCTCTTCCCATTCTTGTCTTATCCGGATTGCTGTCCAATGTCTGAAATCTGTGAATGGAGAGGCCACATCCAATTTTTCATTGGCCGCTAGCTGTGTTTTTGCTGCCCTGTCGGCCATTTCGTTACCGTGTATTCCCACATGACTTGGCACCCACTGAAGACTTATATCCACGTCCTGTGTTGTCAATTTCTTTATCTCTCTAGCTACTTCGTATGCCAGATAATTTTTAGTTTTGCCTTTTGGGATTCCCATGATTGTCTGCAAGGCACTTCTGGAGTCTGAACAGATGACCACTTTCTTTAAATCTGATTTTCCGATGAATTGTAGCGCCTTAAGGATAGCAAATAGTTCGGCAGAGAAGCTTGAGAATTGGTTTGGCAGGCGGTATGCCTCTACGATGTTGCTCGCCGGGTACGCATAGGCGGCCGCACAGGCCTCCTCTCCCACCTTCGCTCCATCTGTGTATATCTGCGACCAGCCATTCCATCTAGTGTTTAAGATTTCCATCGTATTTTGAATCGCTTCTTCTGATGTGCAGAATTTCTTCGCTGTCATCTTTAGAGTGATGGTTGGATGCACACGAGTGGATAAGTCCGCTTTTTGCCATGGTTCGATCTCCGAATATAGGTCGTTGATTTCGCTTTTGTGGATCTTCCATTGGTTTGTTGATTGCCAGTAGTTTATAAGTCTCGGCGTCTTGTGAAGGTTTGGTGGTTTTCTTCGCATCTCGTGAGCTAATATCTGTATTTTCTTTACCAGAATGTGGTCTTTTTTAGAGCATACTTTTAACCAAAAGTTTAGTCCTATCTTTTTCCTTCGTAGGTATAGGGGAGGAATTACTGTTTCCGCTTCCATCGCTTCTATCGGAGTAGTCTTGATAAATCCACCAATTATCCTTATAGCAGCTGCTTGAACGGTGTCCAGTTTCTTTAGTAGCGTTTTGCTAGCGTTATCATAGAGCATCCCGCCATAATCGAGTCTGCTTCTTACCATGCTGAAGTATATATTGCGGACTAGCCGCGGATCAGCTCCCCAAGTCAATGAAGCGAGAACTTTTAGCACATTTATTAGCAGTAGGGAGGACGCCCTCAGCTCTGATATATGTTTGCGCCACGTGAGCTTGGCGTCCAGCCATATACCAAGGAATTTCACCTCTTTCACCTGATCTATAAGTAGTCCGTTAACAGTTATTTTGAAGTCATTTTCTTGGAAGTGCCTATGTGTGAATATGCATATTTTGCATTTTTTGATTGTTAGATCAAGCCCTATCTGTCTCAGATTTTCCAGGATTACTCTTATTGCCGCTTCTAGGATCGATCTGGCTTTTTCTTTATCTGGATGTGAGACATATATGACAAAGTCGTCCGCGTATTGAAGGAAATTCACCATAGCTGGTAAGCCATTGCGTACCTTGGTCGAGTAGATGTTGAAGAGGGTCGGACTCATAGGGTCACCCTGTGGAATGCCCTGGTAGACATGTCGGATAATTCTCTTCCCTTCTGCTGTTTCAATAATATTCACTCTACGTGAGAGATAATTGCAGCACCAGTTTGTCAATTTGTTGGGAAGCTCTATCTCTATCATTGTTTCTCGTAGGATGTCAATCTGGAGATTGTTATAAGCATCTTTTATGTCTAGGAACGCTGCTGCGTGGTAATTATTTCTGCCGTAGCTCAACTGGATGTCGGTGACCAGCGTACTAACGATGTCTATCGTACCGAAACCCTTGCGGAATCCCATAGTTCGAGGATCGAGCCTTCGTTGGTGCTCTATGTGCCATTCCATCCTATTCTTGATCATCGTGCACATTAGTTTAGCTAGGCAAGGCACTAAAGATATGGGTCTGTAAGAGGAGGCGTCGCTCTTGTTCCTGTTCGGCTTTAATACGGGCACGATTACAATGTTTCTCCACTGCTCAGGGACGTATGATGTGTTTATCATGTCGTTGAAGATATTTAAGATTTTTTGCTTGGCTATTGGCGGAAGGTTGTTGATCATGGAGTATGTTATCCTATCGTCTCCTGGAGCCGTATCCTTCTTCTTTATGGCACTTTCGAGTTCGTTCATGCTGAAGAATGGGTCTTCCGTTCTGTTGCTGTTTTCATTGGTCTCATGAACTGCGTTTCGTTCTAAATCTGTCGGTACATATGCCGGTGCAGTCAGTTCTATGAATTGTTCAGCGAGACTATCATCGGAGTATAAGTTGTTAGGTGAAGGCCGCTTTCCGTTAAACCATCTCATTTTCGCCCACATTTCTTGCGACGAAATGCCGTGTTTGATTGTAGAGCAGAAATCTCTCCATCCTTGTCTCTTCGTTTTCCTGATCGTATTTCTGGCTTCTGCTGTTGTCTGTCTGAGTATCATGAAGTTCTGGATAGTTGGATCTTTTCTGTACATTTTTGTAGCCAGGCGTCGTCTTGCAATTGCTCTGGAGCATTCGGTAGTCCACCAGGGTTTTCTGATGATCTTACTTCTTTCACTTATTTTATATTCTGGGATGCTTTCTTCTGCAGATTTACTTATAATGGCTTCCAGGTCATTGTATCGTTGTTGTGGGTCATTTGTATCTGAGTATGAATGCGCCATTCGCGAGTCGATTCTTTCTTGATATTGGATCCAATTGGCTTTGTTACAATTCCAGCGCCTCTTTGCTGGGATAGTCTTCTGGCCCATAGTGGAATCCAATGATATTTTTAGTACCAGATGGTCACTTCCTAATGTATCCTGTAGTATCTCCCACTTGGTCCTGGTCATCATGCATGCCGATATCAGAGAAATGTCGGGTGACGAGTTTCTTTGGTGTGGAGTCCCGAGTCTCGTTCCGTGTTTGTTGTTCAGCACCGTAAGTGAAGACGACGTTATGGCTGACGCGAGTTCTTCGCCCTGAGGGTCCGTCTGTCCTGCCTGCCACATCGGGTGGTGTGCATTGAAGTCCCCTCCCACAAGACTTTTAGGTGGTAACTGGTTGAATATAGCATCCCAGTCTTCTTCCCTAGAATTGATTTGTGGCGGCTTGTATATTACAGTCACATTCTCCAGGGGCGCTCTGTGTTTCAGGTCAACTGAGAGAACCTCTATGCCATTACTGGGCTCCACTATGTTTCTGATGTCGCTAGTAACATCATTTCTCACAAAGATAGCAACTCCACCGAAACCGTTGCCCCTATCTCTTCTGTAGATATAGTAGTTTCTGTGCTTTACATTAGTGTCCCTACGTAACCATGTTTCGGTAATCAGTATAACGTGTGGGGCGTGCTCCTCTATTGCTCTCTGTAGGTCATTCCATTTAGGTAGTAGGCTTCTGGCATTCCATTGTAGTGTTGTGAATTTCGACTTTCTATCCATTATCTGTTATGTTACATATCTCCATTGTAGTATCACTCGCTCCCATTTCCTTAATTTCTTGCATGATGTTGCTGGTGGCTTCTTCCTGAATTTTTTGTATAATTTCCTTGGGTAGATTTCCTTTTAACTGTTGCATGATGGTTTTGATCACAATTTTCACTATGGTGCTAATACATTCAATGTTCAGTTCCTTAGGAGGTGGCTCCGCCATCTGGACCGCATTTGTTTCTATTCTTTCTGGCACTGTCCTTCTTTGAGGTAATTCCCTGTTAGTAATTGTCTTTTCTTCCGTTGCTGCTGCGCTGTAGGTTTTAGACTGTAAGGGGGGGAAGTCCGTTGGCTTGTGTTCGTATCCTCCTCCCATTACTATTTTGTTACCAAGCGCCTGTTTCTGCTTCAGCTCCTCTTGTTGTTTTCTAATTGGACACGCCTTGTCAGTCGCCTTGTGCTCACCCCCACAATTGACACATTTGGTAGTCTCATTATGACAATTGGAAGCATTATGTTCCTCACCACATTTGGGGCATCTCTCTTTGCTTCTGCAATTGGTAGATATGTGCCCATATCTTTGGCACTTGAAACATTGAGTCACGGGGTAGACATATGGTGTCACCTTAAATCTTAGGTAGAAGAGCTCCACTTCATCCGGTAAAAATTGGCTTTCGAATGTAAGTAGAACCGTTTGTAGAGGTTTTGTTTCAACTTTTCCATCCAGCCATATTTTTTTGATAAATCGTCTTACCCCTACTATTGGAGCAGTTGATTTAATGTTTCTAAGTAGTTCTTCTTCGTTGAGGTCTGTGGGAACGAATTTAATAACACCTTTGCATTCGACCCTGCTGGCAGGGATATAAGCTTTTAATCCCAGTGACTGTAAGAAATCGATGTTTTCCACGAAGCTGTTTGCTGCTTCCGCCTTTGCGAATTCCAGCATCATCCGGTTTTTACCCTGTTGGTTCATCCTCTGCAGTCCGTTAACTTTATTATAAAATATTTTGCCTAGTTGAATTGGGTGAGGCATAGTGCCATTCATCTTTGGCTCAATTGTGACTACATAAGGTGCTTGTGATTGACGGCCATATAGTCTGATACGTTGATGTGGGGAAGTTGGCTTGTCTTTATCCCCGCCTTCGCTTGTAGTCACGGGGTTAAGTTGGTCACTTTTTGTCTTACCCGCTATTTCTGGGGGTGTGGTATGGTGGCTGCTGCGATGTTGTCATCTGCTTTGTAATCTGTTCCTTATTCGAGTTAAGTAATGTTTCTGACGTCGTTGGTTCTTCTTTATTTACCTTAGGTACACCTCTTCTCTCCGAGGCTTTACGCTTCTTTCTGAGGTAATATTTCCCTTCTTCTTCACTATCCAAGGTAGATTCTTCCATCTTCTTTTTTGTTGACTCCGACATCTCTTGTTCTGATTGGTAGATAAATAAATCTTGCTTATCGCCAGTTGTTTTGGCTGTAACGCCACCACTAGATTCCGCCATATTGACTCCTTTACACGCTGCGCCGCTGCCGACGAGCTGTAGCTGTTCTGACGTGCACTTAAATTCCTTTACACTTGTTTTAATAACTACTTTTGGGTTCGGATGTTGTGTCCCACTATAACTTGTTGTCACCGGTACACTCACTTGGCGCTATGGCCACTCGCTCCGCTGTAGACTCACTTCACTACCGACACACACGTAAACAAGGAAGCACTCTCGTAGCTGCTAGACTAGATCCGTATGCGACCGTAGCTAAACGTGAACTGTGCATTCTTTTCTTCTCGTAGACATTTGCAGCTTCAGAGAAAAGCCGCTAAGAATAAACATTGCTTCCTGGTGCTGACAAGTATTTTACTGCAAGCTTTGTCAAACACGGAAATTTCTCTCTTCTTGCTTTCCACCAAATGTACGGAATATTATGCCATGATATACTATTAATATTTAAATAAACATCAATTTCAGTTTGAACTGCATTTTTTTCTTGTGATGTCCCTGCATTGATCGTACTTTTCTCTGTAACAATCTCTTCAAAACAATCCATAAAAGATGAGTGTGTACTCTGACTGTGACCCGACTCTTCCGTCATCCTCTTGGACTGAATAGGAGACAAATTCATGCTGCCGTCGCTACTTGTTTCACAGTACGTCTTTAGACCATCGGTCAAAATACACTGTATTGCTTTTTCTCTTTGCAGTTGACTGGTGAAAACATTCGTTTTGAAGCGAGGGTCCAAAGCGGTTGCCGACAAATAATTTTTATTTGTGTCAATGTCTTCAAATCGTTCGTTCAACCCTTGTTGCATGACAAGTCTCACTTGGCTTAAGTTGGCTGTTAGCTCTGATGTGCTAGTTTTATCGCAATATCGCGTTGGAGCAACAACATAAGGAATAATTTCAGAAATGCATGCATATCCGGAACTAGTGATTTTTGTTAGTTCTTCAAATGGTTGTAGTAATCACAAAAGTTGCTCTAAAAGCTCCCATTGAGCAGCAGTCAAGTTGACAATATTGCAGTCCGTCAGATACACTGAAATTGCCCGTTTTTGTTCCATTAGCCTTTCAGAAATACTATGTGGAATTCCACCGGGTACTGACATCTTGCACCAATTCATGCTCGGGGAGACCCAATTGCTTTTGGAATGCAAGCAGTTTTTCTTGCGCAATACCGGAATTATTAAAATTAGTCACGTTTCTCCTTCCTGCAGCTATCATTTCCATCACTTCTGACTGAACTTTCAGACAATCGACAACAATTAATTGGAGAGTATGAATGAAACAACAAACTGAGGCCAACCCTGCATTACTGACGGCTTTTATTATGTTTCGTCCGTTATCATGAATGACGACATGAATCTTTTCCAGCAGGTTGTCCCAAAAACTTGTTATTTCTTGCTGAGCAACTGCAATATTTTGTGCAGTGTGCTGCCCCTCAAAATGCTTGATGTTCAGAACGACATGTTTGATATTGAATTCACGATTAATAAAATGCGCAGTAAAACTTAAAAAAACTAACGTGGTTATACAAGCACAACCACATGTCACATATGACGGAAATAAAATCAATCTCTGAAAGCATTTTTTAAATTATCTTTACTACATTTGGTATATCTCTGGGATTATTTTGTTTGAAAAGTAAGGGCGACATGGTACGTTATACTGAGGTAAAGCGCTATTTAACAGTCTTTTAAAACCAGCCCTGTTCTCCAACTTGTTACTGATAATCGTTGAGGACGATGACGTTTCGGCCTATATTCAACATTTAGTATAAATGTCCTTCTCACAGACTTAAAAACGATGTATAAGTATGTTGTGACTACGGAAATACTGCACTCTGTTATCGATCCATATATTGAAGAATGGCATATCATACTACAAGAAGATTATTGATCGAAGTAATCACTATCGCACTATGTAGGAGGCAGTTCAGAAAGTGGTATCAGCAATTCGGTCTTAAGAAGGTTATACCAGTTGCTTATCCCGTATTAGGAACTATCGTAATAAAGCTTTTAAATCTTCACACCTCATTGGATGTTATTCTTAAGAAAGAAAAAATAATCCAACGTAGATACTTCAACATAGAGGTCATACTTCAAGCTTGTTAAAACAGGCACAGAGTGGTTGGAGGTAACTCTGCTTTAACAGGCGGGCGAGAGACAAGCACAGCAATACGGATTTTGACTCACTCCGGCCGAATACTTTTGCCGAATATTCGGCTATTCGGCCAGGAAGTCTGCCGAATGTTCGGTATTCGGCGTATGGCCGAATATACTATTCGTTGCAAGTCTAATATATATATATATATATATATATATATATATATATATATATATATATATATATATATATATAATGTGACGTTCGTTTAAATTAAATGTTTACGCTGTATTCTTTGTAGCAGTTATAACCTAAAAAAATTTTGACAGGAGTTAACAGAAGGAAAATTTATTAAAATCCAAAGAATATTTATACGAAATGAGGATATTCACGAAATATATCAATCAGATAAATGACAGTTATTCGTTATTGAAATCACACTTTACTAAGAAACTTTTTCGTAACAACAAAAATTTCCATAAAAAATAAATAAATCAAAAGATAATAATTAATTGTAATTCGTTTGTCCTGAAAAACTTTTCGAGAACAAATTCCTATTATCACCATAGGTGATGCTCGTCATTTTCGACAGACCTTTAAACTAGTCTATAAATTTGAGCTGTGACGGAATGGCAGCCGAATAGTGCGTTTATGTCGGTCGGAGCTCAATAGTGACGAATGCCGGGATCCAGTAGGAATTATAGCAGCAACCATTGTGTGTGGTTTTTCCTTTTCATACAGTGCTATTAACATTAACTGAGTGTCTTTGAAAAAATCCTGGATAGTAAAGAAAATAGGCACTTTCAAAGGTTAGAGGAAATATTTTTAACTTTTGGTAGCAAATTTACAGGAAGTTGATTGTTTGACCTTTGAAATATTAATGTGTGAAATGAGGATAACGATTTGGTTAACAGTCTGAGATTTCTTGACGTATGACAGTTGGTGCATAAATGTGAAATACGATTGAAGAAAACATGCAATATATTCTTTTCTGAAATAATGTCGATCACGGTGAATGCTTCATTGTAGATATAGAAGTAATGGAATTTTATCAAGACCTTAAATAAACCTCAGTGAATTGTGTAGTTGTACTTAGTCCAGTAACGGGGTAGTTTTATCTTGCATTATATCACGTAGAAGATTTTTTTTTCTTATCTTGTATATGTTTGTGAGAGTAAGCAGAAACCAAGTTTTCGACATCTGACACCTTCGGCACAATTTTCTGTTGTCAAAATACGTCAAAATTTTGTTACTTTTTCTGTTTTTTTTTTTTCAATAACTCCTTCATAATGAGCTCTAGTGATAAATTCTTTATTTCCAATTTGAATGAGGAAAAAATTTCCTATAACTTTTGTATCACAAAGTTTTTTCTAAACTGAAAACCAAGTGAGCTACAGTTATTCGAAAATCAGCAAAATTTAACAATTTTCGGAAAAGTTGGGTTTTTAGTTTTTTACCTATTTTGTCTCTCAAAATGAGCTTTATCCCCTGTTTATATAATTGATATATAGGTATTTCTGTATGACATAGTACATATATGTGTTATACTTTGATTATTGATGGTCAATTCTATAATCACATGGCATTTTTGGCCGGGAGATTTCGAAGGATTGTTCGGCCGCCAGGTGAGAATGTTTTTCAATTCACCGCGCAAAGCGTGTGTACTAACATGGGCGCTGGGAGAGGGGTGCAAGGGGGTGCACTTGCACTCCGCTGCTATGAAAGAAAATGATTAAGAAACAAAAAATTTATTATTAAATCACTGTTTGAATAATAACTTAAGGCGCCTAGATGTTTGTCCAAATTAGTGCAACACCTTGTCAATAAATTGAACATCCTTAGTTAATAAGTGCTATATGTAATATATTTAAAAAAAAAAGATGCACCCGCCCTTAAAGTAATCCTGCCGGCGTCCATGTGTACTAACCAGGTAATAGTACCAGAAATAGGGAACCAACAGCTTAACGTGAAATCAGAACCACAGAAGCGTTTTGGCTTACTTCATATTATACAGCAAGCTGTGGTGGAGCTGAAGGTTGTGATAATGGCCTTTGAAAATTATAGCTGAGACCGGAATATATGGATCTATAGCGCGATCTCAATTAGGCTTCATATTTTCCATAGCTTGAGCCAAGGTTTCCACTACGATGCCACAAAACCTTATGCAGGAGGCATCCTCCATCCTTTTCTATATGTTGGATGTTGCATCTTGAAGAGATGTAAATGCTTCATATAGAAACAATTTTGTTCCCTTGAAGTAGGGAGCAAATTCAAGTGGAAAACAGTGTTTCAAATGGAAAAGAAATGAAATATAATCCTCCCAGCTGGATGGTATTCTATAAACACGACGTTTCGACCGCTAAAAGAGACCTGACACCTGATGAAGACAGCTATCGAAACCCCGTGTTTATACAACACCACCCGGTTGGACACCCGTGAGGATTATATTGCATCAATACGCCGGGAGAGTTTCCACTCACACATCGGAAAAGAAATGGATTTATGACTTATTATGACTTCATTTTGACTGTGTAAATAAACTTTTTGCCATAACATCATGCTTTCATTTTTCAAACTGGTACAAATACCATCCGTAATAGCAGAGGCGGCCCTAGCAATTTTTTCAGGTGGTGCGAGATCTCATCGTGGCGCCCCAAATGAGCAATCGTTTATTCGTGATTAAGGTGTCCATATAAATATACCGAAGATAACACAGTAAAAGTTTGTTTGTTTCGATGTTTTTACTGTTTCACGTCGAAACTACTGAACTGCTCGGGATAAATTTGGAATAATGTATTATCCATCTACTTTTATCCCAAATAGCACTTCCCGTGGGATTCGAATATGAATGCTTTGTGAATTCCACTTGAGCAAATTCTCGGGCAAAAGATTTTATATATGATAGTAACTCAAACCTCGGAAAAATTAGTATAGGATAGCAGTGGCATGAATGAGAAACAACGGTAAAAAGAAATACTGCATGTTCGAAAAGTTATTTAAGTTATTTAAGCTACTGTGGTGAACACAATGCTCTTTTCACTTACACGTCAAATTCACAGTTTTTAATAATTTTTTTAAAATATATAAAATTGAAAATATATGAAAATTAAAAATTTCCACTTTTAATACCAAAAAATAAACTTTACCAAAATTTTGCCAAAACCCTCGCAGACTAATGATTAATGCTTAAATAGGTTAAATTCGTGTATTTTTTCTCAGGTAAAACCATTTTCAACAAGTATTTTTAATTGTTTTTGCCTTATTCTGAAGCTAATCCTGGCTATGCACTTGGAAATTTGTACTAATAGAGTGACAACGAATTCTTTATTGCATCGACCATATGCTAAAACACGTTCATTGTAAACAATTCTTCTGGATCTGTTGGTATCTAATTTACGGCTCATAATCAAAAAATCTTTACATATTTCGGCATCTAACTGGGTTAATAATAGGAAATTTTCAATCTGAGAATCAACTTCTCTACTTGTCTGTTATCAGAGCTGGCACTCTTTCTCAAATTCCGAGCTGGGGTGGAAGGGGATATTCTATACTGACCTGTTGAAATTTGTTTTAACTGCTTCGTTATAATGTCCTCTTCACGTTATGAACTCTTCTTTCTCGGAGAAGTCGCCACGAATTAAATTAAAAATGCCGAAATGTGAGACGCTCCGCAACCGCAAAATGTTATGCAAAAATGAAACAAAAATTATCTGTACAGGGATCATATCAACCTAAACAGGTTCATTTAGTCATAGTGATCGTAGTTAGATTGAAATTCGGCCTGGACCAAGAGTAAAAAGTTTACAGGAAATTCGTTCTCCGTTATCCACCTCAGAAACGTAAGCAATCTCTGACTTCTTGTATCGATTCTAAGATGGCGAGCCTGCGGATAAAAAATTTCTATCTGTTAATTTCGTGTGACGTTTTACAACGAAATGTATCTAAAACAGCAAGAAAATATTACACAAAGACTTAACCATCATTTCAAAAGATTGTAATTGGTTTTGAGCTCCTGCGGCATCTAATAGCTGCGCGTCATTCTCACATTTCGGTATTTTTAACTTATTCGTGGCGACTTTTTAGAGAGACTTGAAGAGGACATTATAACGCAGCAATCTAAAAAATATTTCAACAGGTCAGTACCAGTTTCGGGGCGGTGGAGACTATCCCCTTCCACTCCCAAGCTGTTTTTCAGCAACTGTGAAGAGTTTCATAAGTCTACTTTCAGTCTGCATAGCTTTTGTTTATAAAGTTTACTTGAAACAATGTATTATACCAAGTCACCACTGTAATTATGAACTCAAATTGCTCCATGATATGGCTAAGTGACAAGGCATCTGGTGCTGCAACTGAATAATTCGTTTCAGAAGGGCGTCACGAACTGAAGAGTAGTGATAACTAACTGTAGCGATGCTAGAAACTATTCTTGAAACGAATTTCGCATTATTTTTTTTTTGCGGTATTCCTTCTAAGTGCTTGAATACCACTTCCCATCGCTTCTTTTATCGAGAGAATAAAACAAATATTCTTCAATGAAATCCGGACAAGGAAACAGATTTAACTGATGTTTTGGCGGCACTTGCTATTACCAGATTTAATGACAGTTACATTGATTAAAAAATGCTCGAAGATGCTGGTTCAGAATTTTGCTTTGGACACATTTGTATCCTCCTACCAAATTGGATCCACTGTCATATCTTTGGCCTCTACGAACGTTCATATCCAAATCGAACTTTTGCAAAGTATCAATGATAAACAGGGCAGCGAGTCCAGCTCCCAGGTGCCAAAGAGTCACTTTCCGGATTATAAGTACAGCGAAATACTCACGCACTCAGGAGCTCAATTCAGTATGACGGAAAAGTATTTAGATGACCTAACCATAGTCAAAATTTTATTACGAACTTCATTCGTTTTGAATATATTTGACAATATAATAAGACATTAGTCTCGTTATTAGCAATACGACGGAGATGCTCCATCATCAAGGATCATATACCCAGGAAGTTACCATCATTAGAAATATTTCAGATCCAAAGCTTGTTCTGAATAATATATCATTCATTAGAGGATAGCAATCCACTGTGATTTTTCGTCTTCAGTCTGTATTTACAAATGCTTGTCTATTGAATAGATTCAACGCTTCTATACAACTGAGCGTGGTGTGATTATGATCTGGGGAAGTTTCGTGAATTTTGAAACGCTCAGATTAGTAACTCCAGTCAGAGCCGGCGCTAGGAATTTCGGGCCCGGGGTAAAATGGGCGACCTTTTTTTTAAAAAATTTTTTTAGCTCTACAAATTGGCCTGGCGACAATGGACGGATCCTTGGCTTCATGGCCAGAGGGCCCCTACAGTCAGTGATCGGGGCCCCCCAACAGCCATCGGGCCCGGCTCCAGTCATCGAATCCTTCTTTTCCCAAATAAAAATGAGACCTTCTGTTGAATAAATAACATATAAACAATATACTTCATCCGCAGATTTAGAATAAACAAGCTATTTACTTCTATAAGTTTCTTCATTTGGTGTTACTCTTTGAAAATATGTATTCGAAAAATGAAGTCCATGATTTTTTGGGAGGATTTTTTCGTTGCTTGAATAATTATTTCATCTCTGCCAGCACAGTCAATAAGCGACAATTTTGAAATATTGTCATTATTTGTACTTTGAAAAGGCGACGGTGGTGGTATGTCTTGTATACCCACATCTTTTGAACAGCAGACGACGTTCCAGCCATTGATAAATCTTCTCGCACATGCTGCTCTTTATCATGAGCTTCGTCTGAATAACTTTCATTAAAAGTTTCCTTCCGCCTCGTGTTGAACTAGTTCTGGAGACGATTCAGATGACTTCTAAAAAAATTGTCAGCAATTTTGAAGCGTTTTCAATTTCGTCGTGGTTTTGTTTTCTTTTTAAGCATTGTGCACCATAAAAAAAAATTCTTTTAGGCTAGCGACATGTGTTGTCTGTAAAAGCCAGATAAGCTTTGTAAATATTTACGATACCAACGTTAATAGTAATTACTGAGGATCTAATTTGATAGAAAGAGATAAATAGGTTGAATCTCGCCCCGTGTACATGTACCCGCATGCATGAACTTCAAGACTTCAGCTGAAAAGGCAGGAAACAGGTTCGGGAGGCGCGACGCGGCACCGGAGGGTGCTAACTTTGGAACGAGTTGTGATTTCCATGATTCGAATAACTCGAACTGACTCGAGTAGCAACTCGAATTGACTCTATTCTATGTTAACATACTACCATGCATTAAGCTGAGACTCTTATTCTTATATACTCTTCTGGATGATGTGTGTTAAAAGCTGGGTTATAATAGAATTTATTTTTCATTTTTTGCGCAGACGATCTCATTTCGGCGCCCCCCGTATGTCGGCGCCCGGTGCGGTCGCACCGCTCGCACCGCCCTAGGGTCGCCCCTGCGTAATAGAGCAGTCTGGTGGCTCAGTGGTTAAGACGTCTGACTGGTGATCGACTTTCCGGTCTAAGCTATGATTTTCAAAGGCCATTAACACAACCTTCAGCTCTGCCACAGCTTGCTGTGTAATATGAAGTAAGCCAAAACGCTTCAGTGGTTCTAATTTCACGTTAAGCTGTAGTTTCCATATTTCCGGTACTATTACCTGGTTAGTACACACACTTTGCGCGGCGAATCGAAAAACAGTCACCTGGTGGTCGAACAATCCTTCCGAATCTCCCGGCCAACAATGCCATATGATTATAGAATTTACCATCAATAATCAAAGTATAATTCAAATATATACCATGTCATGCATAAATACATATATATCAATTACATATACAGGGGATCCAGCTCATTTCCGAAAAGTGTAAAATTTTACTGATTTTCGAATAACTGTAGCTCACTTGGTTTTCAGTTTAGAAAAAACTTTGTACTAGAAAAGCTGTAGGAAATTTTGTCCTCTTTCAAATTGGAAGTAAATTATTTCTTGCTAGAAGTCATTAGGAAGGAATTATAGACGAAAAACTGAAAAAAGTATCAACATTTTGAAGTTCTTGGCCACAGAAAATTGTGCCGAGTGTGACGGATGCCCAAAACTTGGTTTCTACATACTCTCACCAATATATACAAGATAAGAAAAAGAAATCTTCTACATGATATAATGTTTGTGACACCCCTTTTTACGACCCCGTTACTGGACTTAACTTCCGATTTAGAATTCCTTTCATGGGAGTGTATGAATTATAACAGTGGCGGCCGAAGTGATTTCCTCAGGTAGTGACAACAACAAAATGTTTCTAGTGGCGGATCAAGGATTTTGGTTTGATTGGGGGGGGGGCTAGGATTTGGTTTGGGGGGCTCATTACTCCAGAATGCCGCCATTATGAGAACAGCATAAAAAAAAGGTTCCCAAATTCCATGTCGTCGGGGGTGACCTTGGTGCTTTTGGTGGGGGGGGGGGGGCGTCTAAGCCCCCTAGCCCTCTCTTCCCTGGATCCGCCACTGAATGTTTCAGCGGCTTACTGATCATCATTGAAGTGAATGGTGAAAAACAGCTCAGAGTAAGAATCTCGCTATAAAAAGATTTGTAACGTGTGAAAGTGTCATTTTCTGCAATTACTGCCGAATTAATTAAATGATTTTGAAATTAATCAATGATAAATGTTTTAAAATTGACCAAACGGTAAACATTTAGTCATTAACCAAAAACCGACAAGTTGATCTACAAGCAGTGTTGGATTACCCAAAAGGTAGGACTAGGCACGACTAGGCAGTAGCCTGGAGCCCTGATTTTTGAAGGCTCCCTGAAAGTTCACTTTTTTCACTAAATAAAAATAATAAAAAATAAAATCATCCAGAATAAAACAATCAAAATTATATTAAAAGCATAGAAATAATTTTTTTTGTTTCATAGTAGTGTACGATAAATAAAAGTAATTTTCTAAATATGATAAATTGTAAAATTCGTTTGTTAATTGAATAAAAATACGATAAATTCTATTAGTCATCTACAAAACCTTTTCTTTGAACTTATAAAATACATATAATTAATTTAAAAAAACAGAGGGAATCAAAATTTTGAGAGTGCTTAGGACCCCATACTTTCTTATCCGGCACTGTCTTCGATGACCACGACGGCAGTGGAACACATTTCTCTTGAGAATCGTTTCCTGTTACGTGCATTCATAAACTTATGTAATTCTCCTTCAGAGAATCTAAGAAAAGAAACAATATTGCCTGCTCGCATTGACAAAGCTTCTAGGGCAGCGTATCCAAACCTTTTTTCAACCCGAGGACTAGTAAATTTTCAAAAATGCTATAGGCCACTAACTCACACAGGCCTATTTCTTTTATTTTTCTCCTTTTCGTTTCAGCCGACTATGGACGACGATTGCGCAACTTCATTTTCCTCTTCTGAGTTTCCTTCCTCCGTCGCCAGTCACCTCCGCAATTTTTCCTCTTTTTTAATGTCTTCCACCCTGGGCCTAATTTTATTTTGTTGTTATTAAAATATACCATTATAATATAATAAATCTAAAACCACGTTTTGAATCCTATGAAAACGCAGATATAAAAGTGGATGTGAATTATTAAAAGTTAATTACATGTTAATCAGACCAAACCAGATAAATAATAATGTTAATAACCAGATAAATAATAATGTTACTACAGGATGGGCGCTACACTATACCACCGGCCTACATACATAAACCAAAATAAAAGACGCTAGACCGTATGCCTTTTATTTTTATTTACTTCACCACTCGCGTTACCAATCTTATCAACTACTGCGGTTCCTCATACCCATTTAAAACCCTCAGTAAACCCTCATTTACTTAATCTCTAGACGCCACATGGAAGTGAATAGACTGTTGTAGAAATAATGCTGTTCTATTTCATCCTGGAAATGCCACATTTTTTGCCGGGTCATTTAAATTGTCAAGACTTTTAAATGTTGGGCATACAGCCTTATACAGTACGAATATGGTACCACAATTTATGATATTATGCCTGTGGAAGTCCTGAACTATGTTCGCGGACCACCAATAATCAGCGAAACAGGCTGAAGCACTGTTCCAGTGGATATTTAGTTGAATGCTACAAAAATGGCAGCTGCTGAACTCTGCCGGCAGTATTACTAACTTTATCGAGCTGCAGCGTGTGACAGAACGAAGTTGTCTCCATTCCCCATTAACAAAGCGAACCCCCGACCTTGAATATTTCCACGAAAACGCTAGAGCGCATGCGCGATCTGTGCCAACCAAGATTTGTCTCCACGACAGCGAAACAGTTCACTGATGTGGCCAACAGATGGAGTTCATTACTTTCCATAGCTGTAGAGTAGAGAATGCCGCATTTATAAATATTTATTTTTCTTTCACTGCATTTATTTTTTAATTTATTTATTCATGATTAGAGGTAGTGACATGTCACAGTGGCACTACGTCTAGAGCCGCCACTGAATTATAAGAAGACTTTTCTCAAGTAATCTTGAGGTGCGACTAATTCTTTATAGCATCGTTCAGCTATATATTTTACACGATTATGGAAATAATCATGCATCATTCTGAAATATTGTAACAAATTAATCAACCACATAATTCCGTAACAAGATACGAATCGCCGAGGTCAGTTTGGTTGCGGGCCTCGCTCATAGTGAGCCATCGGCAGCTGCGCATCGAGGCCAGAGCAGACGCTGTAAGTTACCTTCTTTATTATTGTTGGTATGAGCATTTTACTATAGCTCTTCTTGATGTATAATATGCCCGTCAAGGTGAAATACTAACTATAGAAGTCGGCAAATTATATTATTTCACAACTCAGAAAAAATAATATATTTATCACTACAGGATCATTTGAAACACTCGAAAGCAATTTTATTATTAAACACTTGGTATAGAATACACTTCTTTAATTTTTTTTTAATTTAATTTAATTGCAATGGAGCACAGGCTCCGGTGGCAATTTCCCTACACACCCATCTTCCCCCTATCCTGCACCCACCTACATTTGCCCTCTACAAATTTTATCTTTAAATTCCTTCAAAGTTTTCGGTAAATTATTCATCATTTCTCTAGGTAACTCATTCCAATCCCTGACACCCTTACCTAAAAAAGAGAATCTTCCCACACCTTGTGCCTGAAATCGAGTGCCAGCTTGTGGTCATGGTCATCTTTTCCCTTCCATGCACTACTTTTCATACCTATTGCAATATCTTTCCATGCCTCTCACCAGTATATGCCCTGTACACTCCCATGACCCTCCTCATCCTCCTCCTGTCTTGCAATGAATCCCATTCCAGCTCCTTTATCATATCCGTCACTGATTGCATTCTGCGATAATTTCCAGAAACAAATCTAGCAGCCCTTCTTTGCACCCTCTCCAACTCCTGTATTTGATACGTAAAATGAGGGTCCCACACTACACTACAATATTCGAGCAATGGTCTGACCAAAGTTTTGTAACCCAATTCCTTGACTTCTCTCGTACATCCCCTCATAACTCTCTCCAACAAGTGCAGAACTTTGAAACCTTTTCCTACCACCTGTCCTATGTGTCCTGCCCAGTTAAGTTTGTTATCAAAAGTAATTCCAAGATATTTGCATTTCAAGTCTTCAGCAAGCAATTCTTTCCCCACCTTATATTCATAATTAACCTTTTGTTTTTTATTTGTGTATCTAATAAGCTGACTCTTCTCTGCATTTCATCTTCATTCCATGTTTACCAACCCAATTAGATATCCTGTCCAGATCACCCTGCAACTGTTTACAATCCTCTATCGTTTTGATTCTTTTATACAGCATTATGTCATCTGCAAACAATCTAATTTCAGATAGTAAACAATCAACACAATTATTCATTAGAATAATGAATAGCAATGGTCCCAATACGCTACCCTGTGGCACACCCATTTTTACTTCCACTTCTTTTGATACTACATTTCCTACCCTAACTTTCTGTTTTCTACCTTTTAAAAATTCTTCTACCCAGCAAATGACTTTCTTATCCACTCCAATGGTTTTTACCTTATTTACTACCATTTTATGGCTTACTCTGTCAAACGCCTTAGACAGATCTAGTGCTACACTATCAATTTGGCCTCCCTTGTCCATTTCATCTGAAATATCTTGCATATATCCCACCAACTGAGATTCGCATGAATATCCTTGCCTGAAACCCATGTTGCCTGCTTGAAAACCAATTACGTTCCTCACATATATTCTGATGTGGTTGCATATCAATCTTTCCATTAATTTACCTACCACTGATGTCAAACTGATTGGCCTGTAATTCTCAACTCTATTTCTCACCCCTCCCTTATGTACCGGTACTACTATTGCACTTTTCCAGTCCTGTGGTAAGCAGCAAGTGTCTAGACTCAATTTAAATAATATTTCAAGATAAGGTACAATGTCACATCCGGCTATCTTTAAGATATCTGTAGTAATATTATCTTCACCAGCCTCTTTATTTTTTTTCAGCTTTCTTATTTCCTTCATGATTTCCTCAGGATGGATATCAAATTTTTTACTATCGTCATTTCTAATTGTGTTGTTAAGCTCGTTCTCCGAATTAGACCCTCCTGTTTCTGATTCATTGTCCCTAATGCTTTCACTGAACCAGTTACTTAAAATCTCTGCCTTTTCAAATCGTCAGTAACTTCTTCTCCATCCTTATCTATAAGTGTCTCTACATCCCTCCTTCCCCTCAGTTTCCTGATATAGCCATAGAAATTTCTAGATGCATCAGTCAATGGTCCTCCAGCACTGACAATACTCTTCATAAACCCATCTTTAGCCATTTTCTTTGCTGTTATTAAGTCCTTGATTAGTTGTTTTAAATATTCCCTACTACCCTGCTGTCTCTTAACTCTGTTATGTTCTTTTCTTACCAACCTCTTTAACCTCCTCACTTCCCTATTATAGTACATAGGTTCTCTACTTCTCTTTATTTTCTGCTTTGGAATAAATTTTTCTTCCCCCTATTCTTATTATCTCCTTGAACTCTTCCCACCTTGACTCTACTGTACCTGAGCCTTCCTTCCATTTGCTGAATTGTTCTCTGAAATATCTCTTCAAATTTGAAACCTGTGCTTTTTATAATTGTACCTATTTCCCCCTTCAATTTTGGCTGCTGGTTTACTGAATCCTCTAATATCCATCAGAACTGCTTCATGATCACTTATTCCTTCAGTTACTTGATACCTCAAAAGGTTTTCATCGGGCTTAATTAGAATATATATCCAAAAAAATTTTGTCCCCTAGTGTTTAGGCTCAACCACTTGTGTAAATCCTCCTTCCCTTATTAAGATATTTGCAAATCTTTGTTCCCTTGTGTTATTTATCTTATTCCCTTCCCAGTTTACAACCTGGTAAATTTAAATCCCCAGCCGATGATGATCATTCTATTCTCACCTCTGAAATCTGAGTATGAATTTAATTTCTCCCCAAGAGCCTCATCCTCTTCCTGTCATTCTTCCACTGCGGTAAACAGCCAACACTCTGATTTTTTCTTTTTTATTACCCCAGAAATCTACCCCAAGTAACTCATGGTCTTGATCTATGAACGCCAGTGAACTGTGGTAGTTTTTACTAACTAGTATGAAGACTCCTCCACCAATTGCTCCTCTATCTCTGCGGTACACTCTGTAACCATCAGGAAAAACCTCACTGTCTAGTACTTCTTCTTTTAACCAACTCTCTACCCCAATTATTACTTGTGGTTCGTGCATCTCTATTAAGTTTGCAAATTCGATTACTTTGTTCATTATACTTCTACAGTTTACCATTAACACCCTTACTACTGGCTTTACATTTTCAGAATTTATCTCTTGTTTCCCACTTTTACCGCAGACAGTTATTGTTTCAGCCATTTCATCTATTTCTTTAATTTCTGTGACTTTCACCATCGCGAATCTGCAATCAGTATCACTTTGATAATCTATTTCTGTCCCTTCACCAGCAGCCCCTAACCTAAAAAAGGCACAGTCCTGACCCATCATCACCGGAAACGGGCTCCCTCACTGCTTTAGCTAACAACTCAGAAAGTACTCCCTTCTCCCTTCTATTTAGGTGTAGGCCATGCCTAGTGAAACCCCACCTACCAATGGTGTTCACAGGCACAAACCCCCAGCACAGAACTAATGCCTTTCCCAAGTAGCACTTCCGTTTCCACATTAACCCGCCTCACAGCATAGTTCAATTGTTGCCGGTCATGGCGACTTAGGACCTGCATGAGCTCCACCCTGGTATGCTGTGCCTCCTTCACCACCTTCCTCAGGTCACTCTCTATACTATAACTCGCGTTTCAATCAATACTATTTCCCGCACCTCCCACTTAAACATGAGCAACTCCATAGTAATGAATTGTCAGAATAATTGATTCGGTAACATATTTGGTCTGATGTCCACTTAAAATAATCTAATAACTCACGTACAACGAATATGAACAAAGACCGTTAACTAAAGTGGTCAGTAAAATATCTAAAAAACCTTGGTCAAGCAACAACATTAATGAAAGTTTTAATTAAATTGAAAACTTATGACATCTGGCATTCGTGGTTACAGCAGAGACCATGATTAATTTTTTTTTAATTTTCGCTTTCATTAGAAACATGTTACTGAAAAGCAGATCCACTTTTTTTTTCGCCGCAAAATTTATCAAATATTTTTTTACTATGAAATGCTACGAAAAATGAACTTAATATATGTATTATGGCAATTAATTTGGTAGCAGTTGATTAGCTATTAAATTGTGGACATAACCACGAATTTCTTATAATGGTATCTCTGGTCGCTGTTTTGGGAGCGCAGGCTGGCCCATGACGTCACTATTTTCCAGTCAATAGCTATCGAGGTGAGTGAATGACCTTACGAAATTATATATTAGATTGTTTCATCTGATATGCAGCCAACTAATATTCTCGTCATATAGTAAATGATATTTAGCTTTTTACAAAGGTGATCAATGTGTGTATTCCATTTTAAATTCTCTTGTATCCATATTCCCAGAAATTTTGTGTTTCCTACATTTTTTAGTAGCTCATCGCAGAGTTTTACTGAAGGTACTGGGGTATCTAAATTAGTTTTTGTCTTGAAGTGTATGGCATGTAATTTTTCTGTGTTTATTATTAGTTTGTTTTGAGAAAACCAGTTTGCTAAGTTTTTAGAACAGTGTTCAATGTTTTTAATCAATTGCTTCCTATTACATTCTTTCATTAATACATTGGTGTCATCTGCATATTTAATATACTTCTGGCACGTACTTGTTGTTTCTAGATCATTTATATATACTACGAACAATAAAGGTGCAAAAATTGACCTTGCAGCCCTCCATATTTCATGTGTTTGCAATCTGAGCGCACATAGTTTACACTGTTGTTAGTCTTAAAACTACATTCAACAATCTGTTTCCGATGATAAGGGTATGACTTTATACAATTTTTAGCTACTCCTAAATGTTCTAATTTTGTGATCAAGATATTATGGTCAATTACATCAAATGCCCTTGAGGGATCCAAGCTTATTCCAGAACATATGTTCTTTTGCATCAAGTGTCTGTAAGATTTCTGTATAAAACGAAAAAAGTGCAATTTCAGTTGATTTATTCTTCCTAAATCCATGTTGAGTATTTGATAAAAGTTTATTATTTTCTAAAAAGTTCACAAGCCTTTTGTGAAATAGTTTTTATACGATTGTGGGGAAATATGAGAGGTTTGACACCGGTCGGTAGTTTGACACGTTTTCTTTTTCCCCTTTTTTGAATAAGGGTTTAACTTTTGCTGTTTTAAGCCTATCTGGGAATATTCCACTAGAAAATGAACTGTTGCATATATGAGAGAGAGGGCAAGCTTTTAATTTTGCACATTGTTTTAAAGGAAAATCTGGGACATCACCAATTCCTAATGAAAATTTAGGTTTTAATCCACCAATAATTTTTAATACTTCTTCTTCATTTGTGGGTTGAATAAAAAGGGTTTTCTATTAGTTTGATATTAGCTTGTTTGTTCATGTTGGACTTACCAAAATTTTTCTTAATCAGTTCTTCAGCAATATTTGAGAAATACATATTAAAGGTATTAGATATCTCTAAAGGATGAGATATTATTTTTTTATACTCTGGATGCTGAATGTTATGGCTATCTACCTGTCTCACTCCTATTTCTTTCTTAACTACTTTCCACATGGCTTTCATTTTATTTTGTAGCTGAGGAAATATATCTATCATTTTCTAATTTTTTACATATCTTACTACCCTGTTAAGAACCTGTTTGTATTTTTTTTAAATATTTATCAAATTCTGGTGTTGTTTCCTGTGTTTTTGAAATTGTTTGTGATAGTTGTTTCTTTTTAGTAGATATTATGATATCAGCAGTAATCCAGCGTTTTGTATTATTTATTTCAGTTTGCTTTTTTGTCTTACGTGGGAAACATATTTCAAAATAATACACGAATGTATTAATGAATGAATCAATATCATTTTTAATAAATATACAGTATCCTCCCGGTTTGTATTCATTTCTGCAAAAAAAAAAAAAAAAAAAAAAAAAAAAAAAAAAAAGGGGGGCTTAGGTAAAGTTTGGAATGCTTGATACATTTAGCTGTGTTGTATTGAGCCACTGTCTTGTTAAACATAAAACTACCACATCTTTAAGATGTGTTGAAAGAAGTAATTCAATTTTTAAGAGACATTGCACATTATGGTGACAAATTATAAAGTTTGAACTTACTTTTTCGGTATGTACATTTGCTCGACCATTTACCTATTGATTGGTGCCCTCTACCTTACAAGCTTTATTTGTATTGACCCTTTTTTCACTGTAGCATAGTCTCACTTTAGGTAGAGCTAAGGGGATCACCATTCGCATATTGTTTTTATTCGGATGTCAGTTTGTCTGCATGGCGAGCCCAATAAAAAATCAGCATCTCTAGATGGCTGCTTCTTTGTGCGGGTTGATGACCTTATCACTAGTTTTGGAAAGTTTTGTACTGCTGAGGTAGCTGGGGTTTCAGCTTCTGTTGTCCCTGCTTCTATGATAACTGTTTCTACATTTCTTTCTTGAGGCACTATCCAGTCAAGACGTAAAATTTCTTAGCACTTTCATTCCTTTGATATGACTTCCAATAATATTCTTGTGATTTCAGCTTTCCCTTTTGCATTAAGATGCTGTCCGTGATTTGTGTAGTATCCTCTGTCACTTGGTGTGCTGATAAACTGAGCGTTTTGGAAATGTTTCACAATTTTGCCTAGTTTTCTGTTTGTTTTCACTATTTCTTTATTCACACAGTACCATTCTGGTATGTCATGTCTGTGTGGTATACCTACCATCAATACATTTGTATGCTTAATTGACAGCAGAGAGTTTTTTATTGTTGTAATTGCAATGTCTGCTTAATTTTTTGGGTCATTTGCTCCTTCGCATATAACTAAATGGTCTTTTTCTGTTAATTTCGTAATATTTTTAGTGCTTTCCAGTAGTTTGACCGCTGGGGCTCCTGGGATAACTTCCCCTCGGATTTCATAGTTTTTGAAATCTTTGTTTCGCATATTTTCGACAATTGCACTACATGGCTGTTTGATAGTATTAACACTTTCAGGTTTGATTTTGTCAGATATTTTCTTGATTTTTGTTTAGATGGCTTTTTCACAACGCACCGTTGCTGCAGTTTATTAATGCTTACAGGGAGAATTTCTATTTCTAACACCTTAAATCTGTTCGAGGTAATAACTGGTGTCAGCTGACCTGAATATTTTGCATCGGATGTCACACGTTTGCTTTGAATTTTAGCGACAACCTACCTGTTGTTTACATGTGAATGTCTGGGTTTCACTTCACTTTCCACATGGTCTCTTGTCTTATCATTCATGCAAAAATCAATTCCCGGGTCATTTTCAACAACTGTTTTTAAATTATTCATTTGATGAATAAATACCGTAGCGGCGTGAATATCTTCTTTTAACGCTTCAACTACTGACTCTTCTTTACCCGCAAAATAGTTTCCTACCGCTTCCATACTTTCTTGGCAGGACAGGGTGCCGCACTCTCATTTATTGGTCACCGATTTCAGCATATTTATGCAGTCAATATGTATCCATTTTTGGATAACGGAACACAGTCTAATTCCCGTTTTTACTACTTCACAACACAATACATAATTTATGCACGAAATATAACTTATTTTCCGTGAGCGGCTAATCACATCTATACGTGCCGCCATCTTAAACAACTTTTCTTGCCAATGTAATACCTATTATCTTTGGACGTCGCATACAATACAATACAATACATTCATTTTCCATTGATCCCAATATAAGAGACTGGCTCTGTGGGATGTGGAAAGTTGTCAATTTACAGATAAACAGTTGCATAACAAAATAATAAGTACACCACTAGATGTACAGTCATAGTATACATGGTACATTAAACACTTCCATTACAAAATAATACATACACCAGAAGATGTACAGTCATAGGATATATGGTACATTAAAAAAAAAATAACAAAATAATACATACACCACAAGATGTACAGTCGTAACATATATGGTACTATAAACAATTACATAACAAACTAAATACATACACCAGGAGATGTACAGTCATAGCATACATGGTAAATTAATTATTTGAACCATATTTACTCAAGATACTGGCAGTTATTTTTAAGAGACCTTAGAAATAAATTCTTCGACAGAGTAGAAGGAGTTGTCAATTAAAAATTCTTTCAATTTTTTCCTGAATTTATTCTTATAATCTACTAGACATTTAATATGTGTTGGGAGCATATTGAAGATATGTATCCCTGAATATCGGACCCCTTTTTGAACAAATGACAATGACTTGTAAGTCTTGTGAAGATCATTTTTACTTCTAGTGCCGTAATTGTGTATTTTACTATTTGTTTCAAACAAAGTATAATTTGTGACTACAAAGGACATTAATGTGTATATATATTCGGATGCTAATGTTAAAATCCCTAACTTCTTGAACAGCTCTCTACATGAAGTTCTATTGCTAACCTCACACATTATTCTTATTACACGCTTTTGGGCTCTGAACACTTTATCTCTATGGGTAGAATTACCCCAGAATATTATTCCATATGACAATAAGGAGTGAAAATAAGCAAAATAAACTAGCTGCCTCATACAGAGATCACCTAAAGCTGAAATTGTACGAATTGCAAACGTGGCTGCTCCCACTCGCTTTAGTAAGTCAGAAACATGTACTTTCCAATTTAAATTACGATCAATACACAAACCTAGAAATTTCACACTATCTACCTCTTGAATGGACTGGCCTGCAAATTTTATGTCTATGTCAGGTGTTACTCTGTGTGATGTACTGAATTGCATATACTGAGTTTTATCAAAGTTTAAAGACAAGCCATTAGCTGTAAACCATTTATTAATCAGTTCAAAGACATAATTTGAAATATATTCTGTAGATAAATCTGGAGTGTTTTTAATTCCTATGTTTGTGTCATCTGCAAATTGAACAAATTTTGAGTTTTTAGATGAAACACAGGGTAGATCATTTATATATATTAAAAACAATAGTGGCCCCAATATAGAACCCTGAGGTACTCCACATCTGATTAATTTCCACTCAGAAAACAGTGGACCTCTTAAGGCAGCCTTAAAATTCTCCATTGACACTTTCTGTTTTCTATTTAGAAGGTAAGAACTAAGCCATTTATTAACAATGCCATCTATACCATAATACTTAAGTTTCTGTATCAGAATTTTATGATCTACACAGTCAAATGCTTTAGATGAGTCACAAAAAATTCCCACAGGAATTAATTTATCATTTATTCCTTCTAAAATATTGTCAGTGAATGCAAATATAGCTTGTTCTGTTGAATGACCCTTCTCACTGTTCCTAGAGGCAATATACAACTTCCTTTTATTAATGCATGATGTTCTAATGCCAATAGTTATCCAAGGCTTTTGTTCTTTTTGAGAAGCATGACACTTTTTGTGTGTATGTAAATGAGGCTCGTTACAGTTCATAGTTGTTTTTTTCAGCGTGTAATTTTTCCGTATTTATTCTTTTTATAGCAACATATTCCCAATTAATATCATTCAAAGAACGTGTGTATGATCATTATACTTCGCAATAAGGTTTCTCACAGTCGCACGTGGTATTACGTTACGGCACTTTTCGAGTGAAGTTTGACGTATCTATATATATTTTAAAGCTCTAAGAGCAATATACATTAAATAGTATCACAAAACCAACACATGCAACAGTTATAGACCAGAACTACAATTCCTTGATGAGTTCCAATGATTGCGCTAGAGCCCAAGTTGGTACCATCAATTTCAGTGATCACACGTGACCAGCACATCAGGTCATGTAGTTAGGGCGGGGGGGGGGGGTAAGCGGGTCAAATGTACCCGGGCCCGCCGGCTGATGGGGGCCCCGATCACTGGCTGCAGGGGGCCCCAGCTCGAAGCCAAGAATCCGGCTATTGACGCCCGGCTAGTTTCTAGAGCTAAAAAGTTCGCCCATTTGACCCCGGGCCCGAAATTCCTAGTGCCGGCCTTTGCACATTTACCACAGTAACATTAGTATGTGAAAGACTTGATAAAGTTTGCTGTACTACAAGAGTTGTCTCGGCAGTTTGATTTCTGGATACATCATTTGATCCCCCTATTAATATTATAAAGACATTTCTTGTATACTTAAGACATATCATTATTACTAACTATATTGGCTAAAGTTGAATTCGGCTTAACTAGTCATTATGCGTCACAAGAGTTTTGATCACCAATGATCTCTTTCACTTTCAAGAAAATTGTACGTCTATGGCTATCTGTAAATATCATAACCTTACCTAGACTATTTTCTGTTCGTTTTCTTGGTCTGCATATTTTGTTGCTTTCTTCGTTTGCCACTCGCGAACTGTTCTGGCTATCTTCGATGTCAGTGCATTGTGACAATATTTCGGATCAGTTGTAAAAAAATTTCTGTGGTTGAATTTAACTTTGATTGCATCGGTTGCTTAATGTGCACTGTTATACACTGACTACGTTCCGATTGTGTAGTTACTTGATGATCACATTTTTCAAGTTCTCTTAGTTAACTTTTCATTTTCAATCTTTAGGCACTGTACATCCTCTTGTAAAATTACAATTACTTCTAGCAAGGAATTTTTGTTGTAATCTTTCGGCGCCACATTGTTTTCAGCTTGAGTATCATACATGGTGGAAACTTCTATCCAACAAATTCATCTGGCATTTCTTCTTCCTTTAGGTTTGCACATTTGAAATGTTTCTTTCTGTCATAGAAATCACATACAATACCATTTCTTACGCATTTCATACATTTTATAATCAGAATAATTCAGTTTGTAACTAGAGTTTTGTTATCAACTACACCAACCATAGCCGTATTTAGATGATTTGTTCCGACTTTAACCAGCTAACCTTGGGTTAGGTGTCACACATAGTCATTAATTTCAAAGAACTGTATCAACGGTGTGTCCTACGATAATTAAATCCTTGTGGTTTTACGACTGTTCATTTCAGAAAGGAATTCTAGCTGCCGTCCTTTGAGTCCTCTCCAACTCCCATATTTGTTACCAAAATCGTAGGTCTCATACAACCCCACCATATTGAAATAATGATCTGACTAAGGTCTTGTATCTCCATTTCGTCACTTACCGAGCGAGATACAGTTTCAGAAACCAAACTGTATTTCATTTCAATTGATACATGCTGTATATTAGCGTTTAATTGACGTTAACATTATTTACATCTTCTAAACTCATTCTGCTAATTTATAAAACATTTAATTTAATTTAATTACAGACATTGAAGACGTTGTAAGAAGCTCTCAATCAACTTGACTATCACAAATGTGAAACTAATCATATTAATTACCGATTGTTTTCTGCGGTAATTTCGAAATACAAACCTGGCAGCCCTCCTCTGAACCTCCTCCAACTCCTGTATTTGATACTCAAAATGTGGATCCGAAATTAAACCACCATATTCCAGCAGAGGTCTGACCAAAGTTTTGTACTCCAGTTCCCTTACTTCTCTAGTTCATCCCCTCATCACTCTTTCCAACAGGGGAAGAATTTCGAACCCTTTACCTGCCACCTGTCCAATGTGTCCTGCCCAGTTAAGTTTGCTATCAAATGTAATGCCAAGGTATTTACATTTCGGTCTTCAATTAGTAGCTCCTTCCCCATATTTTAATCGTAATCAACCTTTAGCTTTCTATCTGTGTACCTAATAAGCTGACCCTTCTTTGCATTTATCTTCCTCCCATGTTGACTCACCCACCTAGTTATCCTATCTAGATCACCCTGCAGCTGTTTACAGTCTTCTATTGTTTTGATTCTTTTATAAAACATTATGTCATCTGCAAAAAATCTAACTTCTGACAGTAAACCATTAACACAATCACATTAACTACCCTGTGGGACTCCCATGTTCACTTCTACTTCTTTTGATATTGCATTTCCTACCCTAACGTTTAGCTTTTTACCTTTTAGGAATTCTTCCACCCAGAAAATCACTTTTTTATGAGCTCCAATAGTTTTTAGCTTATTTAGCACCATTTTATGGCTTTGAAAGATCTAGTGCCACACTATCAACTTGACCTCCTCTGTCCATTTCATCAGAAATATCTTGCATATATCCTACTAACTGAGATTCACTCGAATATCCTTGTCTAAAGCCATGTTGCTGACTTGAAAACCATTTACTTTCCTCACAGACGCCTCTAATATGGTAGCATATTAATCTCCCCATTACTTTACATACACTGATGTCAAACTGATTGGCCTATAGTTTTCCAGCCTGTTTGTCACCCCTCTTTTATGAACCAGTATCGGTACTACTATCGCACTTTTCCAGTCATTTGGTAAACAACAACCATCCAGACTCAATTTAAATAATGTTTCAAGGTAAGGGAGCGTGCATAAACCACGTAGCTCCATTTTGGCCTCCTGTGAACCCCCCCCCCCCCCCACGTAGTTATTTTTCCTTTTAGATTCCAGAAGACATTTTGTACTGTTTTCTCCTGTCAGACTACTATAAATTACATTCAGAGATAATTAACTGAAGGAAATAAATATTCACATGCTGTTGTGTGTTTTGTTCCGCGTTTTAACTGTGAAAAACGTTATGAAAGGAAAGCTACCTGGCTTGGCTCGGAAACCCCCAAGTAGCTCAGCGTAGCCTTCCAGCCAACCCCCCCCCCCCCTCGGACCAAGCCACGTAGTTTGTGCACGCCCCCTAAGGTACAATGTCCCATCCTACTATCTTTAAGACATCTGTAGTAATGTTATCAGCACTAGCCCCTTTATGCTTTTTTAGATTCTTAGCTCCTTCATGATATCTTCATTTTAAATTTCAAATTTTCTAATCTGCTCGCCTCCAACATTGCGGATAGGCACATTTCCAGTTATAACCCCTGAATTATCTCCTGGTGTATGTATTATTTTGTTATGCAATTGCTTACTGTACCATGTATGCTATGACTGTACATCCTCTGGTATATGTATTATGTTGTTATGCAATTGTTTATCTGTAAAATGACAACTTTCCACATTTTAATTATACTGTAATTATTGTTTGTGCACGGAGAGCCTTGTACCCCCCACTGTTGGTACAGAGTCCTCTATTTACTTGTTTTACTAATCCTTGATTTTGTAAACATGCATGTATTTTTTGAGAAATATTCCAGCTGGTGTGAAATTACTAGTTTATCATAATTATCATGTAAATTTGTTTATCTGTACAATGCTTTACTCATTTGTACCAAGCCAATTATCTATATAAATAGCTGATGGCTGTATAGTTCCATTTGGCGCTTCAGGCTAAATAAAATTAAAAACATCCCACAGAGCCAGTCTCTTATACTGGGATCAATGGAAAGTGAATGTATTGTATTGTATTGTATTGTCCCTAATGGACTGACTGAACCAGTTACTCAATAACTCTGCCTTTTTTAAATCCTCCGTTACTTCTTCTCAATCCTTATCTATAATTGTCTCAATACCCTCTCTTTCCCTCTGTTTCCTGATATAGCTGTAGACATTTCTAGATGCTAATCAGTCTACACTTCTAAATATTTTCTCCCCTCCTTTTTGTGTACTGCTAATGTTAAACATAAATTATCACAGAAATAAGCTGCAACCACAGATGTAATTTGTTTCGTTAGTTATCTTTGCTGTTTGGATTTATGCTGTAGTTACAAATGCGCCATCTCTTATTAAAAAATATACTGCTGGTGGTAGCGCCATATTGAGCGAATGCCAGAGGAGGTGTTGGGTTATTGTACTGTAAAGTTGTTGCTTATTGAAGTGGGGGTTGCGTCCGTAGTGATTTTCTGTGCTTCAAAGTGTATTGTGGAGATACATTTGTCTCATTTCTGTATTTGAAAGTAGAATGAGTTGCTCGGACACAAAGAAATCGAAGAAAAGAAAGAGCAATAGAAGTGGTAACATGGGTGACGTTCTGGGTAAAGAATGTGGCGATAGTGAGAAAGATGAACTTAAAGAAGAATCCCTGCCGGAAAATGTGCGAGAAGAAGCCGATGGAGCACCAAGTGTCGATGAATGTTTGACTAATCAGGTTAATCATACGAATGGCAATAATAATTACCCTATCATTTCCAAGGTGAGTATTAATGAATGACGGTTCACGTAAATGTGTCACTTCAAAATAAGTTTCTTATAACATTAGCGAACATCTGTATAAACAAAGTATTGTAGACAAAGGTTCAAGCGTAACGCTAGGGTCCCAAGAAGGAAATGTGCTATCCGTCTGAAATTTACTACACACCTTCCTAAAGACATATTATCTCATAAAACGTTGAATGTAAAATGACAGACCACGTAGTATAGAAATAATTTGACCCTGAATGTATCATTACAGCAATGCCTTAACTTCCTGTAGCAGGTATGTTGCTTTATCTCAGACGTCAAAATCGGCCAGAAATTTTATTAGAAACGTTTCTTGGCACTCGTAGCAAAATAAGATATTGCCAGGAAAATCGAGGAACACATATTTCTAGAAATAATCTAAGTTACTATCCCACAAATGGCTTCAGTGATGTTATATCCCACAAACAACGATTGAACATAGCAGTTTTTGTAACACACATTGTCTATCTGAGAAATAGGATTGGAAACTTAACCTAATAACACAGCTTAGATAACTGGCTTTCTATTGGTATGAATCGAAAATAGATATGTGCCATTGCCATGGGTGTATAATTTTACAGCTTGGTCCAGAATGTATTTTCATGTGATCACCAAGTGCATTTGGTGAACAGAAACATGGCCCCATAACAATCAACCTTGCCATAAGAAGTTGGCAGCAATGAGGATATTAACATCTTATCTCAGTATCTTTGCAATACCTAACTGATACGAATATAAAGTCTGCATGGCATGCCTGCCAAGCTGATTGTTTCATATCATTACCTGCGTCGTTACTTCTTTATGTTTTATAAGAATGTGGAATGCAGTTTTGTCTGCAAGAATAAATCGGAAGATACATCTGCAAAGAACAGAAACAGATAATAACACATTTTTATGGCGTGATAACTTGACAGCCTACCCACATTTCAAACAACTTTATACATATTTCATACATTTGATGGCTTCACATACAGTGTTTTATGAAGTAATATGTCATTAGGAAAGTGTGTAGCAAATTTTATACCGATAGCACATTTCGGGTAATATCAAGATGGGGATACCGCTGTGGCATCGTGTAGTAAACACACAGATCACGTGGTATATATATGACATAATTGTGATGTATGGTCCAGGCTGCATTACAACATAAACTCAAATGATGATTGACAAAATCATATTTTATAAATATGCGTTTTGGTCGTAATGCAGCCTGGACCAAAGTGAAACGTAACCATAACGCACGATATTGCAGATACCCAATTTTCAGATCATATCTATAGCTGTTACTGTGTTGGTACGTGCAGACTGAATACGTCACAATGATGTCATATATACGATTTGATCTGTGTGTTTACTACGCTAGGCCGCAGCGGTATCCCCATCTTGATATTACCCGGAATTAGCAAAATTAAGACTTTTGCATGTTGTAACCTTTAGGATTACTGGAATATGGGCATCTTTCACTCTTCAATCAAGCTTTAGGCCTACTTGTTCTATGTTCCCTGTAGATTTGACTTTGTAAGATTTTGTAAACAATGATTTCTATCTGCAGCAACTAATATTTTTTAAAAATATATTGTAATAGCTCAGTCATTTTTCTTGTTTTTTGTTGCAGTTCATAACTTTGACTTAAATCATTAATAACATGATCATTTTCACATTATAATTGTAGTTGTTTATCATTGGCAGTGTAGGATTGAATCTGTTGATATTTTAGTCATGTGCAGTTACAGATCACAGTATATCTGGAAATAGTTACACATTGCTGAAGGGTAGCCAAAAAGGACTTGTGAAAACATTGTGGAGGCAAACTATAGATTGTGAGACTGCTACAACCATTTACTGCTTGTGGGCTACAGCGTTGTAAACACAAATATCACCTGGTACATATGACGACATTGTGTTTCTGTGTGTGACATATTCAGTCTCCGTGATTCAACAACTGTCGCTTATGGGACTGCATGGAAAACGGGTGATTAGCTATGATGTAAACAGTCTTTGAGACCCTCCAGCAGCCCGCCTCCCAACCTTCAATTGGGAGTAATGAACTTTGTAAAAAAAAATAATGTAATTTCATTATTCTAGCAGACGTGTGGACGCTAATGTAATCGCTGGGACTCGAGAAGGAATTGAATTTTCGATCTAAAAATTGGTAGACTTGTTCCTTGGATCAGGTTAGACTATTTGATGTATGTTGCTCTTAGTCATAAAGTATATAGATACTGCATAAACTTGAAACAGAAATTGGTCTAGAATTAAAGTAATTGATAGCTGGTATTTTCTGACTTATGATAATCCACATGTTCCTGAAATGATATTTCTTGTTAATATGTTGCTATCACGGCCATCAAAAAAATAAATAAAAAAATAAATTCCTTTCAAAAATTAACTGCTGCTGCTTTAAATGGTAAGTATGAGTATCCTCTAATTTAAATTACAGGAATTGTTAAAGCCTCTTTCCAATATCCACTTAGGGCCAGTCTGCATTTTGCCACTACTTTAAAACTTTATTCTGTATTCCACCAGAAGGCTTTAGGCTCTCTATAGAATCCAGCTATTTTATGACAAGGGATTGACTTGACTGCTGTTCTATTAATTTCCAAGTTAAGGGCATTGTAGGTTTCCCTCGCAGACAAATTGGGATATATGATTACGAAGGCTTCCACGGTCACTGTATGTAATATCTTGGTTCTCCGGGTGGAGCCGCGTCGATTTGTTAAAACCTAACGTTTCTGCCATCTTGCTGTGGCTTTCTCTCAGATGACAGCCACAGCAAGATGGCAGAAACGTTAGGTTTTAACAAATCGACGCGGCTCCACCCAGAGAACCAAGATATTAAATTGGGATATAGATTGTTTATTTCCTCCGAAATAAAATATAACTAGTTGGCCGTGAAGTTTCCTGGAATTTCCAAGTACTATTAGCATAATGTCGTTTTTTTTTTTGCCTTGTCTCAATTCCAATAGTTGGGTATATTGGGAAATTGTCTGAACCCAATGAATACCTTTTATTCTCCCAATTATAAATTTAGGAAATTTGGTGATACTGTTGATATGTCCACCACAAATCAGTTTGGATCATTGTAGGAGAGCCATCATTTAGTATTACAGGAGAAAGAGCTTTTATTGAATCCAACAATGAGCAACCATCAGCATTTGAAATTTCGCTGCCCCATGCAGAATGATGCACTCTCTCATCGCACAGTGGAAAGTTAGGGCCACCCCCTCCCTTATATATACATTTATGGCACAAAATGATTTATGGATATAAATATGGAAAGGTAATACTGATAACACACAGTACTTCATTCACGGCAAGCGCTGTTTTCTGTAAGAGCCTACTGTTCACATAAAAAGTACACATCTCGGTGACTGAAGGCTAAATGTGAAAAACCACTCTAGTCAATGAAGAGACGATAATTTGTTTATCCCAACTTGAACACACATAAAAATTAGTAATGTTCACTTGCAAAAATGTCAATCGATAAATTAAACGCTAAACATGCTCAGCACTAAATACTATCGCCACCGTAAAAAAAAAAAATGTCCAATGATCGGCCTTGGCTATAAACATAACAGTTGATAGCATATATTAATATGGGCAATTTTTTATATAGCTTTTTAAAAAATTACTAACTTAATTTCTTATATTTCATAAATTAGATTACATTAAAATATAAATAGCACAAAAAACAAAACTTTCAGACATTGGTATGAAAACCAAATCTAAGGTTACAAAGAGAGAGAAAATTTCTTTAATGACATTTACATTTTTTGCTTTTTCACGATAATGTTTGTTAGAAGAAAGAAAGAAAGGAAGGAAAGAAAAAGGAATACATAATTTCTACACACGCCAACATCTGTGCATACTCAACAGTGGGCAAATGTTAGTGTAGGAGCTCAGTAGTATTGTTGAATAAGAGTAGCAGAAAAAGATGATCTGTGAATGTGAGAGTCAGAGTATATAGAGAAAACGGATTGTATTGGTTGTTAGCGAGTTTGCACCGTGAAATAAATTCTTTCTGCTATATAAGAGCTTCTACTTAATATCTGAGGTGAGTATTATTGTTCCTCTATATTAGTACTGTTATAAGTTTTGGAAATTATCATTGTCTGTATGAGGGTTTGAGAAAGCAACATGTAAAAACTAATGGATGCGCAGACTTCCGCAATAACATAGGGTAATACTGCCATGGGTCTCTTCTGGCTTCAACTTCTGGTGCTGGAGCACAGGATGGTGCTTGAAGTTCAAGCCTTGTGGTGGTCTTATTGATGACGTGAAGGCTGTAGCCATTGGCCAGAAACATCTCCTTCAAAATGTCTCTTTCAGCGGTTATGTTCACTTCGTCACTGACTATGGAAGCACGGACGGTCAAAGTTTTAATAATTCCGCGTTTCACTGCTGGATGGTGGTGAGAGGCTGCATGAAAATAGCGACTCGTGTGTATGGGCTTGCGATAAACTGCATGTTCCAGGGAGCCATCTTCCTTCTGCTTCATCGTCACGTCCATAAAAGGAAGTTGTTTGTCCACTGTAACTTCCATGGTGAACTTCACTTTGTTGTGAGTACTATTTAAGTGTTGGATAAAGCCTGGAGAGATTCTCGCCCGTGAGGCCAGATAACAAATGTGTCGTCCACATAACACAGCCATAAAGAAGGTCTCAGATTGTAATTGTTGACCACTTCAGCATCAAATGCTTCCATAAATACATGTCCCCGCAGGGGCCTGGTACGCAAGTGCCAGGTACGGGTTTGGCGAACCCGCGGTGCCCGAGCTGGAACCTTGTGAGTGCCGCAAGTTTCCCACACCGTAAACTCCTACCATGCTTCAACGACCACCATAGGGCGTGGCGGTGGAACGTCGTGTGCCTAGGAGATCTTGGCTTCATCGCCCGGATCGCGAGGACGGTACAAACCTCTATAAAAAACCCCTCAACCTCTAGGTCGGACACGTGCTGAGGAGGTGGATGAGTGGTGAGGCAAACCACCCGCTAACGTGAGACCTCAGGGGCACCTGCGCACCCCTGTTGTAATAGCATTTCTTTCTTAATTGGTTTTTACTCGTGGTACCAAAATTCCTACTCCCAAAAAACCCCTGCGGCCCGGGTGTGTGGCAGGTAAATAAAAACACACCCAGTTCTTACAAACGGGCAAGCATTGAAAGCCCTCCCCCGGATGTAAACAACAGTAACGGCAAGGGTTGTATTATTGACAATGCCTTCGTTATTATGACAAGGGTGGATGGATCTTTCGATAAGGTCTCTCCATTCTATGTTCAGAAAGGTTTCGAGGGTATTGCGGGTACCCTCAAATCTGTAAAAAAGCTGAGGAATGGGACACTGCTTTTGGAAACATCCACCCACAAGCAGGCTGTCCAACTCCTTAAGTGTGAGAAGCTCGGGGAGTTCGCAGTGAAGTGCGAACTCCACAAAACTCTGAATTCAAGTAAAGGTGTCATCACCAGCAGGGACCTTATGGATTTAGAGACCGAGGAACTCCTTAAGGAGTGGTCAACAGAACATGTGGTCGAGGTTCGTCAGATTAAACGAAGGGTTAACGGCAGTCTTGAGAAGACGGCCACCTTCGTCCTGACGTTCGACACTCCGACGTTGCCCAAAAACATCAAGGCAGGATATTTGAACTTGAATATTCGCCCGTATGTACCGGACCCGATGTGCTGCTTTAAGTGCCAGTGGTTCGGTCATATGACGGCGACCTGCAAGGGCAACCCCACCTGTGGGAAGTGCGGAAAGGCGGCTCATGAGCCAGGCACTAGCTGCACGCTCCTGCAGGTGTGTGTCAACTGCTCCGGGGCACATCCAGCCTGGAGCAGAGAGTGTCGATTGTATCTGGAGGAAAAAATGATACAGGAGTTGAAAACGAAAGAGCGCATATTGTATGGCGAAGCTAAGGAACGATGTAAGGCTCTGGCTCCACCAGTCTTCGCTACCAGTTTCGTGAAGACGTTATCAACTCCCGTCAGGAAAGAAAGTATTGCTACCCAGACGTTCGTTGCGGACATGGGCACAAGTCCAATGTGCTCATGTCAGTGCAGATGTGGTGCCACACCCATCAAGGTCATAACACCTAGGACCTCGCACGTCGGTAGCAATACTCTGACAATATCGACCACATCGACAGCAAGTTCAACAAGTCCACCAGCAAAACACTGCCATCCGCTACAGCAGTAGGTCCCTCTGCAACAGCAGAAGCGGCCCCTGAAGCATTAACAGCATTTCCAACAGAAGCTGTAACGCCATCTGCCAGTAGCGGATGGCAAACAGTGCAGAAGGTTAGGGGTCCGAAATTTAAGCTCACGGACCGCACAATGTTTGTGAAATCCCCTCCGACTTCTCCTCCCAGATCCCCCTCTGGAAAGGAGAAGAAGGGGAACAGGCCTCGGCGGAAGAAAATTCCGCAAGACTCCAAGGCCTCACAACGAAAATCGTCTTCGGACACCGAAGACGATGTCATGCTGGTGGATGAACTTTGTTCCATTCCTCAGCAACTACCATTGGAGGACCCACTCTATCCGGGGGGGGGGGGGGGTTTAAATAGGTAGGATGGCTCCCATACTTCAGTGGAACATTAACGGCTTTCAGGCTCACAAAGAGGAAGTCCAGCTCTTAGCACGGTCTAATCCATTGTGTCTCTGTCTCCAGGAGACACACTTTAGACCACAACATCAGCCAGTGCTAAGAGGTTATGACATATTCCGAAAGGACGATACCGAGGGTGATCGAGCGAAGGGCCATTGCTCTCACCTCTCATCTACAAGCAGTAGCGGTGAAAATACACGGTCCAATCCAACTGACCGTATGCTCTATCTATCTGCCAACCAGTTTGTCCGTCGACTACGAAGACTGGTTGGCATTACACGACAACTCACTCAGCCCTTTCTCCTTTTGGGAGATTTCAACGCCCACAGTGCGTTGTGGGGTTCCACCACCGATTGCCCCCGGGGCCGAGTGATTGGTAGATTGATGGTGCAGGAGGAAATTTGTATCCTGAATACAGGGTAAATGACTCATTTCACCACTGCTACCGGTACGTCTTCTGCCATTGACCTTTCCTTGTGTTCTACCTCAATCGCGGACTCCGTGCTATGGGAGGTGGATCGCGACCTACATGGAAGCGACCACTTCCCTATTTGGTTGCACGTCGAGTGCGATCGTGGAGGAGGAAATAACCGACGCAAATGGAACGTCAGTTGTGCAGATTGGCAACTCTATTGCCGCTCTGTGCAACTACAACTTGTAGGCAGTATACAAGAGAAGGTGAATCACTTCACGGAAGTGATTCACCGTGCAGCTGACGTTTCCATGCCGAAAAGCTCCGGAACGCTGCGTAAGACGCCCGTCCCCTGGTGGAACGACGAATGTCGTTCCCCTATTCAGGGTCGCACACGGGCGTTGCGGCGTTTTAGAATGTATCCTACATCCGACAACCTGGCAGCGTTCCCTATAGCCAGAGCTAAGGCGCGCCGTGTTATTAAGGAGAGTAAGAAGAGGTCATGGCAGAACTTTGTGAGCACTATCAATCGTTCCACACCTTCGTCGAAAGTATGGGAGTCCATTCGCCGTATATCTGGAAGGTACTCCCGTGCACCAGTATCTTGGTTACTGGATCACGGACGTATTATTACTGACGAACGAAGCATAGCGCAGCTGATGGCGGAGAACTTCGCCGCCATCACTTCGTCCGATAACTTTGACCCTCGGTTTCAGCGACGAAGAGTCGCTGCCGAGAGGCGCCCGCTGTGCTTCGATTCGTCGAATACAGAAGCCTACAACTGCCCATTTACATCTTGGGAGCTGGAGTCAGCGTTGAACAGTGCAAATGACACTGCTCCAGGGCCTGATCTGATCCAGTACCAGATGCTGAGGCATCTCAGTAAGGATGCTAAAAAGTACCTTCTAGATATTTTTAACGATATTTGGACCGGAGGACACTTCCCCGACTCGTGGAAAGAAGCAACATTAATTCCCATTTTAAAACCTGGCAAGGACAAATTGTTGCCAGGTAGTTATCGTAGTATTGCCTTGACTAGCTGCGTGGGGAAGACACTGGAGAGGATTGTGAATCGCAGCCTCGTCTGGTGTCTTGAATCCTGTAATCTCCTGAGTCGCTTTCAGTGTGGATTCAGGAAGTTCCGTTCCACCTTGGACAACCTGATCCTCCTGGAGGCGGCAATACAGGATGCGTTCATCCGCAGCCATCATCTTGTGGGTGTTTTTTTCGATCTTGAAAAGGCTTACGATACTACCTGGCGGCATGTTATTTTAAAACAGTTGCATGAATGGGGTTTTAGGGGTAACCTGCCCCTTTTTTTTAAAATCATTTCTATCTGGTTGTTGCTTCCGGTACCGAGTCGGTAGTGAAGTGTCTGATCTTTTTATTCAGGAAAACGGTGTTCCTCAGGGGTCAGTTTTAAGCGTGACCCTTTTCACCATAGCGATTAACAGTATATCACTCGTCATAATGAGTCCCTTACGGGTCTCCTTATATGTGGACGACTTTTTAATTTTTATCGTATCGTCCAGCCTGAGAAGTGCTGAGCGGCAGTTGCAGCTCGCGTTGAACAGGCTGGACGAATGGTCAGTGCACACCGGTTTTCGTTTCTCCGCTGAGAAAACCCGGTGTGTACTTTTTACTCGCAGCAGAAGCCTTTTACCAGAGCCTCACCTGACCCTGAGGAACACCGTTTTAAGTTTTAGTGATAGTGTTCGATTCCTGGGCCTCATTTTTGACACAAGGCTCAACTGGCTTGCGCATCTAAAAGATGTGAGAGCCAGGACCTTAAAAGCTCTTAATCTTTTAAAATGTCCGTGTGGCAGGTCATGGGGCGCTGACCGCTCCTGCCTGCTACAATTTTACAGAGCCTTTGTACGGTCACGGTTCGAATACGGTTGTATAGTCTATGGTTCGGCATGGGACAGTTATCTTCGGATACTGGATAGTGTCCACCATGCTGGAATTCGGCTCGCCATAGGTGCATATCGCACCAGCCCTATTGTCAGCATTTGTGCTGACTCGGGCGAGCCGCCGCTTACCATCCGTCGGCAACTCCTCATGGTGGGACACTACCTCCACGTTGCCATAACACCTGGCAGCCCCGTGTACGACATAGTTTTGCATCCTAACTACGAGCGGCTCTGTACCAACCGGCATAGAGCCACTAAACCGTTCAGCTACTGTACAAAGGCTATTTTAGAACAATACGGATTCGAGCTTCCTTCTTTTTATCACCAGGGTTGGAGTAAATCTCCTCCCTGGCTTTTAAAGAGGCCCAGAACGATTTTAGAATTATCGCGGTACAACAAACTGTGTACCGCGGATATTGTTTTTATCAGAATTTAGAGATGTCTTAAACCAGCATCCTAATTTTACCCCGGTATTTACGGATGGGTCTAAGCAGGCTAACGGAGTTGGCTGCTCCGTCGTGTTCCCTCGAGCGACTTACACATATAAACTTGACGGCAGGTGCAGCGTTTTTACTGCCTAGTGCTACGCCGTGCTAAAGTCGCTCCAGCATATGAAAGTAAATCGCGATAAGTGTTTCGTCATATGCTGTGATTCCCTGAGCTGTATTCAGGCCATAGGAAACATGTATCCAGCAGATCATCTAGTCCAGGACATCCAGGACGCCGTGCTTTCCCTTCAATCTTGTGGAAAGGAGGTATTATTCTGCTGGGTACCGGGCCATGTGGGAATCAGAGGGAACGAGGCAGCTGATGAAGCTGCCAAGTTAGCCTGCGACAAGGTCAGAACCGACTTTGAACCGGTCCCAAAGTCAGACCTTGCTTCAGTGGCGAAGAGATTTGTTTTTGATGTTTGGCAGAGGCAGTGGCTGGAAGTTGAGCATAATAAGCTCCGGCTGGTCAAACAGACCGTTCAGCCGTGGAGCAGCTCCTTCCAGCGGGCGAGGAGGGATGAGGTTCTCCTTACTCGCCTCCGTATAGGGCACTGTCCTCTGACTCATGGTTTCCTTCTCCGCCGAGAGGACCCTCCGGAATGTGATGCTTGTGGCGTACCTCTGACGGTGCGCCACAGTTTAACCGACTGCGTAAAGTTTTTAAATATAAGGGCAGACGTTGGCTTAGCTAACGATCTGCCCGTAATTTTAAATAATGACAATGTGGTGAAGGTTTTAAAATTTTGTAATATGGCCGGCCTTACCCCAAAAAGTTTGGGTAGATCGGCCTAGTTTTTAGAATGGTTTGGTGGTCCATCTACAACCACCAATCCATGTACTGAGTTATTCGGTTTTTATTTTTTGTTTTGTTTTTTAAGATCGACATTTTACAACTGGATGGCCCCTTTACAGCCATTCAGACAGTCTTTTTAATGTTTGTGTAAGCTGGTTGGCCCTTTTACAGCCAACCAGCCAGTGTTATTAGATTGTTTACTTTTCGCTATTTTACAATAATTGTTTCAATGTTTAATTAAACCTCCTGTCTGCATGGCCGACCTCTTTACAGTCGGCCATGTAGGCGGTATTTTAATCAGTGTTTTCGTATTTTATTATGCTGTCTGTGTGGCCGACCCCTTTACAGTCGGCCATGCAGACGGTAGCTAATTTTATCCCACATTGTCATTTTGTGTTTGAGTTAGGGCGCTAATGACCAAGTCGTCGACGCGCCCAAAAGCACCAAAAAAAAATAAATAAATGGATCTTTTCGCTGTGATTTTCATGTAGTGGATGTGCAGACTCCCGTGGTCGATGTTATCTTGGTTGTCCAGGTTGAACCGCTTCAGTTTATCGAAAACTAATGTTTCAGCCATCGTTTTGGTGGCCTCCTTCAGAGGACTGTCGTGACTGGAATCGCTACCGCCTACATATGGTTCCCGACGAGTGCACTAACATTCTGCTGACAGTGTGTACACAGTTTTATTTAGTGACATTAGTTTACTGGTTAAAGAAAGCAGATGGTGGTCCAGGCGTATCAGAAAAGTGTTGGAAATAAAAAAAGACAGATAATATGAACGCGGATGGCGGGCTACAACTTGATGCTTGATTAGGAAAGCTGCCGGCGGCAGGCTTTAGTGACATAATCTCCAAATGGTTAGCACGTTCATCGGGAGCTATATATAGGCAGCAGTGATTCCAGCTACGACAGTCGTCTGAAGAAGGCCACAAAATGATGGCTGAAACGTTAGGTTTCGATAAATTGACTCTGTTCAACCCGGACAACCAAGATAACATGTAAAAACTACCTCACTACCTTCATGGTTTGAAAGCTGTTGCGCTAGTTTAAAATCAGCAGTATATCTTCGGTGGCACAGATCCCACTGCATCTCGTATGACACTACTTTCCAATATGTCACTAAAGACTATGCTAAAACACAAATGGACTCCACAACCTTTTGATTCTGATAATATTGTGCTTAGACTACATGACTTTGTTTTTTTTATTCTTCAATTTTCTGAAATTAATAACTTAGGATACACGGAATATGTTAATGAAACCACTATATCAAAGATTAAACTTCAACAAGTGTAACAAAATTGAGTAATTTATGTTAAAGGTTGCAAAGATACTATATCACAAACATTTATTCTTTAATACTAGAAGATATAAATAAGAAAAGAAAGGGAAATTAACCCACCACATACCAAAGTGGACGGATGCGATGAGAGAACTCTAATGCTGACAAACAAACTACACAATATTTCGGCATATGCCTTGTTCACAAATAGAAAAAATGGGCCATTAGGCTCGGAACGTGTGTGCGCACCGAAACGTTACCTAATGACTAACCGTGTTGTGGTGGGGGGGGGGGGGGGAGGGGGACGGATAAGGAGTGGACTATCGATATCGGTATACAATGTCTGAGATAATATATTTAATATTTTGGCAGGCGATGGTAAAATGAGCAAATGTAGTAAGGTAC
>JARYHS010011267.1:0-25000 GCA_031002005.1 Vandiemenella viatica | reverse complement strand
TTTTCGGACAGCTTGTTCCCTAAAGCCTAATGTTTCTTTGCCAGCTTTCATTATTTCGGTCTTCAATGCATTCCATTCGTCCTCGGTTGAGCTCCTTTCACAGTTACTTCTTAGACCCAAGTTTGCCATTTCTGCAAATTTTTCTCTTGTGATAGATTGTTTCAGCTTATTCACCGCCAATCTGTTCTGCTTATGCTGCTTCCTTATTCGCTTGAATTTCAGCCTGCACTTCATTACTATCAAATTATGGTCCGAGTCTATGTCTGCTCCTGGGTACGCTTTACAGTCTAGAACTTGATTCCTGAATCTCTGTTTGACCATGATATAATCTAGCTGATATCTGCCTGTATCCCCAGGACGTTTCCAGGTGTATATTCTTCTTGCATGGTTCTTAAACAGTGTGTTCGCCACTACTAGCTTATATCTTTCACAAAATTCTAGCAACCTGCTTCCTCGCTCATTTCTTTCTCCTAGACCAAAACTTCCTACAGTATTCCCCTCTTTTCCTTCTCCCACTATTGCATTCCAATCACCCATGATTATTAGATTTTCCTCCCCTTTCACATATTGGATTAATTCTTCAATTTCAGCGTATATTTTTTCTATTTCTTCGTCATCTTTCTGTGACGTTGGCATATATACTTGTACTAATGTGGTTGGGACGGGCTTAGTTTCTAACCTCATCAAAATAATCCTGTCACTAAACTGTTCATAATAACTCACCCGTTTCCCTACTTTCTTGTTCATTACAAATCCTACACCAGTGACTCCATTGACAGCTTGTGTGCTAATTATCCTGTGCTCCCCAGACCAGAAATCCTGTGTGTCCTTCCATTTAATCTCACTAATCCCAACAACATCTAACTTAAGTTGTTCCATCTCCCTTTTTAAGTTTTCTAACCTACCTGCCCTATTCAGACTTCTAACATTCCACGCTCCGACTCGTAGAATGTTTCTATCCATTCTGATGACTCCTCCCTGAGCAGTCCCCACCCGGAGATCCGATTGGGGGACTATTTTACCTCCGGAATATTTTACCCAGGAAGAAGCCATCATGATATATGTAATTTGAGAGGATTACATGTCCTCGGGATACCCTTTGGGTCTTTAATGCAGTGGTTTCCCGTTGCCTTCTGCATCCCCATGCCGTTGATCATTTCTGATTCATCCGCCTTTAGGGGCCGTTTCCAACCCCAAGGGCAAGAGGGTGCCCTGAACCGCTCCCCGCTCTTCCGCCCTCCTTTCGGAGGCCGTTGGCAAGCAGTGGGTGACTCCTTATACCGGGAATCTTTCAGTCGCCAGAGCCTCGTCCGTGCAAACAGGGTGCACCACGTGAAGGAGAGGTTGATGTTTGGTTGGAAAGGGCTAGTATAGTCTCTCACAAACCCTTACAAACCATCTAGAATCTGATAACGCTTTATTCCTTGCTGAATAATAAATTTAAATAGTGTAATGAGTGTATTTTGTCGAAAAGGAAAAGCAGTGAATGCAGATTACAGATTCATCACCATTGATATTTGAGCTCAGATTCATCAATGGAAATGTATTTGCTAGTTGTGCATCGGGCTTGAAAATGACGAAAAACATGTTACTACTTCTGTCTCCTGAAAGTATACCTACGATTGCTAAGCCGATGCCACACGTTTTTTTTTTTTTTTTTTTTTTTTTTGGGGGGGGGGGACAAGGAGGCATGTAACTGGTAATTATGAACACCAAGTTTTTAGCGCCTCAATTTCTCGAGTTCAACAAACCACAGAATGCGCCCTCGGTATACCATTTGATAACGAAGTGAACGTGATGAAAGATATTGTGAAATCAGGTCCCATTTTGAACAAATTCTTACTACACTTACTGTAGAGATACAAGTATAGAAAAGATGAAACATACCTGTTTCATTAGAAAACACATAAAAAATAAACTTATTAACGATAAAATTACTTTCTAAAAATTTGAGACTGTATATTATGTAACATTTTATGTTTTAAACGTTATTTCGCATAGTAAAAATACGTAAATAAATTTTAAATGAAATAAAATCAATAATTTTTGAATATAAAAAAGAAATAAAAATATTTGCAATTTGTGGATTTGATCCCGCGTTCGCAAAATGGGAAACAGGTGCCTTACCATATACCACATTCACCACGACAATGTCTTCTAACTTTAGCTAATTTATCGTACATATTTTTGCACGAAAATTTCTCGATAACTAGGGTCGTTTTGAAGAAATAACTAATACAGATATATGGAGCAAATTCTTTCAATTTACACCCGGTGGATCGAAATCTGTTCTCAACATGTCTGATGGTTTCCAAGGCAGTAGTGGTAGCAGAAGATGTGAACGATACCAAACTGTTGCAGCAAACTCAATCACTGCATGAACAAGACACGTCATCGGTCGTTTTCAAAACTGAGGAAAAATTTCACTACTTCCACAATTGAAGATCAGTTTCAGTTTCATGGCAAGGCCAATCCGTTATGATTGGAAAATATTGGCAACATACCACAGTTCATTTGTATAAATTTTACATTCTATAGCTTATGTAGCGACATATTAGAACGAACCCTATTTTTTTGATGTTCCTAAGTATATACGATATGTATTAACGAGAAATTGTGAAATGGCTACTTGTGGAAACATGGGTAACACATATCGTCTTTCAGATTAAAATTATTTGCAGTTACGCCCGAAGTCCGATTTTTAGTTTTGTCATATAGCAATTTACATGTTTTGTATAATAAAGCTCTTTGTTCTACATTACTGCCTCCATCAACTTTTTTTTTTTTCCGCAGCACTACTGTAAGCAGACGTGAGACGTGCCGCGTAGCGTCGTGTTCCCAATCTGCGCTGTTTTATTTGATTCTGTAGTTTACAAAAAAACCTGCTGTGCTGCGTCACCTCACACGCGCTATATGTGTCTCAATTTGCACCTTGCCTTACACTCTCGTGTTCGTGCTGTCTCGCGTTGTCTCGTGCATACTCCCGCGAGGGTGCAAAAGCGACATAATATATCGTTTGCTTGTCGTCGCGGAAGGTATCACTCTAATCTACCAGAAAGATTTTAATAGAGGAGTTTAATATGTGAATGAAAACAGTATAAAACTTAAATATTTCGCGGTAATGCAGTCTGTCTTGGCCAGGCATCTTTTAGGAGAAATCGGAGGTTTTAGGAAATTAAAAATTTTCTGAATGTACACCGGTAGAAAAGGTAATACATTTTGTCGACTGGATGACTGAATTATTGGCGATTGCCTTTCCCATACATGCTGACATTTTATCTTCTCTGGCCGTACGTTTTTGCTATTAACAGATTTTGTGGCATTAAAAATTAATGTTATCAAAAATTCATCAGTTTAATCTTTCGTTTTTCGTGATAACGGACATTCGAATTTGCTCTTTGGATTCAGTTAATATTATTGTTAATATTTTGCCCTTTATATTGGTATTGCTAATTAACACGTACATTTACGTGACTTTTATTTATTTATTTCTGAACGTGATAAAGAAATTCGCAATCTCACAAAAGCGGTCGAATAGTTAAGAGGGCAAAACAGAGTATACGAAGGTAGTTATAGTTTTAAATTTAGAGTGCAGTAAACAGACAAAACAACTGTTATTTTCAGGCATAAACATTAAGTCCGGTAGTGGTGGGAAAAAATTTTCCTAAAAATTACACATTTGACGAAGAGACCAATTTAGAAGACATCAGCGAAAAATTTCATGGTTCGCAGACTAATGGCAGGTGCACTTCACAAAATTACATTTTCAGTGTGTTTGATTATATGTGTATTTTATATTCCTGAAATGTAAGCCCTTAACGGATACTTGGCAAAGAACTAACGGAAGTAAGTCATAGGGAACAATGGGTGCTAAGCAGTTGTCAGACGAAAATAGGGTGGTAAAGTTGTCCTTCGGGACTGGAATTAGTGCGTTACCGATGGAGACGTTATGAACAATGTAACAGAGAAAACGTAAATCAAATGTTTCAGATGGATCGAGGAAATGTTTACATGTTTTTCTACTGCTCGCGGTAAATAACGCGACCAAAGTTCTACAGAACAAATTTTACATATTTTAATGATTACTGATACAATTCCCACCAAAATTTGCACACTCCATTATTATGGAATGTCTGTTGTGATTCTGGTCCACACTGCGTTTCATCTTATACTCAACTTACGCTAATATTGTTGCCTGAAAAGCCAAACATGAATACATTCATTAAGTCGCAATCTGAAGTTGACTCATTTTTTTTTATTGTGATCTGTGATGCCTTTCTCTACTCTATACTAACATTTATCATTTCTTGCTGCGTTCCACGGTTACATATAGTCATATATATCAGATTTTAAATCAGACAAGAAGCTGTCTGGTTTAACTGCGAAAGCCATATTCATATTGGTCAGATAGTTTTTGCGTTATGATTGGGCTAATGGACAGCTTTATAATAGTAGAGTGTAGCACGCAGGATTGTGGCGTACTACAAATATTTAAATATCGTATATTTTTTTGTATTCAGATTAATTTAATATTTGAGAATATTTTGTAAATTAATTATATGATCAACGTAATTGATATCCCAGGCTGCCTTAATTTCTTAATATAACTAGTTGGAAGAGCAGGAGAGATTTTGAAGCTGACTACGGTATATCCGGTGGAAATCTCCAGAAAGCGTGGGCTGACGCGAGCTATTGTTCGCGCGCCCAGAGTGGATAGGCACCGTTAGCCGTCAAGGTCAGTGCGTTCAACCCCTTGTAGGGATACCTGTGCGGCTGAAGGGGTGAGCGACGCGCGGGAGGCCATGGCGAATAAGATTGACTTCGAGCCTCACGTGGTTTTTGGAAGAAGTTAAACAACCAATGCCGTATCATTTACGGGGTCTACAGATGTTAATTCGTGGTTTCGTTTCCATGTAACGAAACTTCCAGAAGGAGTTTTGGAAGAGGGAAGGAGAAACGGAGATACTTGGTCATTCTGTGATCAGCGGTCGTCGAGTCTAGACACTTCACAGTGCGGAGTGGCATTGTACTGGTGAGCTCTGGCTTCGATCACAGGCTGGTCGATTTATGCAGTCCATTCACTGGTGGGATAACTTAAAGACCAACGCCGCACCTCGCCGTTGCTGATGCGGGTGCGTTTTGGTAATGTGTTCCATCGCCCATCATTGTTTCATGGTTTGGAAAGACTTTGAAGGATCCGTAATCGACCCATGAGACAGGATCTCTGCTCGATTTCATTTCAAAGCTAGCTGGCAAACGACTTTAAAACTCCTTGCAAGTTAAGTTTGAGCCTTAATATTGATCATCTTTTTCTGATTTAATTCGGCGCCCAAGGGATTTTATCCACCATTCATGTAACATTCAATTGTTGGCTTGTGGCCACGATGTTATCATGTTCTTAATTTTAAAATGAAGTATTTAATATTCAGTTTATGTTTGCTATCTTCATGCAGATTGTAAAGCCGGATATTGCTTTTGCTTGCAGGTACACATAATGTCTAACGTAACGTTAAATGTATCCGGCTATATACAAACCATAGGGAAACAATAAATTAAGCATTTTATGTCTGTCATCATCAGCAATCGGGATCCTTGCTACCTGAAAATTAATTTCATAATTTAAAATCAATAATCAAATTGATATTAAAACTTACAGCAATAGTAATGACCCCCTCGCAGCACAACAGATATGCATGATCATGTGCCTGGTGAAAATAGAGAAGCCACTTGTCGAAGAAAATCTAATATTTTGCTGTCATTGATAGGCTTTATTACTTGAAGAATTTTGGTGTGCCAGTAAAATTAAGAAATGAAGTTGCAACATAACTTACGTCGTTGTGAAATTTATTTCCAGAGTCATATGACAACTTTCTAGAATTGTCTCCATCGTGAAGGTTCTCATGCTCCTATAACATATCTAGAAATTTGTGTGTTCATTTATCAGATTTTATCTCAATGTAGTTATTAGATGATAAAATATCACAACTCTCAAAAATGAGTTAAACAACTGGTGATGCTGATATATAAAGGTTGTTGGGAAACGGAGGTATATCAGTCTTTCTTCTTTTTAAAACAGCCATTGTACCTTCGCTGTTGGGAGCTAGTAACTTTTTGGTATAATTGTAAGTAATAATTATAATTTCATGTAATGTTAATAACCAAGAGGAAGAGATTTTTACAAGCCTTTAAATGTCCTTCTGTCGTGGCTGTCCAAACTAACCCGGTAATCCTACCAGGTTATGGTGACATACTATTTAAAGTGGCATCCAAACCATGCCACTTGTCAGAGGTGAATACCAGTTTCAATTCCGAACGATTTCAATACAGACTTTTTAATTTTTTATGTTACAATTTTCCGGATGAAGACCACAGGGCGGGTTGATTTAGGCTCTTGTGAGCCTTATCAACCAACTTGGCCTGCCATATATCCCACGTCAATTCCGAATAACTTGAAGCCGTAGGTACGTATTGCGGTATACATTTTAATTTCAAGCACTATTTTATAGCTTAGGGCTTCAAGCCTCGTCAACGTCGAGAAAAAGAGCGTGGTGAGTTAGTTGTAACGCTCTGGCCTCCCATTCGGGAGAACACCGGTTCGAATCTTCGTCCTACCATACAGATTTCGGTTTTTCATGGTTTCCCGAAATTACTCCAGACGGATGGCGGTATGGTTACTTAAAAAAGGGCATGATCGGATTCCTTCCCGCCTCTGACGACTTCGACGTCAACGGAGCGTAAAGCCAAAAGCAAAAAGAAAATGGAGGACATTAAAGGCAGGAATGGACTGGGATTAGGAGCAGGAAGGAAATAGTTCATGGTCTTTCGAAGGAACCATCCAGGCATTCACCTACATCCAAACTCTGCATGTTGCAAATATTGTGGGTGGCAGAGGGTGTTAAGAGCCAATCTTTATTCTGTGCATTCCAATCCCGTATAGAACGAGGAAGGAAACAATACATAAAAGCATAAGTACGGCACCATATTTCTCTAATCTTATCCCTCCTGTCTTGGCGACGTAAAAAGGTATTACATTGCGCTCGTATATCAACGAACTTCGCAAATTCGCCAATAAATTCAAACGAAAACGACATCGCCTTTTTACCAGACAATCCCAGCACAAGCTATGAATCAATTCTGTGACGCTTTCGTAAGGACTGTGGCAAGCAGTCATGAATCGAGCGGCCCTCCTCTGTACTTTCAATCAATCCCTTGCCATATGGATCCCAAACTGCGCAACAGGAATCCAAATGTAAACGCACGAGATTGTTATGCGCTATTTCCTTTGTATGAGCGTTACAGTTCTTCAAAATACTACCTATGAATCGTAATCTAGAATTAACTTTACCTACGACGGAAGTTATACGCAAGTCCCATTTCATGTTACTTTATACTATTACGCCCAAATACTTCAGGGAATCAACCGTGTTAACAACTGAATTATTTACTTTGCACCCTACTTGTGAAAAAAACGGATATTTTGTTAGTTACTCGCATTGCCTTGCTCTTGTTGCAGTGAAGTGTATGTTGCCATCTATGGCACCATTCCGAAATAACATTCAGATCGCGCTGAATTTCTAAGCAATTGTTATTTCTCTGTGGACAACTGCATCATCAGCAAACAATCGCAACCTGCTATTAACATTGTCACCGAGATCGTTAGTAAAAAATAGTATGAAAATATGCGAGGCCAGAGCGTTACTGCTCATCCAATTGGCTCGGTGCGAGAAGCAACTTAACTTTAAATAGGTTCTAATTTGCGTACACTTTAATAATAATCTCTCTGCTTTGGGAGATCAGACCATACTGAAACGTATCTTAAATTATGCGCTTTACACTGACCGAAATCTCATCAAATCCACCCAGTATTGTTTTCAAGAATCACTTTAAACGAAAAATGTATCCTAATGTGTGAACTCTTGTGTATTAATTTTACAACTTCTCGACTTTAGTTTATAGCGAAACATACTCAATATTATTACTGCAGTCATAATCTGTACATGTTTTAAAATCACGCCAACGTCCAACTAGTACTTATGCCTTAATCACGTTCAACATACAAATTAAAACTAATATGTGGACATAGGCGTAGCTAGGGCGAGATATTGTGGGGAGCTCTCTCAAGTAGTCGAGCGAAAAATATACGAAAATAAAAGTTACCGATTTTAATACTCAAAAATAAATAGTGTCAAAATTTAGACAGAACCATCGCATGCTAGTTCTTAAATAAGTTAAATGAGTATTTACTTTTCTTTCCAGAATTTTTTTTAACTTTCCTTGTTTTTGTCCCACCATGAAGCTACTCGTGGCTACGCCCTAGTATGCGGATACATTTTTTTAAGTTTTAATTTTTCCGCAGAATCAAACATACGGTACTCTATCTTTCTCCCAGGACCGTGGACTGTTCATTGTGTGAAACGTCGTAACAATTCAATAGTGTTTTGTGTGAATCGTGTTCAACAAAAAATTAAAATTAATCGCGCTCCATCCGGGGGATTTGTAACATTAAAAATATACTGAAATTATTCGGAATGCTAACATACCATACTCCAAGGAACTTGGGATGCACGTTGTTAGAACCTGCTTGAATATCCGACCAGTAGTTTTTGCATGAATTTTATTCATCAAAATAGACGGTCGGGCACAGTGTTTTCTCTATTTCTCTGCTTTACACGTCGCATGAAGTTGAAAGATACCTTACTTTATTTCTGGGATGTAATGTTCAAAATCGTATAAAAATCAATGTATTTTTTGCATGAATTGCGGCCAACGCGACGAAAGGTAAGTTTCTACTCGCAGACGAAATATTGACCGTCCTTCTATATATAGCATCAGGTAGGTTTTTAATCAAATTTCTTAAATAATTCTAATCTGAAACTTTGGTTGATATTAAAAGCATTTACAGATGCAAAATATGACCTTGCATCATTAGATAGCTGAATATTTTTGAGATATGGCAGTCGCTGATTTCCACCAATCCACCATGGACAAAATATTAAATCTATTTTAAGCATGGTCCATCCGGTAGGTGAAAAATAATATGCTCAAAACCAGTGGTTCCCAATTACTTTTTCCCCCTAGTACCACTTCAAGAAAGAGCTCAACCTTGTGTACCCCTAGCTGCTTGTCTCGCTGCATTTACTCCAGTCCAGTGCTTAGCACAATTACAGCAACTTATTTGATGCAACTTATTTGATGCACAAACATATTTTTGCGATAAAAATGTTTGCGATTTTTTAATTTTTTATTTAAAAAAAAATTATGGCAAGTTCTTTGTGATTTCGTTAGTCAATAGATCAACGCGCATACTCCTTAAAGCTGCCTCAGGTACCCCTGGGGATGCGCGTACCACTAATTGGGAACCAGTGCACTAGGCAATGATGGATTTAGAAAAAAATTTTTTAGTGTTTTTTGATTACATCTAGATTCTAGATTACAAAAGTGAAACTAGACTTAATGAGGGTCGTCACGTAAGTTTGTAGTATGATTAGGAAAAGGAAAACTTACAACCTGGTGAAAACTGCGTATAATTCTTTACGCTTATGTATAAAATTGTCAAAAATTACTACATTCTAGAATGAACCAACCCTTTATTACGTGTGATCAAGAGTTGGCGTCTGAAATTAAACGGGGGAGAAACAGCACTAAAGATGATCTCTGAGCAATATTCTCAATGGAGGCAATCAGTGAGGAAAGTATTTTCTCTTGGTTTCCAACGTGAAGCAGCATCAGTTTGTTAAAAACTAAGAATTCAGCCATCTTTCTGTAGCTTTCAACATTATCTCTATAAAACCCGCGCTAAAATGGCAATCTCTGATAAATGGCACAGAAAGGCAGCTGAAATGCTAGGTTTCAATAAACTGACGCGGGTTTGCCCAGAGAACAAAGAGAACACTGATAACTACCACGAATGTCTAAATAATCACTCTAATTTTGACAAGGTATACGAGTTTGCGATGACATACAGACGATAAACAGTACGACAGATTGAGGAAATGTCAGGCATTTCATGTACAACAGTAGATCGCATTATAACAGTAGTGGCTATGAAGCAGGATTCTGTCCGTTGCGAGCAGAAAATTATGAAAACAAATCATAAGACAGTGAGGAGGCAGATGTTTGTGGAAAATGGAGCTCTCTTTGAAGCATATGCAATTGCTTCGAAGTACGGATTGAATTTGGCGCAATTGCGGATCCCACAGTCAAAGCAATAGTCAATATATTCAATGCAAGCCAGTTTTCCCTTGTCAAAGAAGCCCAAAGTTATAAATGAATGTAATCTTTCTCGGCGTTGCAACTGCACCTGAAGATGGCGACGGAGATTAAAGTCGCCGAAATATTGTGCATTAATAACAACATCACTCGGTTTGTTTCCCGAGAAACGTTTATAAAAGCCCAAAGTTGTTTGTTCTGTATCGAAAAATAATGTATATTTTTTCGGCTGCCTGCTACTTTTAGGTTATACTAACCTTATGAGACAATTACGAGCAGCTAGCAGGGAAAATAAGAGGCAAGTTATTAACAAAAAAGGTTACTTGTTCAAAACAGTATTTCTAGTCTCAAATGTCTCATTCCTGTACCTGTAATTCTTGAGTGCTGGTTTTCTGTTGTCACAGCGTACCTCCTGTCTACCTGATTTGGCTGTTCCAGACTTACACCTGTTTTGAAACTTTCTAAGATCTGACATACATTTCAAGTCAGGTGATGACTTCATAAATGGGGTCATCTCAATTTTTTTTGTACCGTTCAGAAGCCATTACATAACACTGGAATGTCATTAGAGAAAACGTGAAGAGTTCAAAGAGAACAGAGGAGGGAGACCACAACTTTTGTTTTACTCATTGGAATCTGTGTCAGGTTACGAACATATGGGACGAATGTTGTAAACAGATGTATCTTCTATATCTATAAAACGAAAACTGGATTTTTTTGGTCGTATAAAAAGTCGGAAACTACGGTGCAGATTTCGATGTGGTTTTCACCATGTTAAAGCTCAGAATCTTAATTCAGTTGTTTGGCATGTCTTATGTTTCAACGTTAATAACGCAGGAGCATTAAATGAAATTCTGAACGTATGATGACAAATCCCAAAGATGAAAGGATTAGATGTTCCATTCTTCTAACTAAACACACAACTAATGTCTCTGACCACGGACTTTAATGAAAGCAATAAAATAACTTTACAATAATAACTATTTTGCACACTGAACAAAACTTGATGTATTCATTCCTTTAAATCGGGATATTCCATTTTTAAACGCCATAGATAGCTGTAAAAACAGAGATTTTCTTTAAGCACGGTCTCTAGACAATGTCTTTGGCCATCAACATTAGTCTTCTGTTTACGATAATATTATTCCGGATTCACTTTTGATCTTTGTATAAAAGGCTGAATTTGTGGAGTTAAATTATCTGGCATTTCGAGCAAAAAGTATATCTATTCACTTCGCAATTAAATGTGATTTTCTAACATAATCTAGCGTTGTTCAGTAATGTAGTAATGCAATTTCTTAGCCAAATTAACGAATCTTGGCATACCTGAACCATTTCGGACGACTGAAACTTCAACCCACCCATTTCTTGGTAGTGAGGGGGGGGGGGGGGAATCTAGATTTGCTTTAATTCCGAAAAAAGTTTGCGCTAATTTTATGAAACTTTGTAAAAAATGTATTTCATTGCGGGAATAAAAATAGGGTACGGGTAAATCTACGCCAACAATACCGGGTAACGCCGGGAACTCCGCTAGTAGATATATAAAATATACGATTAATTATTCTGCTTAATAGTTTGGGAACAATCATTTATGGAAACTATTGACGGGATGTGCCACCGACGGAAAAAACTGAAAATGATATTAAAAAACATTAAATAACAAATCTCAATTCAGGCGGTAAAGCGTCTGCCTGCGGTCCAGAAGACCGAGGTTCAATCTCCCACGAGACCGAGGATTTTTCCTCGAAACTGGACTTCCGGACTGGCTCTACAGTTCCATTCAGCCTGCTGTCCAGTGAGAACCGGGTCCCTCCTATCGCATCTGAAAGTAGACCAGAATTCTTAGCAAATTGAAGCCGGCTGCCACCACCTTTTAGGGGCAAGAGATTGTGGCTACTTTGAAACCCTAATACAGTCATATAACAAACTACTGTAGAATGGAAAATTTTATACTGTTAAGGGTCTTCACTTGCTCAAAGAAGATGGAATGACGTTAATTATAAAATTTCCGCTGACTATAATTAACTTTCGAACATATTTTCTTCACTCTGTGGAATGTTAAGTTTTTTTCTCCCTCTTCAAGTAGGCTAATTTAACTGATCCGGAAAGATGTTAACATTTCAATAATAGTGACGTATTCATAAATGTAATGAAGGAAAACTGATGAAATACCGGTTAACAATTTTAAGCAGTCAGAGCAAACTAAGTTTTCGGGAACTGCACCACTTTCGGAACCTGCCAGAAATGGTATTAACCTGTTGAAATCTACATCAGTCGCTTCGTCAATATGTCCTCTTCACGTTTTGCGATCAAGTTGTTAGTTTCTTCTAACGTTTCTGATCATTTCAAAGACAGAATCTGAATATTGAAATGAAGAATATGACCAAGTAGTTCTTTCAGTATGAAGGCAACCGAAGAAGGAAAGGTTTAGCTTTTCTATTGTGACTATTTTTTATCTTTTTTGTCCATTGTTATGCCAAAATCTTTCACTTCTAAAGACTTAGCAAACTCAGCACGCGGGTCCATGAAATCTAAGTATGATACTCCTTGCTAATCAGATTTTGTCAAGGCCAACAAAATATATTAAAGTGCATTTTTCATATTACATATTACTTGAATGCAAGTGCACCACCAGGTTTTAAATTATAACCCTGTATATCAAAGTCACTTTCCATTCTATTTTTTTCCCACATTTGTGTATACTCCAGTGACTACCTAAAGTTTAGCTGGCAAGGTGCCAATGTCTACATTAATTTTATACCACCTTTAATGCAATATCTAGAGAACAAAATAACGAAATTAATAACAATCATATCATTCATATGAGAATATAAGGGAAGTAAATACAAGAAATTAACTTGTTTGCTTCTTTTATTCATTGTAAAACAACACAGTTTTGTTTAATTCTGTCCGATTGATACTTTCTGCTTTTTATTGTGCATTTTTCCAACATGATAAATCTCAGCCTGACAAACAAATAAATCATTTTCTTTGAAAGTAGGATAACATGATTTTCAGGATCCGGCGTGTTTTAGCTAACCTCTCCCTCAATTTATTCAAATACCGGAGGGAAAATCTGTATCGAAAGAAAGTATTAAACATGTGATCAGCAGGTTAGATCACATTCAGGGGTTAAGACAGCAGAAGATTCGGAATTTATTTAAATGCATACTTACTTGTGAAACTACAAATTTGTGCCTGTTGTAGCACAGTTGGTGTAGTTATATGCAGCGCAAGACTTAACCATTGTAGAAAACACTTGTAAGCCAAAAAAATACGAGCACTCGATCGCGACGACACGTATCAACTGTACAAACGTATACACTGAAAGCTACTGGTTGCCCCCAAAATGGCGGCAGGCGCATCGTTCAATCTGCGCCGTTGCTTCTTCTACTATATAATATTCAAACTTCTTTGGTGAGAACCGTGCTGGAAACTCCGCGGGAAAAATGGCAGGAACGTGGAGCCTATCCAATCACCTCCCTTCTAGTGTCGAAGGTAGTAATGGGAATGTAGAGCTCTACCTTTCTGAATCCTGAGGGGAGCGGCATCTATGGCGAAGGAACCTATGAGCTAACAACTTAATTAGTGCGAAAGTTACCGAACAGCCTCTGAAGAGATACGTAGCATATTGGTATTTTCTCACTAATCGGGGTAACAGAGTGTTATTGAACGAGTAAGGCCAAGCTCAATGCTCACTTTAGTTTAATTGAATATATTTTATTACTTATAACCGCCAAAGAAATAATAGTTATTATTGTTAATTGTAAGAGTGACAAACTGGCTCCCAATGAAATGTCATTTAATTTATTCAACAGAGTTTCTTGAATAAATATTCACACGTCCTAGATACATTGTAAAAGGCTCCTAAACACTTCACATCTGAATACAACTCTCACATAACTATACTTTAACTTGCGCCAAGCCAATGCTTTCAGTATGGGCGCTCAACATACAACGAGTGTTCCCACTCCGCTGTGATGCCCAGGCCAAAGATTGTAATAATATTACGCTACCCAGAGACTACACAAACTACAACTTTTGGAAATCCTTAAAATTACAAATCAATGTTCAAAAGTTAATGCAATTATTCATGACACATGTAATTATTCAAAGGAAAATAATGTAATAACAATAATAATAATAAAATGATTGGAGGGTTTTCAAATTGTCACAAACCCCATATAAAAAAATTAAAGATTTAAAAAAAAAGAATCACCTTTAATTAAGATTGTGGTATATGTGTACCTTTTAAGCTTCAGAAAATAAGAAATGAATGTTAAATACATTGCTGAAATGATCTTCTGTACTTTAGCCTACATGTGTTACATATACTAATTATCAAGGCTGTACGATGATCAAGTAGCAGCTTTGTTGTGGGACGATCCCTATAATCGAGTCTCAGTTTATAGCAATGGTAGGTGTGCTCTTTGCTTTGAAGGCCACCCAACCCAACAACTCCTTCCTCTTCCGCGCTGGCTCCCGCCAGCATAACTCGATTTCCATAACGGGACTGGCTGCATTTACACGTGGCAGTAATCAGGCGAACATGTAATCCGATAACGTGACGCTCTCTCTACAATTACCGCAAATGTCATATGCCGGCAGCAACCGCGTTAGCTCTGCCGTGTTGATTAAACGGGAAGGAAGGCGGTGCTCGTTGTTTGGCCAAGTGATGGAAGCGTGCTCCTCCCTCGCCAGCGCAGCCACACGTGGCAGCGACCTTCAGGGCTGGCTTTCTAACGCATCATACTGCAACTGAATTTACCCTAAAAAACACTTGGTGTACACGATGACGAAAAGTCACGCAAACATTTTTTCTTAAATTTTTTACAAATTTAGACAGGCTGCTGGAGAGTCCGGAGCCCCTTTCAGCCGAACTAAACTAGGATGTCAGCCATGGCCTATTTAAGGAACCATCCCGACATTTTCCTAGGAAAACCACGGAAAACAGCAGGCAGGATGGTCGGACGGGATTTTATCTCCATCCTTCCGAATGTTAGGTAGGAAGGCGAATTTGCCCCCCTCCTGAATCTGTGCAACCAAATGTTACAGCCGCACATTCATCCATAGACACGATGGTGGAAAAAGTCAAATATATTTCGAAAAAACTCACCAAAAAGTAAATAGTTTAACTTTAAAAATTAAATTTCTCCATGTTACTGGTTAGTGTGGATGAGTATATTGTTTAGGTGTTCAGTGTGGTATGTGCTTTGTGGTGCATACGAGAAATAAATGAATGTATGCAGAGAGTGAAAATGGATACCGATTCATTTTTAAATACGAGGTCATTCAAGTTCTAAGGCCTCCGATTTTTTTTCTCCGGACCTGAAAGAGATAGAAACATGCGCATTGTTTTAAAATGAGACCGCGTTCATTGTCAATACGTCCCAGAGATGGCAGCACCGTACGGCAGATGGAATTTTACCGCCAGCGGCGAGAGTGAGAACTGTTTTAGATACTTAAAATGGCGACGTTTTCCTTACTTGAACAGCGTGCAATCATTCGTTTTCTGAATTTGCGTGGTGTGAAACCAATTGAAATTCATCGACAGTTGACGGAGACATGTGGTGATGGAGTTATGGATGTGTCGAAAGTGCTTTCGTTGGTGCGACAGTTTAATGAAGGCAGTACATCGTGTGACAACAAACCGAAACAACCTCGGGCTCGCACAAGCCGGTCTGACGACATAATCCAGAAAGTGGAGAGAATTGTTTTGGGGGATCGCCGAATGACTGTTGAACAGATCGCCTCCAGTGTTAGCATTTCCGTGGGTTCTGTGCACACAATCCTGCATGACGACCTGAAAATGCGAAAAGTGTCATCAAGGTGGGTGCCAGGAATGCTGACGGACGACCACAAGGCTGCCGTGTGGCATGTTGCCAAGCAATGTTGACGAGCAACGACAGCATGAATGGGACTTTCTTTTCGTCGGTTGTGACAATGGATGAAACGTGGATACCATTTTTCAATCCAGAAACAAAGCGTCAGTCAGCTCAATGGAAGCACACGGATTCACCGCCACCAAAAAAATTTCGGGTAACCGCCAGTGCTGAAAAAATGATGGTGTCCATGTTCTGGGACAGCGAGGGCGTAATCCTTACCAATTGCGTTCCAAAGGGCACTACGGTAACAGGTGCATACTACGAAAATGTTTTGAAGAACAAATTCCTTCCTGCACTGCAACAAAAACGTCCGGGAAAGGCTGCGCGTGTGTTATTTCACCAAAACAACGCACCCGCGCATCGAGCTAACGTTACGCAACAGTTTCTTCGTGATAATAACTTTCAAGTGATTCCTCATGCTCCCTACTAACCTGACCTGGCTCCTAGTGACTTTTGGCTTTTTCCAACAATGAAAGACACTCTCCGTGGCCGCACATTCACCAGCCTTGCTGCTATTGCCTCAGCGATTTTCCAGTCGTCAAAACAGACTCCTAAAGAAGCCTTCGCCGCTGCCATGGAATCATGGCGTCAGCATTGTGAAAAATGTGTACGTCTGCAGGGTGATTACGTCGAGAAGTAACGCCAGTTTCATCGATTTCGGGTGAATAGTTAATTAGAAAAAAAATCGGAGGCCTTAGAACTTGAATGCACCTCGTACACCGGAGATCGAAATATTCTACATACCCATCGGATGAACGAATCACCTTCACCTTGATACGCATTATGCAAAGTTTTGGTTTGTAACACAGGACTATTGTACACCATCTGGAAATTGCAGACCACCACATCACATACCCTGGCAGCCAAATCCCGAATCGTAAAAAACTTCTTCGGCTACCTATCCCCACGGCAGGTGCAAGACACCATCATGGTTCTGGAATCACTTAACCAACAGTGCGAGCTAACACTTATATATGGTATAAAAATGTGATAAATAATAGCTCGGTATAAAAACACAGAATTAAATGAGTAAAATTTAGTAAGAAGAGCAATCTAAATTCAAACGCCGATGATCATGTGTCAGATGCAAAACCAACAGCAAGACATCTCAGAACGGGTATCATCCGACTATTTGCTAGATGTGGGAACTAAATGGTTTGCGGTAAACAAACACAGAGCAATTTGGATGTTAACCAAACCACTGCCAGCTTTAAGTTATAACTGTATTTAACATTTTTATATTCATAATATTAATATGTTGAATGCAGTGACTCAGATAGACTTTTGATAAACCTTGAGATTAGACCACGACCCACATGTTAGTTGGATCTAAATCTACATCTACATATATACTCTGCAATTCACAAAATTGTGGGTGGCAGAGGGTGCTCAGCACCAAAGCTAATCTCTTTGCTGTGCATTCCAATCCCTAATGGTACGAGTGAAAAAAGAATTCATATAAGAATCAGTCCGGCACCTTATTTCTCTAATTTTATCTTTCCTGTCCTTCCGACTCAAATAGGTTGGTGGAAGAAGTATTTCACTACACTCGTAAGTGAAAGTGGGAGTACGCATGTTTACCAATAAGTTTAAACGAAACGTTTGTCGTCTATCTACCAGAGACTCCCAACCTAGTCTACTAATCAGTTCTGTGACGCTTTCATAGGGACTGTAGCAAGCGGTCACGAATCGAGCGGCTCTTCTCTGTACTTTCTCTATACTTTCGATCAACCCCTTACGAAACGGATACCAAATGGCACAACAATAGTCCAAATGTGGACGCACAAGAGATTTGTACGCTATCTCCTTTGTTTGTTCATTACAATTTTTCAAGATTCGACCTATGAATCGCAGCCTAGAATTTGCTCTACCTACATGTGTATGTCCCATTTCATGTTCCTTTTTACTGTTACTCCCAAATATTTAATAGAATCGACCATATCAATAACTGTATTGTTTAACTCGTATTTCTGAACAATTGGATGCTTTTTGTTAGTTATGCTCATTGTCTTGCACTTTTTACAATTTAGAGTAAGTTGCCACTCAGCGCACCAAACCAAAATAACATCCAGATCGCGCTGAATTTCTAAGCAATCAGCCAAATTTATTACTTCCCTATAAATAACCGCATCATCAGCAAACAATCTAAAAAGGCTTTTCACTTTGTCTCCGAGATCGTTTATAAAAATTAAAAAAAGAAGTGGTCCTATTACACTTCCTTGAGGTACACCAGATGTAACATCTAGATTAGAAGAACTTTCTCCTTCAACGACAACACACTGCGACCGACCAGTTAGAAAATCCTTTATCCATTCACAAAGCTGATCCGAAATACCGTACGCTTGAAGCTTCGCTAAAAGGAGGTTGTGTGGCACAGAGTCAAAGGCTTTCTGGAAATCTAAAAAAATTGCATCTACTTGTGAACCTGCATCGATAACTTTCATTACGTCGTGTGTAAATAGGGCAGCTGTGTTTCACATGATCTTTTCTTCCGAAATCCGTGTTGATTTGTTGTAAGCAAATTATTATCATCTAGAAAATTCATAATGTTCGTGCATATAATATATTCCATAACTGTACTACAAACAGATGTTATAGATATGGGACGATAGTTTCCAGGATCACTTCGATCACCTTTTTTGAAAATCGGAGTTACTTGCGCGATTTTCCAGTCTGAAGGTACTTCTCGCTCTTCTAATGATTTACTGAATATATTAGACAGAAATGGCCCGATTTCCGTCGCATACTCTGAAAATACTCTTACTGGAATTCCATCCGGGCCCGGTGCTTTCCTCCACTTCTGGAGCTCTAATTGCTCAATGATACCTGCAGTATCTATTCGTAATGATTCCATCACCGACTCGCCACGGCGTGGGAAAACGGGAATACTATCCTTATGTTCATTTGTAAATGAATTTTTGATCCTCCAGAAGGAAGAATTTTATTCTGTTGGAAATGTTATCGATCTTCACCAGAGACGACAATGCTACTGCGGAAAATAAAATTTCAGAAAAAAATTGTGTCCATCACTGTCTACAGATAAATATAGGTCTGCCGATAAGCTTTGTAAATTTATTGGTAGGCTTTTCTTTTCTTTTTACTTATGGCTTTACGCTTCTTCGAAGACGAGGTTGTTAGAAGCGGGATGGGATTGGGGACAAGGAACGGAAAGGTATTCAGCCATGGCATTTTGAAGGAAGCATCCCTGCAGTGATTGGGGGAAACTATGTAAAACCCATTTCTGGATGCCCGGACGGGGATTCGAACCAGCGTCTTGCCGAATGCGATGCCAGAGCGTTACCACGACGCTCGTTATATTGGTAGGTACCAGTTGGAATAATTTGCATCTACAGCTATGGTGAGATTAGAAACTTTCGGGATAGGGTATGTCTGAGGTGTTACGGCCAGTTTCTGTTAATGCAAAAGCTATCTCATTTTACTTCACATACATAAAGCAAGCTTTATCATAGGTAAATTTCAAGATAGAGGTGTGAAAAGGCAAGATTTGCTATAGGTAAATGTCAGAATAGACCCTGAAGGTGGTTAGTGTTCACGAATTCTAGTGATCGGGCGCACCCTGTCCAACACTAAGTGGCCAAGGTTTCTACCACTGGACCGTTTTCCAGCAATTTGAACCGTCCGGACACGGAATGTATGTATGTATGTATGTATGTAAGCATAGAGATTTGCAAAAAGGAAGTTATACCATAGATATATGTCAGGATAGAGGTCTACAAAAAGCAATCTTTACCGCAGACAAATGTCAGGATAGAGGTCCGAAAAAAAAGCAAGCTTTCCCACAGGTAAATGTCAGGATAGAGGTCTGAAAAAGAAGCTTTACAATAGGTGAATGTGAGGATAGAGGTCTTTAAAACACAAGCATTACTGCAGGTAAATGTCAGGATAGATGCCTGTAAAAATCAAGCTTTGCCACAGGTAAACGTCAAAATAGAGATCTGCAAAAAACAAGGTCTGCCACAGGTAAATGTCAGGAAGATGTCTACAGAAAGGAATATTTGCAACTGGTAAATGTCAGGTCTTGCGTATGTTCGGAAAATATAACAGGTAATGTTTATTTTTGAAAACATACACTTTATCATTATTCTGCCGCATTGCTATTAATATATTAGTAACTGGCACAGATAAAGTAGGTTACCTCCTGTTACCACTGTTGCTTGTAGTAGTTTAATGTTTAGTGTCATCTTCTTTGAAAATCCCTCTGGTAATTGCAAAGAGAAAGATTGGTGGAGTTGGCTTATCGGGTGGTTCATGGAACGTTTCGTCACTTTCGGGTATAGAATTCTGTGAGAGATGTGCTGTAACATGTGGAATCGCTACCATATTCCGCTCACCAGGAAATTTGAACGACTGTGCCCCGTTTCGTGATGCTTCTTCTCCGACATCTGTAGCCGGCGGCTTGAAGCTCGCACTGCCCGTAATGAAGATTGATGAGGGCGTGGGCGGGTGAGGAGAGGGTGGCCAATTTCGGCGGGGCTAGCAGCGAGGGCATATTTTCCTCTTTAGCCTGGGCGCGCGCGCGGATTAGAAATTAATCACGCCGGTCGGCGATATCTCGGCAGGCGGCGTCGACGGAGGGTGTAAAATCTGTCGGAGGCTCTAGCCTGGCCCAGCCGCGATCGATGGCTTTCAAATTATGTGCCGGTGGCAGGAGGCAGTTTAGAGCGTCGAGTGGCTGACTGCCTGCCCATCGCAACCCTTCAGAAGACGGTCGAGGCGGCTGATGGACAACCTCTGAGAGACTGCATCGTGCAAGGTGCGAGTCAGACCGAGTGCCAAACAAGGAAAGGAAAATAATGTGATAAGTATTTCCTTGTATGAAATAATTAATCGAAGAATCACATTCCACTCTGTTTATTTTTCTTTCGAGACATCGACTCTATCTACATCTACATCTATACTCTGCAATTCACAATTACTGTGGGTGGCAGAGGGTGCTAAGCACCAATCCTATTTTAGAGTATTCCAATCCCGAATAGAACGAGGAAAGAAAGAATACATAAATGTATCAGTACGGCATCTTATCTCTCGAATCTTATCCCTTCTGTCATTGCGACCCAAATAGGTTGGCGGAAGAAGTATTTCGTTGCACTCGTAAATTAGAGATTTTCGCATATTCTCCAACAAATTTAAACGAAAACGACGTCGTCTGTCCGCCAAACAATCCCAGCTCAACCCACGTATCAGCTCTGTGACACTTACATAAGGACTGTAACTAGTGGTCACGAATCAAGCGGCTCTCCTCTGTACTTTCTCTAACGTGTCAATCAATCCCTTGCGATACGGATCCCAAATTCCACAACACTATTCCAGATGCGGACGCACTAGTGTTTTGTACGCTATTTCATTTGTATGAGAATTATTACTTCTCAAAATACGTCCTATAAAACGTAGTTTAGAATTAGCTTTGCCTACTACGGAAGTTATGTGCATGTTGCTTTGTACTGTTACGCCTAGATACTTCAGCGAATCAAACGTGTCAACAACTGAATTGTTAACTTTGTACTAGTGAGCAAACCGGGTCTTTTTATTACTTATTTGCATTGCCTTGCACTTTTTACAGTTAAGTGTAAGCTGCCATTTACGGCACCATTCCGAAATAACATCCAGATCGCGCTGTATTTCTGAGCAATCGTCAGAGCACCCCACTTCCCTATAAATAAGTGCATCATCAGAAAAAAATCGCATCCTGCAATTAACGTTGTCACCGAGATCGTTTATAAAAATTAAGAAAAGAAGTGGTCCTATTACACTTCCTTGAGGAACGCCCGAAGGAACATCTAGCTTTGAAGAGGCTTCCCCGTCAACAACGACATACTGCGACCGACCAGTTAGAAAATAGCGTATCCATTCGCGGATCTGATCAGATATACCGTACGCTCGAATCTTCGCCAAAAGGTGGTTATGTGGTACAGAGTCAAAAGCCTTCTGGAAATCCAAGAAAATAGCATCAACTTGTGATCCTGCATCGATAACCTTCATTACGTCATGCGAAAATAGAGCCAGTTGCGTTTCACACGAACGGTTCTTACGAAATCCGTGTTGGTTTGCTGTAAGTAACTCGTTTTCATCCAGAAACTTCATAACGTTAGAGCATATGACATGCTCCAGAAAGATATTAAGTACACTCACACACTTCCCAGAACTACTGATTGACAACTAACTCTTCTCGCCAATTATGCGCGCTTAAATATTCACTTTATAAACATCCAGAGTTGTTAAAAAAAACTTCCGACCGACGTTTCTCGAATTCTAACAATACTTTAACAATTAAATCCGTAAAATAAAAATCAGAATTAATACAAAATCATTCACAACCATCACGAAACACACGAAAATGAAAATTAAAGATATTTACAAGTATTTACACATAAAATTCTCTACAGTCCAAACCACCGCAAAGTGTCCTCCAAACACCATAGATGACATCAACACTTAGAATTACAAACTTTTATCGCATGTTTCTTGCATAAATACTGTCCTTGAACATATTAAATAGTATGTATATATATAGGAACGAAGTCTTTCTCGGCGTTGAGAATGGATGTAGTCTTCTCGGGAGACTAGCCGAGTAAGTAAGATGTTTCCACACGATATTTCGGCGATCTCAGACTACGTCGCCATCTTCTGGTGAAGTGAAACCATAATTAATCAACTCCCAGATTTCTATACACAATTGTTAAAATAACAATTCATAAAATCGGTTTTGTCTGAGGGCGGTTATAAATGGTGTGGAAGGCAAGGATAAACGAAAGAATGAAAGTAGGAAGAGAAAGATATAAGGAAAGATGTGACAGAAAAAAGGCAAAAAATTGGTCTAAAAAAATAATAATAATTGAGTGAAGCAGAAGTAAACAAAGTGTACAAAACAAAAATTAAATAAAAGAGAAAAACGAAATAAGGTTTTCATAGATGGAATGTTGATATGGAAGATATCGATGCAACTGCAGATAAACTAAAATGGAATGAAGAGAAGAGAGGCTAACGTATGGAAAAGAACAGAGAATAAGAGAAAAGTGTACACAGGGGAACAAATGTAACGGGATACAAACACAAATAACAAATTGGAAATGTGCATTAAGGCGAAGGAGAGTAAAAAATGTCCGTGAAACTGGAAAAGGACGAAGAAACAAAATCAGATTCAGAAAAAAAGGAATTTTAGATAATAGTAGACAGTAGAAATGAAAGAAAAGACCATGGACTGAACTAACGAAATAAATCAGAAAGGAGTAAAGAGCAGCTACAAAGTGGAAGAAGGAGCTTTAGATTTAGGACAATTTCAAATAACAAGAAGGAAGGGGGAAAAGATATGAATTAGTGAAAACTTGAATTGTAAGAAGTGGGGAAGGTAAGAATATCAAATGAAAACAAAATTAAAGAAACAGAAATTCGATCAAAGAGGAAAAATAAATAATGGAAACATGAAAGAAGAGCCATTATACTCTTATGAGATTATATTACGTAGGTATAAATCTTGTTCTGTTTATGAAATATAAGGTTTTTCTTTAACTGCGGCTTAGACTAATGGCGAAATTTTACATGCCACATACTGGTTACAGAAGTTAACTGCTCAAAAAAAAAAAGAATGTTAATATTTCCACTCGCGCATAAATCAAATAAACAGTTTTAGAACACCATTTCTAGAATTCATATCAGTTGGATTGACATATTTCGATCCATAGATCATAATAATCTCATCAAGCATGTAAATATTTCATTTTCACGCTTTCTCTACAATTGCTGGAGATTCGTCTGCCACCGTCTCCAAAATATTTTATACAGCCGTTCATTTAACCATTGTTTCCTTGTAGTTTTTGGTCCAACTTTTGCACAAGCATGAATCAGGCAATCTGTCTCGCCTTTACATTTCTTCGCACCCTGTTTATTTAAATAGTACCATAGCCTCAGGAAACAACTAAGTTCGATGTTACGAACGATGGAACCGCTGTTGTCGGGAATGCGTCCGCAGGCCAATAAGGGCATTGTGCGTTCCCCGCGGCTCTATACTGGGGCCGGCCGTCTTGGAGGAGGAGCCCCATTAATTTAGAGCACCGTGAGAGGGTGTCCGTGAGCTCAATGAGTGGGTGTGACGAAGTCATTTATCAAGGACGCGCCACGAACAAAGTAATTGTGCCGTCACGGCAGCGGGGATCACGAGGAGGGTTCTAGAAGGTGGAGACGCCGGGGTACGCGATCACCTGCTATTCCTCCTCAGTGCTGCAGGGATACCAACCCACGAGTGAGAAAAGTAATTTTCATCTTCTGACGATGTTTTCAAGGTGAAAACCAAGGAGTAATGCGGTAGTTATTACATTCATTAGTATTATGAAAACCAACATGGAAATTGGTGTACAATGGCTATGGCTTCTTTTTCAGTTCTGATAACCAACATACTACTAAATAAAATCTTAAATGATTGTATTTGGAAATAGATAGCATGTGGCATAGTGGAAACGTGCATTTCAATACGTTGATTAGATTTTCTTAGGAACACCAGGGAACTATAAATCGTTGGAAAAATTGACTGACGTTTCCTCAACAACTAATTTCCGTGATTTTATTTTAAATACTGTATCTGAAAAACAAACAAATTTAAATATCCGCTGTCGTTTGATCATCAAAGTTGTAACTTAATCAAACATTTACTTCGAATAAATAATAAAGAAACCTGTTACAAGTATATATATATATTATCAGAAAAGATTAATAAAAGTTCCAATGGCAAATAACAATTATTTACCACATATTCACCGCCGTCAGTTGTTGAATATCCAAAACTCAGCCTCCTTAACAAGAGCAACGTGATGAAACTACTTTTTAAAAAACTTAATGGATCCCAGAAATCATGGGTTGATTTATATATATTTCACGCTAAACACGTTTTCTTC
>JARYHS010011266.1:0-15008 GCA_031002005.1 Vandiemenella viatica | reverse complement strand
GATCTGCACAGTTTTTTATGGTTTGCAATGTCACATATATCTTTGGTCAAAATATGAAAATGCCCTCTTTCAACTATTTCAACCTTCATATTTTCCACACTCCCACAGCTACCGACCATACAACCGCAATTGTGCACGATGGGAGAGTCGAGATACTACTACCCCAAACACCAGTGACTGTGCTGATATACCTGTGGTTGCAAAACAAAATATAAGGACACACATGTCTTTCTGCAAAATATAAGCTGACCTTTGTTGACCTATTTCAACCATCACAACTCCCACAACCCCACAGCTCCTGCCATGCAACATCATGATGCATGAGGGGAGACTTGATACTACTACACACACACAAACACCAGGGTACTGCGCTAGAGTAACTTTTATGCAGAAAGAAATATAGGGACACAAATGTCTATTGTGATATCAGTTTTACCAATTTCAACCAGGTGGACAGAAGAGAGGAAAGACTCAATCAATGTTGTGACAGAGAGTTGTGGGAAGAAAGAATAAATGGAGCGGCTTGTTATCCCGCCAGGAACCGGGAAACTTGTTGATGATGATGATGGTGGAGAGTGAGCTGAGGAAGGTGGTGAAGGCAGAGCAGCATACCATGGTGCAACTCATGATGGTTCTAAGTCACCATGATTGACCACAGAGGAATCCGCTGTAGGGAGGCAAACATTGGAAACACAGATGCTACTTGGAAGAGGCATTAGTTCTGTTTTAGGGTTGTGCCTTTGACTAGGCATGGCCCTTCACCTAAGTAGAACGGTGAAGGGTGTACTTTCTGAGTATCTGTAAATCTGTAAGGGAACCTGCTTCCAGTTATGTCGGGGTCAAATCTGTGCATGTGAGTTTATAGGTTATGGGCTGCTGGTCAAGGGATAAAAATAAGTGATCAAAGGAATACTGATTGTAGATGCACGTTGGGAAAAACACAAATATTAAATAAATAGATGAAGCTACTGAAATAATAACAAAACTAGGTACAATTGGAAAATATCACAAAGTTAAAAATAGGGTGTTATTGGTGAACTGCAGTGGTATAATCAACAAATGTAGATTTCACAACCTTAATAGAGATACATGTGATTATATGGGTACGTCTTGGTTAAAAGAAGGAGAGTACTGGCCAATGGGCTTTTTCCTGAAGGTTATAGAGTGTATTGCAGAGCAAGGAGCATCTGCTGGAGGGTTATTCATACTGGTTACTACAGTTCACTAGTGTTCATAGATCATGACCATGAGGTACTAGAGGTATATTTCTTGGGTGATTATAAAAAGGAAAAAGTGTTTGTCGTATTTCATGAATAATACAGTTACTTGATTATTCATTATTAAATATGCCGTGTTGTATTTATATTGTGATTCTGTTTATATTATTTCGGAAGATAAGTATTATGCAGCTTAATCAAATAATTAAGTTGTTAGTCTCTTTTTTACACAATTAAAATCACAACTTTTATTTTAATTTAAATACATTATCGAACTTCTTGTAACAAGCTCTCCTTAGCTGCTGCTCTACGGAATCTCTTAGTCTCTGTGTATTTTCCCGTTGCTATGGAAACTTCCTTAAGAGTACCAACTGGCCGGTGGCATGGAACGCCTACCTCAAAGATGTTATTGTAGTATCGGTAATGCTACAGCCCCCCCAAGTTTACCATACCATTTGACATCCATTCCATTATAAATGGTTATGGTAAACTTTCTGTAAATGTTACCTTTTAGGTAAGGAGAGCTTATTTTTACATTTGGCTAATAACACATTTTTTCTATATCACGAGGACTGATGTCTTGTGGTAACTTTCCCTGGTGGTTTTCCATAAGCCGCTACTGTTTGGAACGGCATATCGTCTGTAACACACACATTTCGACACAGAGTTACTGTCCTTATCTCTTAAAAACCAAAACTACAATAGGTATACTATACTACAGAATTGTTTTTCAATTACATCATCTTTAACTGTCATAGCCTCCGCCTGTTTTCCAAGCATACCATTCAAAATTTCTATTAACTACCCTTGGTACATTATATTCTTCATAAGACCGATCCTTTTGAACCATTTTACTGTTGTATAACCGGCAACATTATTTAAATCACATGTTTGGTCCCTGGACCAGTACAATCAACCCACGCTAATGCGACTGGGACACCATTGTTTCTTGCTAATCTAGCATAACCATCACAACTTCATTTTTATTTTATTTCTTCAATACATACATTATATTATATTCTCCCCATAAGTAATAACTTTCTCCACTCTACTTCATCTTGAATATATTCACATATAGGCTATGAGATGTAACAACAAGTCATTTGAAGGTTCTACCTGGACCTCAGCTATGCCTGTGTGACCAAATCCCGAACCTTTCGGTATCATTTAAAGGCAATGCCTAGATAGTGGCCTTATTTACAGGAACTGAGTCTTGACTGAGCTGTTGTACCCTCTCTATATGATATTTTACTTCTTAATTCATTACACATTTATTCTATCATAGTAACACCTCGTTTCTTCTCCACTCATTCTATTCATTCTAATGCTCCGGTATACCTTACAAACTATATATTTACAAAAGGAAAGTCTTAATAGACAAAAACTTTTATGTAATGGTATGCTGTGGTAACAGCCGAAGACTGCACATCTGATCGAGATCATCAATATTGGTAAGTGACAGCTTCCACTTAGTGGTTATAAACTTTTACTATCATTACAGTTGAATTGTGCGCAGCCACAACAATCAGTACTATTTACAAGTGTTTTGTGGCACTGAATAATAATATGCTAACTATACTTAATAATAATAGGAAATTCCAATATGATGGAGTTTATCTTTACACACCTGTGCCTTGCACTAGTGTATAAATCTTTTCATTCATCTTAAACTAGCTCTGCATTTAAAAGGCTTTAGAGCTATGATATTGTACCTTCCTTTAACTTTACCCCCTCCTGGGTACGCAATTGTGTAGGAGTTACTGTGGTCTCTACCAATTACCTCAAATGGCCCTTCATATAAGAATTTAAACTTCTTAATCTCATTCTCTAAGGCTGAAGATTTATAATGTGTCTGTACAAGTACTAAATCTCCAATTTTGTATTGTTGGTTTTATACATGCATCATGGTTTTCCTTTCGTCTTTGAGCGTTTTTCTTCAATTCTTCCAAGGCTACTCTAATTTTGTCGGTATAGTCACAGTCAGTATTTGGGAATCGAACATACTCATATACAATACGAGGTGGTTTTTTCTTAAACATAAGTTCAAAAGGTGTTAGAGAAGTCGAGTTGTGAGGGATTGTGTTAATGACATCTTCTATCGCATTTAGTTCATAGGCCCATTTCTTATGGTTATTACAGCAATATGTTCGAAACCAACGCCCTATTTCTTTCATGACCCTTTCAACGGCATTTCCTTGGGGATGGTAGAATGATGTTTTAATTAATTCGATATCCAAATTCTTAAAACATTCAGTCCATACTTTGCTTAGGAACTGAGGTCCATTGTCGGTTAATAACTTTCTTGGCTGGCCCACACAAGGAATATAGTCATTGATCAACTTTGAGCAAATTGCTTTGGCCGTACCCTTCCTTAGAGGATATAGTCTTATATATTTCGAAAAAACGTCCAGTATTACACAGATTTGGGTTACACCCCCCCTAGACCTTGGTAGTGGACCAAAAATGTCTAAAGCAATTAATTCGTTTGGTTCATTAGGCACTACACATTGCATTTCTCCAGCGCGCTTGACATTATCAGCCTTAACTAGCTGGCATAATTCACAATTGGTAATAACTTTCTGAATGCGTCGAGCCATGTTCGGAAAGTACAATGTTTCTTTCATAATTTTATAACACTTGTTAGTGCCATAGTGACCGTAGCTAAAGTGGTGTTGTAGAATGAAATAAGTCACATACTTTTCAGGCACCCATACTTTCCACTCGTCACTGTCTTCATGATTTCTCTTGAACAAAACTCCATCGACCATTAAGTAGTACAATTTTAATTTGTTATGGACGTCCTTCCCTTGTAGTTTGTCCATAACTTCTTTTATTAAACTGTCCTTTTCCTGCTCTTCCTTCATGAATTGCAAGCAGTGTTTCACCTCCTTCTCCCCTAATACCCCTTTGATATAGTATATGTGTGTGTCTTTCATTCCTAACTGTGTTGATTCAATTTCATCCAATCCAAGGGGTATTCTCGACAAGGCGTCAGCCACCTTGTTTTCCTTGCCTGATATATATTTGATTTCAAAGTCAAATTCTTGTAATAACAAAACCCATCTGGTCAATCTACCATGGACTAGCTTACATTGCATCAGAAGGTTAGCGCTTTGTGGTCTGTGTAAACTATGATTTTTCTTCCAAGTAGCAAATACCTAAATTTCTGAAATGTCCAGACTATTGCTAAGGCTTCTTTCTGAGTGACACAGTAATTACGTTCTGACTTGTTTAACACCCGGCTTGCAAAGGCTAGATGTCTTCGCTCTACATTCTCACCTTCTCCAACTTCTTGAAAAATTTCAGATCCAAGACCATAATCCGAACTATCTGCTGCAACACATATAGGTAGGTTCCAATTTGGAGCATATAAGTTTATCTTCCTAAGCAGGGTGTCTTTTACTTCTTGAAAGTCACGTTCACATTGTTCAGTCCAATGCCAGTGAGCATTTTTCTTTTTTAATCTCTCAAAGTGTGGACTATTCAGTATTTGTCCTTTAATGTACTTTCTATAATAGTTGCAGAGGCCTAGAAAACTTAACAATTGTTCTTTGTTCTTCGGCCTTGGGAAATCCCTTATTGCCTGAAGATTCTCCGCATTCGGAGTGATTCCAGCAGGGGTAACATGTGTGACCCAGAAATTCAATTTTACTAGTCAAGAACACACATTTTTTTAGTCTTATTGTCATACCACCCATTCTTAGAGCAGTTAATACATCTCTCAAGTTCGCCAATGTTCTCCAATAGTCTCACTCGCAATTAATATATCATCTACATACACATATATTTTGTCTAGTAAGTCTTTTCCTAAGACTAAGTCTAATGCCCGGATGAAGTTTGCTACTGCATTATTGAGACCAAAAGGTAACACTCGGAAATGATAACTCCTCCTTGGTATAAGAAAGCCGTGTACTTCCGAGACGTTTCTGCTATTGGTATCTGCCAATAAGACGCAGTTAGATCTAATGAAGTTAGGAATCTCTTACCCCCAGATTTTGCAATATTTCATCCACCGGTGGGGGTGGTCCCTCTCCGTCACTAGAAACTTATTTAACGTTCTTGCATCCAGAACGAGTCGAACAGATTGGTCAGCTTTACTAACAACTACCAGCGGGTTGTTAAACGGGCTATTAGACCTTTCTATAACTTTCCATTTAATCATTCTGTCAATTTCTTCCTCCACTTGTTTTCTCTTGGCAACCGGTATAACATATGGTTTAACGTAAAAAGGTGTCTTGCAATTGACTGTAAAGTTACATTCATAACCTTTCACAAGACCCGGGGTATCAGAAAACACATCATTGAATTCATGTAGTATGTTGTTTAATATGTTTCGATGTTCTTCATTAATACAATCTTTCCCTATTGTAAAACTTTTATCCTCTACTTTCGCCTCTATATCTGGTTTTATAGTTCGTACTACAAACTTAACTAGTTCTCATGAAATTTAGATTCCTTTGTTAAACCTGCAGCATTTCCCCAGGTTAGGACACGGACAGTTGTTTCCTGTTTCTCTTTCCAAAAATTTTCTATTGGTATTTTCAATCTTCTACCCTGCATTGTGAATTCAAGAGATCCATGTTCAAAATCCATGATGGCCTTAAAACGCCTTAACCAGTCCATGCCTAGAATGCAATCAGTCGTGAGGTCAGGATACCACAAAAACACCAAAATCAAAACCAAGTTCTCCCACTTTTACTTGTAATAACATTTGTTTCCTGATCCATTTACTCCTTCCTCCCGTTGCAGTCACTACTGACATGCCACTAACCTGGTAATATTTCAATTTTGATCTGTGATTCCTTTGCAAGGTTTTGAAAAGTTTCAAAGATACTCTCTGATATACAGGAAATTTCAGCTCCTGAATCCAATAATACTTCTACCTCCTTTCCATATACCGATGCTACTATAACTGGTGCTTTGACAATTGGCTCTTCACTCTGAAATTCTTCTTCTATTAAGTCTTCACAAGGATTATTAAAAAAACACTTCGAACTGGTATTATACTATTCTCATGATTGGGTCCGTTTTCTATCTTTGCCTCCGCCCGGACCATAACTTCGGCAACTTTCAATTTTTTGTAACATTATTGTCCTCTTGCCTGTTAGAACGAGCTTCACCTGAACCTTACACCCTATCAACTATTCTTTGTGATACATAATTTCTTACTGTCTTTCCTCTTCCACTCAGCCCACGTACATTGCCCTGAACTTTTGTTGCGAAAACACCCTTCCATTCCTCCCTTATCATAATCATCACACACTTGTGGTTCTCTCTTGGGTGTTGCCTTCCCTCTGAGAAGTTATTTCTATTGGTGTGTTCTTGAAAAAATCTCTCCCTGTCACATTGTGTCTCATATCGATGTACAAATTCACTTGCCTCTTCTATTGTTTTGATATTATGCATTACTAAAAGGTGTTTTGACTTCTTTTGGCATCTGATGGGCTATGTCTAATAATTACTTCTTTCTCTGGTGGTGGGTTATCTAAGTAGTGGACATTTAGATGTCTCTTTTAGTAGGAATCCTTAAGGGATTCCCCGCCCAGGCTGAAACTTTCTACCATTCCATAAATTCCGTCTAATTCATGTTGTTTCTCACTAGACCAAAAATTATTTAAAAAACTTGATTTGAATTCTTCATAAGTTTTACCAATTTGTACCTGTCGTTCTCCCCAAATGCGGGCACTACCCTTTAAATGTTTATATACACAGTTTATCTTTTCATAATCATCGTAGGCATTGAAACTTCTAAAGTTTTCAAAACCTCTTATAAAGCTAACCGGGTGCACCCCTCCTTGATCAGTAAAATGTTCCACTTCAATCTTTTCCGGGATGTTTAATGATACCTGGTTGGGTAGGTCAGCTAAACTGTGAGTGTGGGAGGTTCTGTACTTCCTATTTACTTCCTGACAAATGTTTTCGACCTTCTCCACTTTGTCATTCAATCCCATCAATTGATCATCCATATCCTTATATCGTAACTTAATGTCCTCTTCAACCCCAGTAAGCCTCTTTTCCAAGACGTAATTCAGCTGTTCAGTATCTTTTAGCCTACTACATATCTCACCTTCTATTCCGTCGACCCTTGAATGTACAACACTAAGTTGTCGTTGCATTTCATGCTTACTTGCCTGACACATTTCCTTACATTCTCCCATCTCACTGAATACCTTGTCAAATTTCTCTTCGTTCTTTTGTAATTCTAAATCTAGTTGAATAAATCTCTTATTGCATATCTTTAGTTCCTCATTTATCCTTGTACACTGTTTTTCAACCCTTTCTACATACTTATCTAACTTTGCCTGTGCATCAGTTTCTGATCTAATTATTCGATCCTCTAAAGACTTTCTCGAGTTTTTTATTTCTTCACTTAATTGTGCTGTAAGTTGTGCTTGTGTATCTGTAAGCTGTGCTGTTAGTTGTGCTTGTGTATCTGTAAGCTGTGCTGTTAGTTGTGCTTGTGTATCTGTAAGCTGTGCTGTTAGTTGCGACCCAAATTGAAACAGTATTTTCTTTAATGCACCTATAGTGACTGATTCATGTTCGTTATTTCCCACCGAAACTTCTGGGTCTGGTGCACTTATTTCTTGTGATACTACATGACTTTGCTCTGTTGGTAAAAGGTTCTCCACGCGAGTCGATTGTAATTCTGGGGCCAGTAGCGAGAAATCATCATCTATTATGTTTTGTTGACTCACGGAGTCCCTATCAGCAAAGATTTGGCCACTCTCCATATTTTAAACAACAAATTAATATGTTCACTTAATTGTGCTTGTATAATAAAAAACAGGTTCCGGAAAAGATTTGCAAACCACGAAAATTCGAAAGGATAGCTTATGTTAATCTCCAAAAAACGTAAAACTAATCCTACCCGTACATCGCTTCTGTCACAGTCAACTTCCTTGTTCCTATCACCAAGTTTTTTATTACAAGAATAAAGATAATGGCGTCTTGAAAACACTTAACTTTAAGTATTTCGTGGCTGGCGGTCGAACTTTAACTCGTCTCAGCTGTTGTCTTCTCTGCTGGTTCACACTCGGCCGCTAGTAGCGCTGCGTGTTTCCAAATTCCAAGGATTCTGCTCTCTTCTTTCTTGTTGTTGTCTGCTATATCCTCAAATTCATAAATTCACGTAGTTTTTTTTTTTTTTTTTTCCTTGCAGCACCTAAGTCCTGTCACGGTCGCCATGTCGTATTTCTTTTAATAGTTCTCTTGGTATTATTTATTACGAAATACTTCACCGTGTTGTATTTAAGAATGTGCTTCTATTTATATTATTTTGGAAGATATCTTCTAGGCAGCTTAATCAAATAATTAATCTTTTAGTTTTACTCTTCACAACATAAATCACAACTTTTATTTTAAATTAAATACATTCATTAAATACATTATCGAACTTTTCCTAACAAGCTCTCCTTAGCTGCTGCTGCTCTAATCAATCTCTTAGTCTCTCCCTGTGTGTATCCCGTTGTTATGGAAACTCCTTAAGAGTACTAACTGGCCCATGGCATGGAACGTCTACCTCAAAGATGTTATTGTAGTATCGGTAATGCTACATCCTCTCCGTTGCGGGCTTCGGATGCGTCATCGTCTTGTTAATGGCGGGAAGTGCCAGGCGGGCCGGACACCCGCCGTACGACGCTATGTGCCCAGGCGACTCACAGTTGCAGCACCAGGTTTGTTCTCGCGGCTGCGGGCATCCAGAGAGTCTGTGCGGTCCTCCACATCTTAGGCAGCGGGTTGCATTGTTGCACTGCCAGGAGCGGTGTTGGAACCCCTGGCAGTTAAAACACTGGATGTACTCAGGTGGTGGCTGCTTCTTCTTCTCGATTCTGACGGGTTTCCCCGCCAGAATCTTGACTGTTCTCAGGACTGTTGTGTCCTCTGAAGTCATGAAAGAGTACAGAGGAATCTTTTCCTCTGTACCCGTCCTCCTCATTTGGTGGACGCGGCTCGCCTCCACACCATGGCTAGCGAGCTCGGCTGCCACTACAGTCTCCTCTGTTTCTACAGGGAGCCCTCGGATGACGTGTTGCTTCTTGCGGCGGCGGAGGTCGTCTTCTTGAAATAAGATATTTTGGGTGGCAAGCCTGGCCCCGCAGTGGCCTTATATAGGCTAGCTCCCCTCTTCCTCCCCGCCGCCGCGCTCCGAGGTCCACGCCGCCACCGGCTCCATATTGCGCCCGCAACGCTGGGTGGCCTCTCCCGACTTTCTGTTGAAAGGACGTTGTCTTAGCAAAGACCAGGCTGGCTTCCAGGCATCACTAAGCCATATCCCCGAGTCTCAATTAAATAGGTCATTGTTCAGCCGTATTTCAATGGCTTCCCTAATGACCGAGTCCCAGTAGGAAGTATACTTCGCTAACACTTTTACTTGGCCAAAATCTATTTTGTGGCCGTTTTCGACTGCATGTTGTGCGACCGCAGATTTTTCTATCTGGAAGAGCCGGATGTTGCGCTCGTGTTCGGCCATGCGAGCCTCAATGGTGCGGATAGTCTGACCAATGTACGACTTGCCACACTGGCAAGGTATTTTGTAGATCCCCGGCGTTTTTTGTGTACTTCCTACTGGGACTCGGTCATTAGGGAAGCCATTGAAATACGGCTGAACAATGACCTATTTAATAGAGACTCGGGGATATGGCTTAGCGATGCCTGGAAGCCAGCCAACCCATAATTTTCTCAAACCGCATTAAAATACCAGATATAAAACTGCACTTCAATGATCTGGAATTAAACTGGGTGGACCAAGTCAAGTACTTGGGACTGCGGCTAGACAAAAGGCTCACGTGGAGTAAACATATAGACGACGCAAGAAATAAATCCAGAGCAAAGCTAGCCGGCCTCTACCCCCTGCTGAGAGGCGACGGCCTATCCACGGCGACAAAACTCCTCCTTTACCGTGCGATAATCCAACCCACCTTCCTCTATGGGTCGGAAATATGGAGCATGGCGGCCGACTGTCACGTTAAAAGAATGCAAGCATTGGAGAACAGAGCGCTGCACATCATACTGGATGCGCCCAGGTATTTGAACAATTGGGAAGTTAGAAGGGCGCTCTGCTTCCCAACTCTAGCTGAAACAATCAAGAAAAAATCAGAAATCTTCTTCCAAAAATGTTCAATCTCCAAGCATAATCTAATTGCTGCAATAGGTGATGAAACAGAGGACATGCGAGACGCAAAACGCCCAAAACTAACGCTTACGCGGCACTTCAATATCTATCCCCCTCAACCTCCAAATCCCCAAGACCACCAATAGGTTTAATTAGGCCCCTCAACTTTATGTGTAGGCCCCAAGATGTACATATTAATAAACAGAGTCTCCTCCCTTAGATGTAAATTAGGCCATTGTATATTTTCACAACAAAAAAAAGTAAAAATAACAAAAACAAAATTTTAAAAATAAAAATATATATAAAAAAAACCTCCACTTAGGATAAGTAAAAATTATAAATTGTAAATTCCCGTGTAAATACGCAGATGTATATAAACCCCTCCACTAGATCACTAAGTTCCCTTGTAAATATGCTCATTCCTCCATTAGTCAGTAGTCCTATATAAATCAACCAGATCAATTAATGTTAGGTTCCTGGCTATGAAAGGCTGATGGGTTTTGCCCAACCAGATTGACCAACCCACAAGATAGGACATAACAAGAAACCAGGTCAAAAGAAGACCACCGACACCAGTAGTAGGACAACTCCTGGAACTGGCAACAATCAACATAGCTATGCTATGACCGATGACGCTGTGCTGTGCTGTGAGGCTTACCACTGAAGCTCTGGTCGCCGCAGCGCTAACATCAGACCCGAAGATGGCGACGGAGTTGGTCGCCGAAAGCTCGTCGTTCACAAACGCTATCCGGCAGCAAACCTGTGAAGAGTTCATTGCATCGACACGCCGGGAAAGTCTTCGTTCGCACAGTTATTTGTTGTTTCCAGATCATTTATATATATTAAAAATAGGACAGGACCAAGTATTGATCCTTGTAGTACTCCATATTTTATGGTTTTGCAATCTGAGTGAACATAGTTTATACTGTTGTCAGTCTTAAAGCTACATTCAACAATCTGTTTTCTATCATGCAGGTATGACTTTATCCAATTGTTAGCTACTCCTCTAACTCCCAGGTGATCTAACTTTGAAAGCAAGATATTATGATCAATTACATCAAATGCCTTCGACAAGTCCAAGCATATTCCTGATATGTGTCCTTTCGCATCAAGAGTCTGTAGTATTTCTGTGTAAAATGAAAAAAGGGCAGTTTCGGTTGATTTATTCTTTCTGAACCCATGTTGAGATTCTGAAAATACATTATTATTTTCTAGTTGCAAGGAAAGGGAAAATGACTCATCACTCACCAAAGTTGAAGGCAGCGACGAGAGAAGAAGATATATTACTAACACACAAATAAATAAACTCAATATTTCGGTAGTTAACCGTATTCATGACATAGAAAATGAGTCATGCACCTCGGGAAGTGTGCACACACCGGGGGTTGCTCGCCCTGGTGTGTGCACACCTCCCGAGGTGCATGACTCATTTTCTATGTCATGAATAAGGTTAACTACCGAAATATTGAGTTTATTTATTTGTGTGTTCTTCTCTCGTCGCTGCCTTCAACTTTGGTGAGTGATGAGTCATTTTCCCTTTCCTTGCAATTATTTTGCCTAAAGCAGTTTCCTTTTTCCTTAGTTTACTTATTATTTTCTAAGAAGTTAACTAGTCTTTTGTGAAATAGTTTTTCTAAGATTTTAGAGAAACATGAGAGGACTACACTGGATGGTAGTTCGATACCTTATGTTTTTCCACTTTTATAAAAAGGGGTTTTACTCTTGCTGTTTTAAGCCTATCTGGAAATATTCCACTAGAGAATGAGCTATTGCATATATGAGAGAGAGGACAAGCTATAAACTCAGCACATATTTTTAATAGAAAATCTGGGACATCATCAATTCCAGATGAAAATTTAGGTTTCAACTCCCCAATAACTTTTAATACTTCCTCTTCATTTGTTGGCTGAATAAAAAGGGTTTTGCTATTATCATGGTTGGCATTAGTTTGAGTGTTGATGTTGGACTTGCCAAAATTTTTAGTAACCAAATCTTCAGCAATGTTTGAAAAGTATGTATTAAAGGTGTTAGAAATCTCTATAGGATCAGATATTATTTTTTTATTCTCTTCAAGCTGAATATTACGGTTATCTACCTGTCTTGCTCCTACTTCATTCTTCACTACCTTCCAATTGGCTTTCATTTTATTGGTAGCTGAGGAAATATATCTATCATTTTCTAGTTTCTTTGCTTGTCTTATTACCTTGTTAAGAACCCGTTTGTATTTTTTGAAATATTTATCAAATTCTGGAGTTGTTTCCTGTGTCTTAGAAGTTGCATGTAACAACTGTTTCTTTTTTATTGATACTAAAATCCCAGAGGTAATCCAGCCCTTTGCATTGTTTATTAGGCCTACATTTTGCTTTCGTGTTCTTAGTGGGAAGCATATTTCAAAATAATACAAAAATGTACTTATAAATAAGTTATATTTCTCATTTGTATCTGTGCAATTATAAACTTCTTCCCATGTTTCATTTCTTAAGAGATTATTAAATTGGTTGATCTGTTGATCCTTAAAGCTACGTGATTTTATATTTGTATGTGTGTTAATGTTAGATTTTAATTTTAATGTTAAAACTTGTGCTAAATGGTCAGAATAACCTGTGTCAAAATTCATCACATTATGTCTGTAATTAGTATTATTTAGAAAAATTTGGTCAATTGTTGTTGAAGAATTTTTTGTAATGCGTGTAGGTGTTTCTATCAGACTTTTAAGATTGAATGAAGATACAAGACTCAAAGTATCATTTGTCAACTTTGAATCCTTAGAAAAATCTATGTTAAAATCACAGCATATAATTACATTTCTATTTACTAATGGTAATGTTTTTAGTGCTTTCTCAAACATGTTAAGGAATATGTTACTGTCCCCATCTGGAGATCTGTATACACACATTAATATTATTTTATTTTTTGGAATGTATATTCCAGATATCTCAAAGTGTTTTTCTATAGAATATTTTTGGATTGTACTAATTTCCTTAAAATCAATGTCGTTTTTAATAAATATACAATTCCCTCCTTGTTTTGATTCACTTCTGCAAAAATATGTAGCTAAAGTTAAGTTAGGAAAGTTAGTAACATTCAGTTGAGAAGTACTGAGCCAGTGTTCTGTAAAGCATATGACTGCTACCTCTTTAAGCTGTGTTGAAAGGAGTGATTCAATTTCATTTTTTTTATTTTTAAAGGATTGCACATTTTGATGATAAATAATAAAGTTTGAATTTGCTTTTTTAGTATGTACATTTGCTTGACCACTTACCTCTTTAACAGTGCCCTCTATTTTAATGCCTTTACTTGATTTGACATTTTTTCCTTTGTTATTCTCTTCCAAATTTACACTGTGATGGTTTTGTTCACTGTTCTTTAGCACTTGTTGTGTATTCTCCTGCTCTGTGTCCAGTATAAAAAATCATCTTCTCTATTTAATGGTGAAATGATTTTTCTGTTACTATGCCTGCTGGTTATAGGTGCTTGACTTCTTGAAGAATCACCCTGCTTTCCTTCTTTGATCTCAGCTTCACTTTCAGCACCTTCTTGACCTAGTACTGGTTCTTCTTGATAGCTACCAACTGTATTTTGTAACGGTATGGTTTTAAAGTTACTGGTCATTTCCATATTGCACTTTATGTTATTAATAATATTTTCAGCCATTATGGTTTTACCTAAGTTATTTCTGTGTAGGCCATGTCACGTGAAGTGACTTCTATCTGAGGAATCCAGTTCAATAAATTCTGCATTTTGAAAAGCACTGCAAATCTTCTTGAACTTTCTGTATGTTGCAGTTATTTTAGTATTTACGCAGGACCATTCAATCAGGTCATGTCTGTGCGGTATGCTTGTTACGTAAAACTGGAGATCAGTTCTTGTTGTCAACACTTCTTTTAGTTTTCTGGTCGCATTTCTGGCTTCATTTTGATATACATCATTCGCTCCTCCCACTACAACACATGTGCTGCCGGGTGGCAGACTACCAGTATTTAACACTTCATTGAGAGGCGCACCTGGCTTTACTATTCCTGTCACAGAGAACTTTTCATTTTTAAAAACAGAAGCTAGTCCTTTCCCATGGCTATCCGCTAAAATATACACGCTTTGTTTCTTCGTCACTTTCTTTCCAGGGTATTTACAGCTGTATTTATGTTTAATTTTTACGCATCTGGTGTCATGTACTGTCTTCTCTTCTTGTGTAAGATGTTTCTCTTCAGATTTGAGAATCTCAAATCTATTTCTCGTTGGTAGCGAGATATTTTCACAGTTTTTGATAGCACGACAACACTTCTTAGGTTTAATATATACAACACTTTGATCACTATTTTTGTATGAATCCTCAGCACTGATTTCTTTGAGCATTGTTTTTAAGTTAACCACATATTTCTTAGCAGCAGTTAATTCTTGTTTTACACATTGTAACACACTTTCATTCACGCTGGCGTTATATTTTCTCATTGCAGTTTCAAGGTTATTACACATGGTTTGTCCACATTCACATACCGGGTTTATCGTTACAAGTTTGTCTAAACAAGCATTATGAATCCATACATGCATAACTGAGCATAACCGGATGCCGTTAATGACAGCTTCATTACACGAAACACATTTTAGATTAAAGAAATTTGCGTTTTCTGTAAAGCGGTTGATCAACACTTCCACACGCGACGCCATATTACCAACCG
>JARYHS010011262.1:0-19000 GCA_031002005.1 Vandiemenella viatica | reverse complement strand
TATCAAACAACGAACTTTCCTGTCATATCTGACTGCAATTCTTTGAGGACAAATCTTCGTGATGGGCCAAAGCTCTTGTTGCCTCTTGTGCGATTGCTTGTGTTTGTTAGTGGCTTTGTATGATGAAAAATTTAGACCGCATTTGCCACACGGTCGTTTAAATAAATATGCGGAATTCATATTGAGAAAAACTCAGTTTTTACAGAAAGTCTCAAAGGCGGTATTAGCCTCCCGGCGAGCGGTCAGGTGGCTCAGTGGTAGCGAGCTTGCCTCGCGTTGCCAGGGTCGCCGGTTCGAATCCGGCCGAGGGCATGGATGTTGTGTCCGTCCTGTGTTGTCCATAATGAGAAAACGATAATATGGTACAGAAAAAACTCGAAGAAACAGCGATAAACTTACAGATGGCTAAGATGGAAAAAAAAAATGAAAGCCATCTTTTAAATACAAAAAAAAAAAAAAAAAAAAAAGTGGTTAAGCATCTGACTGGAGATCGAAAGGTCCCCGGTTCGAATCCCTGTCTCGGCGGGGATTTTCAAAGGCACTTAACCCGACCTTCACCTCTGCCACAGCTTGCTGTGTAATGTGAAGTACACCATAACGCTTCCGTGGTTCGGATTCCACGCTAAACTGTAGGTCCCCTGTACCCAGCAGGATTGTCGGGTTTCGGGTTAGGTTAAGGCGGCTACGATAGGGGTGGAATGCGCAGCCGATAGAAACCCTATCTCCAGGTCATTACGACCAGACGGAATTATTATTAGCCTTCCGGCGTCTGTCCAAAGCGGCCGACATACGATATTACATATGTGACGTCGCGAAGCTTATGACTCGTCACACCGTGTCACACTATGTTGATCCCCTCCCTCCCCCTTAAGATGTGACGTAATTTATGAATGACCGCTAAGGTAACCCATTCTTCAGGGTCTGTTATTGCATTAAAATTCACTGTTAGTTATTTTAGATCACCTTTAGAGTAGTATTCTTCAACGTAAATCCTAAACCTGGTGTCAGAAATGTCTCTTTGCATGCAACTCCAACGATCGACTGGGAAAGAAATAAGATTAATAGCACAGATTTGAAAATTATCTTAATAATGGCAGGAGGGACGTGAGGACGGAACATGTTGAACATTCCTAATAACACGTGATGATAACGTTCAGGGGCCTCAGGGTACATAAGCAGTGAGTAAGTGGTAATGAAGCAATCCTGATGGGTGGAAACAGAAACACTTGCAAACTGCAATAAACATCGTCATGGATTTAGAAAACTAAAAAGCTGGATCAGATATAAGTTTCATAAATTACATAGATCATGTCGTCTTCCTCATAGTATATTATTCTATAAAATTTTTTACTGTCAACCGTTTTCTCATCAGAGCCTTATAACGATTTGTACCTCCCTTTTATGTGCAACTTATTATGTTTCCTCCTTATTAATAAAAAAACCAATTATATTTTAATTACAACTCCCAGTATCGGATCAGTACTACAGGATTTTTATTTATCCTCTATATCGAATGTTGGGTTTAATACCACGGCTGAAATTAAATTATCTTTTAAATGAAGTCAATTATCTTTAAAATATCAACTGGAATAGTTTATTACACTTTTACAATAACAGTTACTATCCACTTATCTTTTAGTATCCAGTTTACAAACATTATTCTATTTGAACACAATGGTTATAGTTCATTAGAACACTTACTACACTTTTCCGCTGCCCTTGGCTTATCTTTTTTAACATTTAATTACAATTTTACGTTCCGCAAGCCACGATTTTGGAACGTCTTTTTTATTCATGCTTCTCAAGCCATATTTTTTTTTTTTTATCAACACCATCTCGTAACCAGAGATCTTCTTTCCTCTAAATCGACGTTCTCTGATGTCCAAAGATAACTATACATAATCATTTTTACTTACTATCATAATATAATAATAATATTTTCATAATTAGTGATGTGTACTTCAAAAACTGCTGCAAATAAAAAGTTTTATTTCTGTTATTAATTTAATTTAACTGCAATGGAATACTTGCTCCCTAGGGAGTTTCCCTGTTTCGTCTCATATGAACGCCTTGCCCGTGTTGAGCCTACGGGGTTACCTTGGGAACGTCTGGAAAGGTGAACTGCGATGGTTTCCCGTGTAGCGGTGTTCGTACTGTTGTCGTAAGTGTTTGTGCTCTGTGTGAAGCGTTGTTTGTGTTGTGGTTAAGAGATGAATGAAGGGAGAGGGTGGAACACGGAGACGGCTCATCCACGGCTACTCTTCCAGAAGACTACGGGGGCACAGCCAAGCCTAACATTCCCATCCAACAGATGAATCAACAACAACAGTGTAGTATGCCCTCACTCCATAAGCACTGTGGAGAGGCTTGGGATTTAACCCAAGACTCTGGCGCACAGTCCGATGATTAGGAAATCTGCACCACCACCTGTTCTACCCTGCCGGCCTAGTGTTGATGAGTATTTCGCACACCACTAGGACTCGAACCCCGTGTCAGCGCCGGACACTATCAGCACGGCGTATACCTTCACACCTCTATCTTATTATTTTTCTTGTTGCCTTAAGGGGACACAGTCGCGAAAAGGCTAAAACAAAAACAAAAATATCGATTTTTTTTTAGCCTTGTTCAATGTTTCAATTATTTAGCTACAAAATGCTGTTTGTTTCATGCAAATTTGACAATTAGATTCGGAGTTATTAATTTTTTCGTGATGCTTGGTAATAGTGTGTCTGTATTGTAATGTACATTAGTTTCTTGTATGTAAAACTTTTAATACAGTCTTTCACAAAACTACATTTCTTATCTTCTGGTACACTTTTCTCAAAAACTAAGGCTGATAAAGATATCAGACTTTCAGCATCTCTTGTTAATAAATCAATGATTAATCAAATAAAAACTGGGACTTGTCGTAACAACAAGAACAAACTTACAAGCTCCAAGGTATTTATAAAAGTTATAGTTTATTGTATTTTAGAACAAAAAATCATTACTCATAAATTATATAAAATATAGTAACAAATCTTTATGTGGTTTGCAGATGAAGTTTGATTTGTATTCGGCAAAAGTTTTAGGTCTGTATCTCCATTAGTTTCTTCAGAAAGTGTATCTGAAGTTTTCTTGTTTTAGCATAGATTTCTTATGGGAGGTCCATCGCGACTGTGTCCTCTTAAATTACGAGCGTAATTTCCCGACCTATCTACCTTTCTCGTTTACAAATTTTAATTTTAATTTTATTCCAATCTCTAACTCCCTTAGAGACACAGAAGAATTTTTTTTCGCTCCCTCACACCTGAATTCGAGTGGCCGCTTATAGTCAAAGGTACTGCTCTTAATTCTTCTACCAAGATCTACATCTACATCTACATATATACTCTGCAATTCACAAAATTGTGGGTGGCAGAGGGTGCTCAGCACCAAAGCTAATCTCTTTGTTGTGCATTCCAATCCCTAATGGTACGAGGGAAAAAAGAATTCATATAAGAATCATTGCGGTACCTTATTTATCTAATCTTATCTTTCCTGTCATTCCGGCTCATATAGATTTGTGGACGAAGTATTTCACTACATTCGTGAGTGAAAGTGGGAGTACACATGTTTACCATTAAGTTTAAACGAAACGTGCGACGTCTATCTACCAGAGACTCCCAGCCTAGTAAACTAATCAGTTCTGTTACGCTTTCATAAGGACTGTAACAAGCGGTCACGAATCGAGCGTCTCTTCTCTGTACTTTCTCTATACTTTCGTTCAATCCCTTACGAAACGGGTCCCAAATTGCACAACAATAATCCAAATGTGGACGCACAAGAGATTTGTACGCTATCTCCTTTGTTTGTTCATTACAATTTTTCAAGATTTGACCTATGAATCGCAGCCTAGAATTTGCTCTACCTACTAACGAATTAATGTGTATGTACAATTTCATGTTCCTTTGTACTGTTACTCCCAAATATTTCATAGAATCGACCATATCAATAACTGAACTGTTTAACTCGTATTTCTGAACAATCGGATTCTTTTTGTTAGTTATGCTCATTGTCTTGCACTTTTACAATTTAGAGTAAGTTGCGACTCAGCGCCACAAGAGATTTGTACGCTATCTCCTTTGTTTGTTCATTACAATTTTTCAAGATTTGACATATGAATCGCAGCCTAGAATTTGCTCTACCTACTAACGAATTAATGTGTATGTACAATTTCATGTTCCTTTGTACTGTTACTCCCAAATATTTCATAGAATCGACCATATCAATAACTGAACTGTTTAACTCGTATTTCTGAACAATCGGATTCTTTTTGTTAGTTATGCTCATTGTCTTGCACTTTTTACAATTTAGAGTAAGTTGCGACTCAGCGCACCAAGCCAAAATAACATCCAGATCACGCTGAATTTCTAAGCAATCGGCCAAATTTCTTACTTCCCTATAAATAACCGCATCATCAGCAAACAATCTAAAAAGGCTTTTCACTTTGTCTCCAAGATAGTTTATAAAAATTAAGAAAAGAAGTGGTCCTATTACACTTCCTTGAGGTACACCCGATGTAACATCTAGATTAGAAGAACTTTCTCGTTCAACGACAACATACTGCGACCGACTAGTTAGAAAATCCTTTATCTATTCACAAAGCTGATCCGATATACCGTACGCTCGAAGCTTCGCTAAAACGCGGTTGTGTGGCACAGAGTCGAAGGCTTTCTGGAAATCTAAAAAAATTGCATCTACTTGTGAACCTGCATCGATAACTTTCATTACGTCGTGTGTAAATAGGGCCAGCTGTGTTTCACATGATCTTTTCTTCCGAAATCCGTGTTGATTTGTTGTAAGCAAATTATTATCATCTAGAAATTTCATAATGTTCGAGCATATAATATGCTCCATAACTCTACTACAAACAGATGTTATAGATATGGGACGATAGTTTCCAGGATCACTTCGATCACATTTTTTGAAAATCGGAGTTACTTCCAAGTCTCCTCATTTCTATGTGCTTAAGCTTTGACTAGTTTTACTTAACCAACATAAGCATCAGCGATGAGGTGTTAATGCATAGCGTCATGTTCATTTTTATCACTCCTTTAAATTGGGTCAATTTGGAGTACTTGGACCACGCATACCGGCCGCCCTGACTGCGACTTCTAGGTGGTTTCCTTCAATCACTCAGGCAAATGCTGGAGCGGTTTACAATTTCCACTTCATAAAATACACTTTTCACAACAAAAATCCACATATCATGTAGAACACAAATTACATGTATTGCAGCAGATGACAAAACTTAAACCTGTCCCTTTAGATTAGGTTCCATCCTGAAAGCGAGAGGTCACCAGTCCACCATAGAATCAGGCGTGGCGACTAAACGTCACATCCTCGGCAGTTCATGATGGTCATTACTCTAAGAGGGTTCATCGCATCATGTTTGAAAATTTCCGATAAATAAATTAGTTGTTTTTTGGGTGTGTATCAGTGAATGCGGCATAAACAAAGAAGATAATGTCATAATGTCTAATTGAACAAAGAAAGGTGGACAGTATTCACTATCACAGACTCTTAAAATACATCTAAATGCATTGTTCTGCCATATAAACACTTGTTTGGTCTCTCATGAGGTACCTCAAAGGGTTACACCTCAAAGAAGATGACCATGAAAAAAAGCGTTAAATAGCTTTCAGGACAAAATTAAAAGCCTTTAAAACTTCTTAATCTATGGATTAAATAAGCTACTCTAGCTATTTCAGTTAATAATTTTTTGCTAAGCCCATCCTATGTATACATACTATCTTGTTCTCTTCGAATCTTATTCGCAGTTGAATTTTGTACATTATACGGGTCTCTGTATGATCTTGTCAATAACGAAGTAAAGAATACTTAATTGCGTGTAGTGGAAGCCTTTAATTCTGAAAATGTTTACATTCATCTAGATATTTGTGATGTATATCCTTTACCCAAACCTTTAATTCTGAATAAACTATCCTACATTAATTCGAGTTTAACGGCTCGTCAGCTTTTATGTTATTAGAGGCGAGATAGCATTAGGAAGGAACGGGAAGGAATTCGGTCATTGACTTATGAAGCAACCACCCCGGCATTCGCCTGCAGTGATTTCGAAAAACCATAGCAAACCGAAATCTGGGTGGGTGGACAGGGATTCGAATACACGTCCTCCTGAATACTAGGCCCGACGGTTACCGTTCTACATCTGTGTCTAAATATGCTTAATTTTTTTTGTGCATTGGGAGGATATTAAGAATCTTAAAATTTGTTACTAATGTTTCAGTCAGAACGCTAACACTCCACATTTCTCCCAATGACATTGGGTCGAAATAAACGATTAGAAACACAGTTAAATTAGCGGATGCCGTTATATTATGATTTGGTGGCTAAGAGTGTTCAATCATTGGGGACCGTGCACGAACTACGTGGCTCGGTCCGGGGGGAGAGGGGGTGGCTGGAAGGCTACGGTAGGCTACGTGAGGGGGGGGGGAGGGGAGGGTTCCGAGCCAGGCCACGTAGCTTTCCTTTCATAACATTTTTCACAGTTAAAATGAGGTATAGAACTCACAACAGCATGTGAATTTTTATTTCCCTTGATTAATTATCTCCGTATGTAATTGACAATAGTCTGGGAAGAGAAAACAGTACAAAATGTCTTCGGGAATCAAAAGGGAAAAAAGCTACATGCTACGTGGGGAGGGGGGGGGGGGGCGGTATAGGCAAAAGCCACGTAGGGCTACGTTTGGGGGAGGGGGGGTGACAGGAGGGCCAAAATGGAGCTACGTGGTTTATGCACGCTCCCTAAGCAACAGAGAATGTGGAATCTTTATTGGTTTTGAATTGGATGGAAGGAACTTTCACAATGTATTCGAAGGTGCAGTGTCATTAACAACACTTTTATGTCCTCGGGCGGTGGTTGGACCGCAGTCGTTGCACATATTCTTATTTCAGGAGGACGGTAGCAGGCACAGAATGCAATCCGCGCATAATGGCCTCAATAAGTGTAAATCCGGCTCCCTCGCTGGAGGGTGTCGCGCTAAATGCAATATTAAATCCCATTTGGCCTCCGAGATTGCTGCTAAGCGGTGTAGTCTGCCTCCAGGAGCAGTGCTCGTAGCGCCCCACGTTGTTTGGACCTGGTATACTCGACCGCACTTTGCTGGACCATTTCCTGAGATTACTGAACCCGAATTACAGGATGGGTCATTTGTTATTACCAATGCTACGAGCGATGCCCATTTTTGCCATTCGGGTAGACGCTGGTTCGATCCTCCGTCTGCCGTCCGATTTCGGTTTTCCAATGTTTCCCGAAATCACTCGAGTCAAATGTGAAAATTCTTTTAGGCCCAAAAGCCATGACCGAATATCTTCCAGTTCGTTATCCATTCTTTTTCCTTATGGCTTTACGCCTCGTAGACGTCGAGGTCATTAGATGCGGGAAAGGACTGGTGGCAAGGAACGGGAAGGAATTCGGCCATGGCCATTTTGATGGAAACATCCCGGCATTCCCTTGAGTGATTTGGGGAACCATGGAAAACCCAACTCTGGATGCCTGGACGGGGATTCAAATCCACGTCCTCCCGAATGGAAGGCGTGCTTTAACCCTAGTATTTTTCCGCCTCTAGTGACCTTGAAAAGGGGTAAAGCCATAGCAAAGAATGAGAGTTTTTAGGTAATTTATCTGCCGATTCTAGCGACCTCACTTTTTGCAGCTCTAAAGTGAGAATAAAGGAAATATCCGAAATAAGTGGAGTGGTTAATAGCGAAAAGCTATTGACCCATTTCTTTGCAGTCCGCTTAGCAAATGAAACGTTTTTTCTACAGTAAGCAAGACAAAAAAGTTCATTAGCAAAAGTATTTTAAATATCCTTTGTGTTCTTTGACAGCATTTCTTCGGATGGATGGTAAATAAAAAGTTAAAATCCATTCATCGGTGAGCAGGATTGTCAGTACCGTATAAACAACCCCTACATATTATTTCTGATGTCGACATCAGTTTTTTCAAGTGAATGCAATGCACCGAGCGTGGTGGTGTAATGGCTAGCGTTCTGGCCTCTAATTCGGGATAACGGCGGTTCGAATCCCCGTCCGGGCATCCATATTTGGTTTTCCCATGGTTTCCCAAATCACTCCAGGCAAATGCCGGGATGCTTCCTTCAAAAGTCCATGGCCAAATTCTTTCCCATTCGTTGCCCCCCCCCCATACTTTCCCGTCTCTAAAGACCTCGCTGTTAGAGACGTTAAGCAGATAATAATAATAATTTTTAAAAATGCAATGCCACAGCGGTGGATAGGAATTTTCACGGGATTGTTACATAGCGTATTCAGTTAAAGTTAAAATGTATTGTTTGTTTAAAATGTAAATTAATTCTGGATACACGTGTGGCAGGGACACAGTTCACACTACCGCATGGGCGACACGCATCCTTCTGCGCACGTTAATTGCTGTGGTAGCAGCACCTACAGGGTGTAGCAGTAGTCGAGCTTTTTTAATTTCAATATAAACAACAAGTTTGTATGACTACCGGAAATAGCAGAAAAAAATTCGAGATTTTTGCATTTTGAGGTTAAATATTGTGTACAAAGTGGCACTACTAGCAATCGTTTAGATCGTCTGATAGTAAGTAATCGCTCGCCATTAGAGCTCAAACTGGAATGTTTGTAAGTCAGTAATTATGAAGTAAATTTTTGAACAATCTGCAGAGCTGCTGTACTATATATAGACTTTCGCGCAAGGAAGATGTGTTGTTGGTGGTGCAGCTATTTGTGATTGTTAGATATTCGACAAATACAATTTTTGATGTTTGTGTTACTAAACTAGAATATGATAAGGAAGAGCTGATAGTGATAGCAATTTACAGGGCCCCCTCAGCTAATTTCAGACTGTTTTTATCTCATTTAGAGTCTTTGCTACTAAGTTTTACAAATAGCAAACAAATAGTATTATGTGGAGATTTCAATGTTGACTTTCTGAATCACAGCAATGATAGATTAGATATGGAAGCCTTGATGTTGTCTTTTAACTTAACAGCACTTGTAAATTTTCCTACGAGAATACAAAATAATAGCAGGACTGCAATTGATAATTTTTTTATGGATATTTCTCAGTGCAGTAATTACAGCATACATCCAGTAATAAATGGTATCTCAGATCATGATGCCCAGCTATTATGTATCGAGTCCAGGAACACTGTTAAACAGATAAAGAAAAGCTGGGTTTATAGAAGAAATATTAGTGAAAATAATATAAAACACTTCATAGATACCTTAAACAATGAAAACTGGTTAGAAGTATATAATGCGCAGGGTGTTAATGCGAAATTTGATTCCTTTCTGAATATATTTCTAACACTTTTTGAAGGTAGTTTCAAAAAAAGGAAAATTCTCAACACTCCAAACAATGAACTGGGCATGGGATGGATAACAAAGGGTATTAGAATCTCTAGTAAAACAAAGAGGGACCTTTATTTAAAAATGAGAGAATCGAGATAACTATGCGCTGAAAGTTCACTATAAACTTTATTCTAAAATACTAAGAAATGTAATAAGGAAGGCCAAGAACAGGTACATATCGGCGAAAATAGAAAATTCAGACAATAAAATGAGAACAATATGGAATATAATAAAGACTGAAACAGGAAAAAACTGTAAATCACTCTAAAGGACATAAAAATAGAACAAATGGATATGTGTATAGCGAAGTAGGGGAAGTTTGTGAAATATTTAACAAACATTTTACAGTCAGTAGTAGATAAATTAGGCATAGAAAAGCAATCCCCACATAGTGCTCTAAGGCTTCTTGAGACTGCTTTCCCAAATAGCTTTGTGGAGATGAAATTGCACCAGTAACAGTCTCAGAAATAAATAAACTCATTAAACAATTAAAACCTAAAAATTCTTCCAGCTATGACAATATTTCAAGTAAATTACTGAAAAGATGTTCAGACTGTATCAGTCATGTACTTGCTCACATTTGTAATGAATCCTTAATACAAGGTGTTTTTCCCTGATAGACTAAAATATGCTGTTGTAAAACCATTATTTAAAAAAGGAGAAGTAACATGTGTAGACAACTATCGTCCCATTTCATTACTTTCAACATTCTCAAAGGTTTTTGAAAAAGTCATGTATAGTAGAGTAATAAAACATGTTACACACTATAATATCCTAACTAATTCACAATTTGGGTTCAAAAAAGGATCATCCATAGAAATGGCTATATATTCATTTTTAAATAACACATTTGAGGAACTGAATAATAAAATGAATCCTGTAGGAATATTTTGTGATCTTGCAAAAGCATTTGACTGTGTAAATCATGAATTACTTTTGAAAAAAATGGAATACTATGGTATTTTTGGGACCGCAGGTAAATGGTTTAAATCATACATTGAAAGCCGAATGCAAAAAGTTTCAATTTTTGATTCTAAAATAAGTAAAGATGCTTCATCAGACTGGGAGAAAATAAAACATGGAATTCCACAAGGCTCTGTCTTAGGTCCCCTCCTCTTTCTGTTATACATCAATGACCTTCCTGGAAATTTATCCAACAAAGTTAAGAGTGTTTTATTTGCAGATGACACTAACCTGACTGTGCGTAAAACACCAAACAGTACTATAGAATTTAATGTAAATGAAGTACTTAGAGTAGTAGCAAATTGGTTTAAGGCAAATTCATTAAAATTAAATTTTGAAAAAACACATTATATTAGGTTTAAAACAAAAAACTATGCACAGCCAGATATATGTATAAACTATAAAAACAACACAATCTTAGAAACAGAGAGTATAAAATTTCTTGGTATTAAAATAGATCAGAAAACTGTTGGCATGATCATATCACTACACTACTGGCAAAGTTAAGTAGTGCCACCTTCGCAATACGAACACTTTCTCTAACAGCAGATCTAGAATTAATGAAACAGGTGTACTCCTCATATTTTCATTCAGTAATGTCATATGGCATAATTTTTTGGGGAAACTCTTTACAAAGTAAAAAAGTTTTCATAGCACAGAAAGGAGCTATTAGGTTTCTGTGTAGGGTAAAACAAGAACTTCTTGCAGACAACTCTTTAAGAAACTCAATATTCTTACAATGTATTCTCAGTATATATATTCTCTCATGAGCTTTGTCATAGAAAACTGTTTACACCTAATTCACAGGTACAAAGTTTCAATACAAGAAACAAAAATAACTTGCATAAAACACAAACATCTCTGTCATTAGTACAAAGAGGAGTTAATTATTCTGGGATACATCTGTTTAATAAACTACCTAATCGTATAAAACAGCTTTCAGATAATAAAGATGTATTCAAACAAAACTTAGAGATTATCTTATTGGCAACTCCTTCTACTCCATTCAAGAATTTGAAGAAAATAATTAATTGTACTCATTATGACGTTTGCAAAACTCAGTTGCAAAAATGTATGTTTATTATTATTTCTTGTATTTGTAAAATATGTATATATATATATATATTTACTATGATATGACTCATATTATGTGTATATGTATCAACAATGACATGTTTCACATCCCAGAGGTACTTCCTCAGCAGGGATCCATGGAACAAGATTGATAAATAAATAAATAAATAAATAAATAAATAACCTCAAATGTAAACAAGTAAAAACTGCGTTTACACTGTACTGATTATGTATTAAATAAAACGGTTCACTATCACTTGAGAACACTCTACTTTGAAACAAAACTAATGCTATTAAATCTTACTTACAATGAACTGCTGCTACGCTATAACAATAATATTAAAACTAAACGTTAGTACCGGATGTAACAAAGCACGAAACACTGAATTTACAATTTACGGATTTATACTGAATAAAACGTACTACTAACACTCACACTACTAGAGAATGATATTATTCAATGAATTAGCTACCTTACGAGACAAAATTTAACTTTTTAACTACAAAAACACAAATTATTAGCACTCGACACGCACTAAAGCGCGCGGCAGACGAATTCCAAAAACCATGGTCCAGTAGGAATTTTTATCCCTTTTGCCGAAGAAGCATCAGCTATGTCTAAACATTGGGATGGTTAGCCATGGACTGGAGTTGTGGTAGTTTACAATAGTAGCATAGCATCTCCTACCCACCTGACCTACCACCATGCCAGTGGGAAGTCAGTGACTAACTTACCTTGTTCATTCTTTCTGCTATTCATTACTGGTATCAATTTTTTTTTAAATTTTTTTTAGGATAGGTATCCATCATCTGCTAACACTTTCACTTTCCCACTTTCTACTGAGACATGTCTTGTTATTTATGATTCAGTGACTACATTGAAATACAACAATTTCACGATCATAGGAAAAAAACAACATGCAATCAAGATATCAGATTCTCAGTATGTGACAGTACATCATGTGTGGTGATGCTAGTTATTTTTTATGAAATGATTTTATCAACTAGAGGTAATTCATTAATTGGTGAGTTATTCCCAATTTGTTGGCTGGAATGACTCCACAATTCAACAACTCCTTTTTTGTGGTAAGTAACTCTTAATAGAACTACAGTTTGAGATCATACTATACCATTGGATATAATATAAATAAATAATATAATATAAGAAAAACAGAAATAATGGAACAGGAAAAAATAATTAACCTTGCACATTTTTTATCATAATTATTCACTACTTATATATATAATTAATTATTTACTGATGATAAATTCATTTAAGATGTATAACATTTTCAATGACTGTTTCTGTCCCTTCCCGCTATCCATTCCCACCACCTCTTCTACTTTGAACCAAACTGCGGGTGGTTTGACCTGGGTGCATGTGCAAATCTAGCCATGTGCTTCAACTTTTATATTTATGAGTAAGGGCAAATCCCAAAACATTATATTTATTTTGTTTTTGTAATATTTTATAAATCACAATTTTCCTTCCTTCAACTTTGGTAAGTGATAGGTCTCCTTTCAGTATACTATAAGAAAAATTTTACAAAGTAAAATTAATTAATGATAATTTCTTAAAAAGCTCTCTATGGTATATCACCACTGTTGGTTGCCCCCTTCCCCTCTTCTACTTTCCATTAGAGAAATAGAATTGGTAGGTCAGAAGGCAGCAGTTTCATATAAAAATCAATGCTTGGCATATTTTCATATTTTATTATCATTATATTATCATATATTATTATTATCCTCAATTAGGATGCAGTTTACTCTGAACACAAAATAGAAACTTCTGCTTTGTTTTGCTCATAACTTATAAACTACACTGATCAAAAGCATCTTGACACCCCTATGTAATGTAAATTGAATGGTAAATGTAATGACAGGGGAACTGCCAGTATAAAAGGAGGTAGGGATTATTGTACTGTCAGCAGAGAAGTAGTAATCGCAGAATGGCTCAGTCAGGAGATTTCAGTGACTTTGCATGTAAACTACTCATTGGATATCATCTGAATAATAGATGCATCAGGGACATTTTAAGTCTTATAAAGCTTCCAAAAATGACTGTTGATGATGTGGTCGTAAAGTGTAAATGTGTCAACACAATCCCAACTATACTAAGACCAGGCAGATAGGAACCATCGAGGATTGCAGAAGATGGTTGAAGAAATTCACAAAATGTTAACGGAAGGAATCACTTGAGAGTTCTAAAGTGCTACCAGGAGTCCAGCCAGCATAATGACTGTGAGCCAGGAGTTAAAAAGAATGGGGTAAAAAGGTCAAGCTGTTGCTCATAAACCAAAAAATTTCTTAATTTTATCCATAATTCACTTTATTGAAGTGACCTTATTGATCAGAAAAATGGTAGAAGAATACAAGTCACTAGAAAACAAGTCACTATAATACAAATTTTATTGTATTACACAATGCATTTCAGACCCTGTGGATCCGTCTTTGATCCATAGGGTCCAAAATACATTGTATAATACAATAAAATTTGTATTCCAGTGACTGAAGGCTGTTTTTCATTCTACCTTTTGTCCAAAAAATTTCTGTTGTTAATGCTAAGCGACACTTGGAGTGATGTAAAAAGTGTTGCCAATGGATAGTGGATGATTGGAAATGATTGATTTGGAGTGATGACTCATGCTATAACGTGTGCCAGTCCAATGAAAGGGTTTGGTGAATGCCTGGAGAACATTACCTGCCTTCATGTGAAGAGCAGTGAAGTAATTGGTTGAAAAGTTAATTGGATTAATTTTAGGGTTTTATTTGAGGATTTTTAAGTAATTTTTGAGGTATTTACATAGTGCTGTAATATTTAAATCTGCTTTTAGGGGAAATTATTGCAACAAAGGGATTTAGTGGAGGAATCACAGCCTGTGGACACGTCAGCTGAGTTGCACCAGACAGAGAAATTAGAGAAATGGGAAGCCTTTTGCTGTGTAGCAGTGTGGGCATGTATGCTCACTCCAGATATTTGAGATGGAATAGACTGAATATCTGAATATTGTTTAAAATTAATTAGATAGAATATTCTGATAGGCAACAGTACTATAGATGAAGCCTGCATCATCAGCTAAGTCTTTGTAGATTTAATTACTTTAAAAACTTTAAATATCATCTAAACTCTTACAATTATTGCTAGCAAGAATAATTATCTAAGATTACTCCATAAATAGCAGTTTTTAAAGTTCACGTCATTGTTGCTAAGGTCTCTTTGCTAGTTATTGCACGTTTTACTTAATTAAATTTAGCTTAAACTTGATAGTTTAGCATAAGCTTGATAGTTAGATTAATTTTAAGACTATAGCATAGGCAAACATAGTTGTTTAAGTTATTTTACAGTGTTCAATTTCTTATATACCGTAAAAATCACTAGTTCGAAAGTCAATTGTTAAGATTATTGTATCATTCTATAATAAGACTATTCTGTTTAAAATAACACAGTTTGTAAATTAATTGGTTCTGGAGTAGTAATAAAACAACTAGAAATTATAAATAATAAACATAAGTATTCATATAAGTTGTTTACAATAGGTTAATACAATATCGATATTTTAAGTTCCACTATCGATATCGCAATCAAGTTTACAACAACAAAAATGTACGTTCTAGTAATTAACCTGTTTTGCATGAAATATGATTGTGTTTAATCACCATCTAATACACTAAAATAAAAACTTCCTAGCCTTCTTTTATAAAAAAAAGTTTCATAAGTAACTAATTAGTTTTTACATTAGCACTAAATAGTATCGGCTCTTCATCATAAGATTGTTTTGAAATTCATAAGCTTAAGTTGATTGGTTCTTAAGGAGTTTTGTTACCTAGTTATTATTCATAAAGCTTCAATTTAATATATATAACAATCAACAGTTAGTCGAGTATAGCACCTATAATATTTAATAAAAAACGTTACAAATATAGTATAAACTTCATTAGACCACTTTATCAAATAAATTTAAGGTTTGTTTAGAAGACGTTTGAAGTATTTGGCAAAAATCATGACTGGAAACTGTGGCGCCTGCCGCAGGTACGTTGCGAAGTGGATAGGTTGTAGTTGGTGTAAGAAGTGGTTTAACTGGGCATGCAGGGAAGAGGAAATGGGGAAAATAAATGAGGCTCTCCCATGGTTTTGTTCACTTTGTCTTAGGGATGATAGGATGTGGGAGATGGGCAAAACGATCAGGGAGTTGCGTGAAAGGATCAGGGTTCTTGAAGCTCGTCCTGTGGAGGCTCAGCCTCTGGAGGCATGGCTTCTGGTGGCTCCCCCTGTTGAGGTTCAGCCTGTGGGGGCTCAGCCTGTGGAGGCTCACCCTGTGGAGGCTCAGCCTATGGAGGCTCAGACTGCGCAGGCACAGCCTGTCGGGGCTGAGCTTGTCAAGGCTCATGCTGTAGAGGCTGAAAGTAGAGATAGTGGGTTGGAGGAAGTTGAGAAGGATGGGTGGGAGCTGGTAACAGGTCATAGGAGAAATATAGTTAACAGGACGAAGAAGCTGACTTTTCAATAATTGTGGGGAAAATAGGTTTGACCTGTTGCCAAAGTCAGGAGGAGAAGAGCCTCATGTAGATGTAGAAGTAGGTAAGATGCAGCAGGCCTTTAGGAATAAGGGCGTGCAAGGCTAGAATATGAAGAAAAGGGTTCTGCTGCTAGGTAGTAGCCATGGGAGAGGTGTAGGCCCTCTTCTGCAGGATCAGTTAGGTACAGGTTACCAGGTCACAAGTTTTTTCAAACCTAGTGCAACATTAGGTCAGGTAATAGAGGATATAGGCTCACTTTGTAGGGGCTTCACTAAGGACGATAGAGTAGTGATAGTGGGAGGGGCGGGGAATAGTATTGACAGAAACGCGAGTTATAGTATAGAGAGTGACCTGAGGAAGGTGGTGAAGGAGGCACAGCATACCAGGGTGGAGCTCATGCAGGTCCTAAGATGCCATGACCGGCCACAATTGAACTATGCTGTGAGGCATGTAAATGTTGAAACGGAAGTGCTACTTGAGAAAGGCATTAGTTCTGTGTGTGTTTTTTTTTTTTTTTTTTTTTTTTTTTTAAACGGCTTTACGTCTCTCAACAGCGAGGTCTTTAGAGACGGGAAAGGATGGGGGCAAGGAATGGGAAGGAATTCGGCCATGGCCTTTTTAAGGAAGCATCCTGGCATTTGTCTGCAGTGATTTGGGAAACCATGGAAAACTCAAATCTGGATGCCTGGACGGGGATTTGAACCGCCGTCCTCCTGAATGCGTGGCCAGAAAGCTATCTGTTACACCACCACGCTCGGTCTGTGTTGGGGGTTGTGCCTGTAAACACCATTGGTAGGTGGGGTTTCACCAGGTATGGCCTACACCTATATAGAAGGGGAAAGGGAGTACTTTGTGAGTTGTTAGCTAAAGCAGTGAGGGAGCCCAGTTCCAGTGATGATGGGGTCAGGACTGTGCCGTTTTTAGGTTAGGGGCTGCTGGGGAAGGAATGGAAATAGATGATCAAAGTGATACTGATTGCATATGTATGATGAGAAAGATCATAGATGTTAAAGAAGTAGATGAAGTTGCTGAAACAATAACTGGCTGGGGTAAAACTGGGAAAGAGGAGAAAAATGTTGAAAATATAAAGCCGGAAATGAGGGTGTTAATGGTAAACTGTAGAAGTATAATGAACAAAGTAATCGAATTTGCAAACTTAATAGAGATACATGAACCACAAGTAATAATTGGGGTAGAGAGTTGGTTAAAATGACGTACTAGACAGTGGGGTATTTCCTGATGGTTACAGAATATACCACAGAGATAGAGGAGCAATTGGCGGAGGAGTCTTCATACTAGTTAGCAAAAACTACCACAATTCACTGGCATTCATAGATCAAGAACATGTGTTACCTGGGGTAGATTTCTGGGGTAATAAAAAAGAAAAAATCAGAGTGTTGGCTGCTTACCACAGAGGAAGAATGACAGATGAAGATGAGGCTCTTGGGGAGAAATTAAATTCATACTCAGATTTAAGAGGTGAGAATAGAATGATAATTATTGGTGGGGATTTAAATTTACCAGGTGTAAACTGGGAATGAAATAAGATTAATAACACGAGGGAACAAAGATTTGCAAGTACCTTAATAAGGGAAGGAGGATTTACACATGTGGTAGAGCAAAACATTAGGGGACAAAATATTTTGGATATTTTCCTAATAAAGCCTGATGATAACCTTGTGGGGTGTCAAGTAACGGAAGGAATAAGTGATCATGAAGCAGTTCTGATGGATATTAGAGGATTCAGTGAACCAGCAGCCAAAACTGAAGGGGGAAATAGGTACAATTATAAAAAGGCACAGATTTCAAATTTGAAGAGATATTTCAGAGAACGTTTCAGCAAATGGGAGGAAGGAACAAGTACAGTAGAGTCAAGGTGGGAAGAGTTCAAGAGATAATAAGAAAGGAGTAAGAAAAATTTATTCCAAAGCAGAAAATAAAGAGAAGTTGAGAACCTGTGTACTATAATAGGGAAGTGAGGAGGTTAAAGAGGATGGTACTAAGAGAACATAACAGAGTTAAGAGACAGCAGGGTAGTAGGGAATATTTGAAACAACTAAACAAGGACTTAATAACAGCAAATAAAGTGGCTGAAGATGAGTTTATGAAGAGTATTGTCAGTGCAGGAGGACCACTGACTGATGCATCTAGAAATTTCTATGGCTATATCAGGAAACTGAGGGGAAGGGAGGGTGTAGAGATGCTTATAGATAAGGATGGAGAAGTAGTTACTGAGGATTTGAAAAAGGTAGAGATTTTGTGTAACTGGTTTAGTGAGAGCATTAGGGACAATGAATCAGAAAAGGGGAAGGTCTAATATTGAGAACAAGCTTAATAATACGATTAGAAATGAAGATACTAAAAAATTTGAAATTGATCCTGAAGAAATCATGAAGGAAATAAGCAAGCTGAAAATACATAAGGGTGCTGGTATAGATAATATTACTACAGACATCTTAAATATAGCGGGATGTGACATTGTACCTTATCTTGAAATATTATTTATATTGAGTCTGGATACTTGCTGCTTACCACAAGACTGAAAAAGTGTGATAGTAGTACCAGTACATAAAGGAGGGGTGAGAAATAGGGTCGAAAATTACAGGCCAATCAGTTTGACTTCAGTGGTAGGTAAGTTAATGGAAAGATTAATATGCAACCACATCAGAAATGTATGTGAGGGACGTAAGTGGTTTTCAAGTAGGCAACATGGGTTCAGGCAAGGATATTCATGCAAATCTCAGTTGGTGGGATACATGCAAGATATTTCAGATGAAATGGAAAAGGGAGGCCAAATTGATAGTGTAGCACTAGATCTTTCAAAGGCATTTGACAGAGTAAGCCATAAAATGGTAGTAAATAAGGTAAAAACAATTGGAGTGGATGAGAAAGTGATTTGCTGGGTAGAAGAAATTTTAAAAGGTAGAAAACAGAAAGTTAGGGTAGGAAATGCAGTATCAAAGGTTTGATCAGACAGTATATAGTAGAATCAAGTATAGGTTTGTTTAAGTACAGCATGTGATCGATATTTGAGATATGTAAGCAACAAAATTTTTGAGCTAAA
>JARYHS010011261.1:0-65806 GCA_031002005.1 Vandiemenella viatica | reverse complement strand
AAATATATTTCTGTTGAAGGAATCTTTGTTAAAAAAATATGTTATTTATTTTGTGATTTTATTTAGAAACAATAAAGTTGTGAAAAACTTCCAGTTTATATTTGAATGAGCCTCTTACTTTAAAAAGATGATGTTGAGTGTTAACCAGCATTGTTTGGAGCATGCCCTACATGTTTGTCTGGAACAGAAGGATAAATCTGTGGTGATATAACAAAGTTTGTTGTTGTCATGTAAACAAATCAATAATGCATTCATACCAAGCTCTAAACTTTCAGGTTTTTCAGCCTGACCACATTTCCCTTGAAGATGAGACAAGACTGATGGAAATATTGTGTGTAAACACCATTTTTACACTGTTACTTTCCTTAGGAGAATACATAAACATCTTTTCCCTTTGTTATATAGTTCATTCTGTATTTCCCACAATTATGAAGGCAAGTTAGAATATATTACTTCCAACTGTGATTCAGATCATGTCTTAATATAATATGTCCACAATTGCACTGATCGATGATGTTTTGTCTTATTAATGCAAATGAAATATTTCAATTAAAACTATAAGTGAACTGGTGATCTATTGTAATTCCTAGTATACATGTTTCACATCACATATTTACCTTGCAGTCATCAGTACAGTCACAACCAATAAGAAATTCTGGATCAGTGTTCAGAGGAACTCCTTCCATAGGCAGTCTCCATGACAAGTATCGAAAATATTCTGGAATACTGTGGTCAATAGAATTGATGCATGACACTGGTACATTCTCGAGCCCATATGACAGGTCCTGTAATATTAATATAAGGTGAATTATAAAAGATTTTGCTGTTTTTGTATCCGTCATACTGTCATAAATATTTTTATGATATTGACTCTGTGTTACAAATGCGTCTCCTACTTCCCAATATTTCTACCAAGCCTAAGGTCATCTGATGCAAGAGACCCAAGCTTTGAGCAACTGCATCACAACAATACTTTGGCTCATTCATCATACCTGGTCAATACTTTCTTGATCAAGTGAGGAATTCTGTAGGATAGCCACACTCCCTACTCACCTGACTTGGGCCCGTGTGATTACTGGTTGTTCCCAAAACTTAAGACAACTCTAAAATGATCCCATTTTCAGACCCACAAGGAGATAATACATAACACAATGGGACTGCTGAGCACCATCTCAAAATAAGCTTTCAAAAACTGTTTTCAACTAAACGTGTGTTACCACAAGTGACCTACTTTGAAGGGGATTAGGTGCCTCATCCATTCAAATACATAACTTCTTCTTCCTAGTTGAAAGCTAGATACTTTTTTACAGACCTCATAATCCTTTCAAATAATTTTATGATTATGACTACAGGACAGAATGGTCTCAAATTTCTTCTGCTAACATGTCAAACTTAAAAACAAAATAACCATACAACCGTCAATAATGTTTACAGGAAGAGACTATTTTAGGGCTTTACATCTTGAGAGTCATTAAGGGAATCGTAACATATGAAAGGGTAATGTTTGTTTCCTTCTGTCTGAACTATGTAAGGTTTGTTCAAATGTGTCGTACATTACTGTGTTTGACGATAGCGCATTCAGTTAACAGAAGTGGGTCAAGGTCACATGCTTGCCTAAATACAGCGATATGTTTGGGCAGTGGGAATAGGCAGTAGGAGAGGTTGGTGAGCTAAGAAGGGGGGGGGGGCAATGGAACCTGAATCTAGACGCCAGTTGAGTTGTGGAGATTTTGAAACCTTAGGTGTGGACCATCCAAGTGGTTGCCGGGGTGACTAAGCAAAACAGCTGAAATTCATAGGTACAATAGATGACTGGAAAGCTGTTTTTCATATTTCAACATATGCCCACTGCTATGTGTCAGTGCTTCAATATGCTCAATCAAACCACTTGGTTTCTAATAATATTCAATCGAAATGCAATGTAACATCAATATTACTATACTAAAGTTCTAAATAAGGATTCTCAACTAACATTTATGTAGACAAGTCCTTCTGTTCCCAAAACAAATTCTGCAAAGCAGTGCACCCAGAAGTCAAATACAAATAGGTTTACACCCATTGTAGAGGTAACAGACCATAGATAGAGATGCAACTCTTCCATCGAGCGAATCCGCCTGCCACAGGGGCTATGATAAACGACACAGCAATGCGACGGACTCCGCTTCAATTCCCTAGAACATTACAAGGATATATATTATTATTTAATGCTGATTATATCAACCAGAGAACCAGTTATTAAAACAGAAATCAGTTTTGAATGCACAAGAATTTTATAATGTTATTAAAAAAATGATAAAAATATTAGAATAAAAACAATTCAGTCGATTAGTTTACTAAAAAACACTGTTATACCTGCAATCATAAAGCTTAAAGCTTTGCCTATAATTAATTCATGAGTAAATAATTCAGATTTATCTGATAGCACTCTCACATACTAAAGATTGCCCAATTTCAGACTGAAATGTACAAATGGTCGAAATAGCAATTAAATTTGAATAGAACAATATAAGGGTTTAAATCAAGATTTAAAACTGGACCTCATAACAAGGTGACAGTACACCATGTAAGTAAGTCCAAAAATCAGAAATGCTCTCTTAAAACAAAAGAAAATCTTTGTTGAGTTTTCGGCAATTACAGTCAAGGATTATACGGTAGTGCCTCATTGCGTAAAATGTGCAATCCTAGGACATGTGAGCAAGCATGCCAGAAATCTGAAGCTGCTTGTCATCATTGTGGGGAGTTGGGACACAAAAAAGAGGCATGCGGTAAAAAAAAAAAAAAAAAAAAAAAAAAAAAAAAAAAAAAAAAAAAAAAACCTGGGCCAGCAGTGTGTATACCTTGTGCTATGTATCAAATGTTACCACAAAGAGTCATAAGTCATATAGATTATGGACATTACGTTAAAGATAGAAAAAAGATTGGAAATAAATCCAATTCCAACAAGTAGAAATAACTCCCATATACTGGAATATTAGAGAAACCTAAAAAGAGGAAAAACCCATCTGGAAGGCACAGGGATGCACTGCAGGCGGCGAAGTGTAGAGAATCTATGGAAGCTATCAAGAAAAAAAAAAAACTTGGAGGACTCCAGATTCGCAGGTGTGAAAGAGTCTTTTGAGATTCACCCTATGCGGTCCTCTCATTATAGAGCGGGGCGTGGTCGGGTAAAAGGAGAGGAATTATGGCTGAGAAAACATTCTGCTCTGAGCACTGAAAATGAAACAAAGATGGATGGCTTAAATATAGGAAAATTAAAGGGAAAATACTCTGTAGAACCGGTACTGGAACAAGGTAGCGAAGCGTGCAAAAATATCAAACTGCCACTGTCAAAAAATCACTCCTTACATGCTTACAGTATCAAAAAAGAACTCAATGTTGATACACCAATCATGGGGATTTTGATAGAAAATAATTCAGTAGATCCTACACCACTGTATACAAATATAGAATACACACTGAGACTGAATAAACTGGAAGAGGAGAATCTGCTGACGATGGCACTCAGGCAAATAACAAGTTTGCTGCACCCAGTTGGGAAGTTGATAGCCTTTCCACAGCTGAAGCAGAAGAGAGAATTCAGCTTAATGCTAACAACCAGCCTGCAGAACCGTCCCAGCTGTTAACCCTAGTTGAAAAGATATTTGAGAGACAAAAGGAAATGTTTAATCCTGGTGATATCAACAAAGTTTTTTTATGATTCATGGAAAGATTATGTTTGATCCCCAGCATAAATGGCTGAAGTACAATATATATACTAGACATCCCTAAATGGATAGTATAAAATTCGCACAGATAAATGCAATTCAGAGCAAACTGGTCCTACATGAGTTGATAAAATTAGCAGAAGAAAACAGCTGGGATGTGTTATGCCTACAAGAACAACATTCAAACAGGGGATTGATACAGCACATGCCAGTGACGCACAAATTATAACAGATGGGAAACATCCCATGACAGGTATAATAGTCCTAAACAGCAGCATAACAATAACGAAAATTGCACAATTCTGTGATGATCACACGACATGTGTAGAAATCAGCACAGGATGGTGTAACATGATATGTACTTCCAATATAAAGATCCAATAGGTCCGTACCTAAATAAAATTAGAGATATATTCAGCAGCACGGGGAATCAGAAAATAATCATAGCAGCTGATACAAATGCACAGTCAGTACTTTGGTACAATGACCAAACTAATAAGAGAGGAGAGGACTTGATGGAGCCGATTTATGAATTATATCTGCAAGTAAGAAATAGACCATACAATCCACCTACTTTCAATTACAGATGGGGGGCCACATCCAATATAGAAGTAACGCTTACCAGTGATGTGTGGGGAACATATTACAAATCTGGAGAGTTCTAGACAGCCAAACCAAGAGTGATCATAATATAATTGTATATGACCTTTCTAGGGATCGAATAGAGGCCGTTAGCAGTGAGAATATCATACACCAGTACAATATCAAGACAGCGGTATGGTCTAAACTACGGGAGGGCTTCTGAACACCAGAGGGCCTAATGGAGGGGAATGATATAGATTATATTGTGAGGGAGCTGACCAAATTGATTCAAACAGCAATAAAGAGCAGTATTCCACTAGTGAAAATAAAAATGGTGAGGATCGAACGGCTGTATAGGCTGAGATCAAACATGCGAAATGCGAGGAGGGAATACCAACGTTGCCTTGTGGAAACTGATAGGTATATCCTTCTCAACAGATACAGGGAGATAAAAGAAGCTTTTAAGCAACAACTTCTTCTGACGAAAACTCAAAGTTGGGAGGCATACGTCATAGCAAATATTAGGTCAGACCCCTGGGGAATACCATACAAAATAGTTGCAGGTAAAATTAGACCACTCACAACTTTGGCTACCATTAGGGATGAGGATGGGACAATGACAAAGAACTGGACCACTACGGCCATGGTGCTATTACTACAAACATTACCCGACGACGTAGAAGAAAATGAAAGCGACACCCATAGAAAAATGCGCAGTGATCAATTAAAGTTGTATACAGCCATTTCAGAAGGGAAAAACATAACAATAGATGAGGTAATTAGAGCCATAAACAGTATGGTGAAACAGAAAGCCCCAGGTCCAGATGGAATTGTGGCTGAAGTTCTGCAGGCTCTGGTGGTTCAGTTAGTTCCACCTTTTTGTAAGTTAATAAAAAAATGTCTGCTGCAAGGCAAAGTTTCCAATGTGTGGAAACAAAGCAAAGTTTTAATATCAACCAAGGGGGGAGACAGGGATCTGGCCAACCGAAAATCTTATTGGCCGATCTGCCTACTCAATATGAAGGGAAAAGTTCAAGAAAAAGTACTGATTGCTAAATTGCAATATCACAGAAGTAATATGGGTATGAACATGAACCAATACGGCTTTAGAGCAGGCAGGTTGACAGAAGATGAAATAAACAGAGTGGTAGACTTAGTTAAAATCAGTTGTAAGAAATATGTTATACAAATTTTTGTTGATATCTGTGGTGTTTTTGATAATCTTTGGTGGCTGAAATTGTTCCGGCGCCTGAGAGAAATGAAGTATCCTAGCAGTATATATATCACACTGAAGGATTTTTATAAAAATCGTCACGCCTCATTGAGATGCCTACAAGGGAAGATAGATAAACATTTCACAAAGGGATACCCTCAGGGGTCAGTCAGTGGACCAGTTTTTTTGGGACTAGGTGATTAGTCTACTGGAGGGGCTGGATGGCTTACTGGGGCTGGTTGCCTATACAGATGACTTGCTGTTGCTAATTGAGGGTTGGTCCAGACAAGATATAGAGAATAAACCTAAAATAGTAGTTAAAAAACTCCAAGCATGGTGCTTGGAGGCAAAGCTTAGTCTAGCACTAAAGAAAACTCAGATGATGGTACTCAAGGGCAAACTAGAAGGTGACCCTATTATCAAAATGAATAACATAAACATAAAGAGAACACGGACAACCAAATATCTTGATGTCACCCTGGACGAGTCTCTGAACTTTGCATCACTGAGATGTGCGTAAGGGCCAAGGATGTGCTTAACAAATTTATCAGTATAGGTCAAAGGAGATTTCACCTTTCTAACATTACAATAAGAAGATATCATGATTCTATCCTACCATCTCTGGAAGGGTACGCGTCCAGTGTCTGGGTGCACAGACTTTGACTGGTGAAACCTAGGAAGGCGGTCCTAAGAGTGCAGAGAAGTGTTGCTGCAATTAAGTGGAGCCTACAGTACTACCTCCACAAATGCCCTACCAATTGCCATAGGTGTATGGCTGCTGGACCACGAAATCAGAAGAAGAGGGGCCATATACTGATTACAAAAAGGAAATAAGGTCAGGATGCAGGAGATTGTGGGAACAGTTGCAGCAGAAATCAGCGTTGCACTTCTCGCTGAATGGCAGGAGCAGTGAGACAGTAGTTTCATAGACAGAAGATTAAACAGCGTGTTTCTGAACATACAAGAATGACTGCAACTTAAATACTTTAACCCCACACTAAGACTGGTACATTATTTCACCGGGCATGGCCAATATGACATGGCCAATATGATAGTCTACTGTACCAAAGAAGTCTGAAAGCAACGAGCTTATTCGAGTGTGGGGCAGAAGGAACCCCAGAACATGTACTATATGCTTGTCCAATAACGTAAGAAGTAAGGACGCCAGATATCAACATGATATAGAGTAGATCAACATGAGATATAATTCTAAATGAGTGATCATGGATTATTATCAATAATCTGGTGAACAAAGCATCTCAACTCCACAAAATAGATATCTGGTCCAAGCGGCAGATGGGTATGTGGACCAGTCAAGGAAAGTCGCATGGCCAAACATACGGGCATAGAAAATTATTTAGGGATAAGAGTAAACAGTATTCTACAGAAACTTCTGGGAGCTGGAAGTTTTGCCCCAATGAGTCAGTTGATCCTGTTCTACTGGATATCCAGAGGGCAATGGCTGGCCAACTATTCCAGGATGATGGTGGTGGGTAGATTAGTATTCATAGAGTAGTGTAGCTTCAGTGTTAGATTAGTAGAGATGATGTAGATAAATTTTTATAACATAACAACAGATAAAGCCTTATAGGAGATAAGTGGATTGTGATACCAGAGATGATTATTGCAAAAACAAATCAAATACATAACTGTTAATTTAAGAAATACTACCGTTGTTACAACAGAACCGAGGTCTACTACAGGTCTGAGTCACAATGCTCATGTGGCAGAATGAGCAAATGTCAGCATACCATTTAAAGCAAACAAAGTGCTTCTACCATGGGCAAAACAAAAGTGGAAAATGTTGTAACTTGTTTGTAATGTATAGGGAATATTTCATTGACCTTTGCATAAATACACAATGAACCATGACAAAATTTGGGAGTTAATTTCCATATTAATGGCAAGCCTCCTGGCAAATGTGAACTGGCTCAGGACTGTAGTAGTGGCATAGAACATAAAATTAAGAAAATGTTACTTATAAGCAGTTGTTATTATCCAGTAATCTGGCACAATTACCCAGTGGTATACCCACATGATAGTTTACAGACATATATGTGCAAACTGGGCTAACTGCAACTAACTAAATAAATGGGATACTCTAAGAATAACTGGATTTCAGTATAGTACGTAAATAATGTAGTAGTGGGCTAGTGCAAAAAGGACTAAAATAATTCTGTAATAAAATTTGTATAGAAGGTAGGGCAATGACAGTGACAAATTGCAGTAAAACAACATTGTAATACCATGGTACTTCAGTGAAAACTGAAATATTGCAGTAAAATTAGAAAACTATAAAACACCAGTGCAATACTGGACTCCCACATATCCCTCATGCTATTACAACGAAAGCATGCATATAAACTCAAATTTGCATTAGTAACAGAATCATTAGTAAAACAAACTGAATCAGTTAAGCTAAAATCAACAAAAGAATACTATTCTAAGTAGTAGCCAGAGGGGAGGGTTCAAGCTCATCTCCTGGAAATGTTAATTCCAACATTAAATTGTAAGTAGGAGGTACAGAGTATAACAACAATAAGTGACATTTGTTATTATATATAATATTAAAGAGTTTGCAAATGCAGCTATAAAAGTTATAATTGTAAGCCAAATGTAATATTATAGAATTAATTAGACAATAAGTCAATGTGTAATGGAACTATATGCCAAATTCCTTGCATGCAAATGTTTCGTGCAATTTCCTGTACACTATGTAATCAACAATTTAAAAATTAATATGTAGGGCCTAATTTAGTCACTAAAATATTAGGCTGTGTAAATGAAGTGTAAAAAGAAATTACAAATAGATATCATAATTTTCTCATGTAAAAGCAGGTTGTAAAATTGCCTAATTAGGAAGGGAAGTATGATTGACAGCAAAATTACATTATTTAGACCACAATTCTAAAGTTAATAGTTGAAGGCAGAGTACCCAGCTCCTTTCATCTTAGGCCAATAGTTCAACATGCAACAAAAAACAAAGAGTGATCACCACACCTTTCATATGCACAAATCAACTTTTGACAAAGATAGAATAGTAAATTCCACCAGTACCAGGAATCATATAATTATTGATATAGAGAGGAAAAAAACAATTGCCACAGCTCTTGGGGAAGTTGTTGCTACTGCAAATAGAAGTACAAGAGAAGAAACTGCTGAATTTTTGGCCTTGCTGGTCAGCAGCAAAGAAAGTAACCAGGAATAGTGAAGGTATTTAAAGATTATGTCTTAAAAAATTTCTGAGATGTAACTTTTTTAATAACACATTTAGTTCAAACATTAAATCACTATCTTATTTCAATATAGTCTTCCAGATTCACAGCCGGATAATGTTATAAAATGACATTTCGAAAACATTCTCTTTGATAAAAGATTTGGCTCTTTTCCCAGCCATCATATTAATACAAAATGCTTACGGGATTAATGATGCATTGAAACAACCAGCCACACCGGTCTCCAGCAGATCCCAGTCTGTAGCAGATTCAGTAAATGGCCCCTGAAGAAGACCTAAGCCCTGATCGAATACATCGGGAAGAAGAAGAAGTTAGAGTATTTCAATGCAGCATTAATCCCGTAAGCATTTTGTATTAACATTCTCTGTTGTCTTCGGCTATCAAGATTTTAGAAATTCACTGTCTGCCATCAGTGAGCTTATATATCATCATATCCTAGCAGCAGGCCATTGAATATCATGGCTCTGCAGGAGGGCCTCTCCATTGTGTCAAGCAGGTCTTCTTGTTTTGGCTTCATTACAGATGTCTGCCTTAAACTTGGTGTGCAACTGTTTGATGACTGAAAAGGCTGGTTTCCATGTGTCACTCAGAAAGAGTCCTGTATCTCTGTTAAAGGTGTTGTTCTCACTGTCACTGTGTCTTATTTAAATAATTTCTTTTATAACAGACTCCCAAAAATAAAGGTTCCAGTCCTGCACCTTCAGGTTCGCAAAGTCTATGCATCACATGTGTGCTTGAGGAATCCTATTAGACCTATCCTCACTGAGCAGTATTGAGATGTTGGATGGGTAAGTTGTTTGAATAGAGCTTTGATACTCAAAAGGGAGTAACACCTTTGGTAGTTATAGTGCATTTTGAAGAGCCTTATGCACTTCCAGGCCACAAGTCAGTACATAGGTTTTATTTCCAATGGCTTTCACAGAGAGGTTTCATATACACAAATAACAGTTTAATTGACAGTTTCTATACAATACCCCAAAGCATAGAGAACTGAAAAATAAAGCTTACATTGGAAGTACAGTGCAGTCTGGATGGAAGTCCTTGGTTTGTCACCTGAACAGAGACCGGGGTGCGACATACGCCTCTACAGCAACTTCAAACTCTCATTTCTTTTAAACTTTTCTGAACTGACCTGCATCATGACTCCACTGCCACAAGGACTCTCCAAGGTAATTAGGTAAGCACTTGTACTCGGGTTAGCACTGTATCTGGTGATGCCACCCAGCACACTGACAAAATTGGTGTTATTGTAAACTGCAACATTTCATTAGAACGTTGACCTCTATTTGGTAACCCAAGGATGGCAAATGTCTATTCCTAAACATAATTAAGATTTATAACAAAATACTGTAAACTTTTTTTGCATTTATTTTTCTGTTGTGGCCCTCCTGCCTTCATCAGTAGTGAATGATGAGTTTACTTTCCTAATCCTTTCTTACTTTCATTGCCTAACAGCTTTGTCACTGTAGTCCCATATATTGTAATCCTTAACATGTGAAAAACAAATTCCAAGTCAATACATTGAAACTTAACAATGTTAATTGAACTGATTTTTCCCCAACTTTTGAGTTCAAAATGGAGAAGGTGGAGGAACAGACAATGAAGTGAGAAAATATCAGGGAGATTAAAAAAATATCCAACTTTTCCATGCAAAAAATTTAACATCTAGAAGACTTTAACTCTGATTCACTTGAAAGAATCCCCCTTGGCTTGTGCAGAAGTCTGTGAATGGAGTTTCCATTGTTTAAAACATTTCTGGTATGCCTCTTTTGGAGTAGAGTAAAACATAGCTGTTACATTTTTGTTAAAGTATTCTTGTGACTCAAATAGAGCCCATTCTAATGATATTTTCTGCTTAAACCCTAGCCAAAAATCAAAAGAACTCATGTGGGATAGTTGAATCCTGATGAGTTAGATGTTAGGATTGAGCTGGTAGATAATCATAATTAAGCTGTCAGATTCACTCTGCCAACATTGAGACATAAAAAATCACTAAGGTTATGAAGGGGCTGTGAGTAATGTTTTTTTTTTCCTGTGATGCACCATCCCAATGGCGTCAAAGAAATAGGTCAGCATCGTTTGCCATTGCTGCACACAGATGTTTTAAATTTTGTCCATTATAATGACGTGAACTATGTTTCAGGAGCGTACTCATGAATCCAAAATTCATCACAAATGATAATGTCTGGGGCACCATGTATGGAGTTCAGCATATTTTAGGAGAGTTCTTGATGCATTTCTATCTGCTCCATCATTAATAGTTTTAGTGTGAAATATGCAGATACTCTCCAAAATACCAAATATTTGTGCAAAACCGAACGAGTACCTCCTCATCATTCACAAGTTTTCAAATGTTGACATGACAGTCGTGAATGATTAAAGTCTGTATTTTGACAATAAAATAATTGTTTTGGATGATTTAATTGCCTATCCCTGAAGAGCAGCTATCTCAGAATTCTATCACTTAAAACATAGCAAAAGCTTTATAATTCTTGAAGGAATATAGCAAGTAAGGTTTTTAATATTGCTGTCTGAAATTATAAAGTTAACCTTAATATTTAAGCAGTTTTCAAGCAAAAATCTGAATGGCACCACATGGTAAAGTTAAACCAAAAACTGAATATAAAGAGCTACAAACATAATTAATAATAAGGATTTTGATATAAGGCTTCTGTAGGCAGAGAATTTTATTTGAAGCTATAATTGACTTCTAAAAGTAATAGCCCATGAGGTTCATGAAAGAGTTGGGTGATGTAATCAGTAAGATGACTTGTGGGGACAATAGATTTCAAGCTAATGACAAAGAGGCATTTATTTAAACCAATGGAAGAAATATATCCATGGAAATATCAATAAATTAATATACAAAATTTCAGGTTTATAGACAAATTTTAAGAACCAGAATTATACAACTTTGAAATCAAAAGAGCAACCACAACAGAATCCAGCATAGAAGAAAGCTAATTTATTATAAATCCATAATATAACAACAACAGAGAAATAATAACAATTTACATGATTAAAAAAAAAGAGATTTCAGATGTCGAAAAATAAGTTGCACGATACCTATTTTAGCATGATCCTAAAATAAGATATTTTGAAGGAGAGACTGTACCAAAACGAAAGAGCATAAAATTGCAGTAAGAATTGTGATGAAGGCATTTAAATATATGTTTTGATAAGAAAGATACTGAATTTTAAGTATTAAGTTACATGTCAAGTGGTAAATTCTATTGCCCAGTTTCATATTCTAAGACATTGCATCTAAATAAAAATAAATACAAGTATAAAACTCACACCAAATGAAACAGAAAATATATGCAAATTTACAAGGGATCTAATATTTTAGAAATTATAGTCAAATGAAGGAAGTTTTCAACCTTCAAGCCAAAATAATTAAAAACTCTTAAATGAGTGAAAATTTGATTAAAAACATCATAAACAGAAGTTTTTGGGAGAATCCAGTTTATGAAATGTTAAAGTTTCAGAAAGATACTATAAAATTAAGAGTTGTGAGAAAATGTGACTTTAGGATTTCACAGGAGGAAGGTGGCTTATTGTAGGAAATCAATAGTATTCCAAACATTTTTTAGGGAAAAGACTTAAAAGGCTAGCTGACTGCTGCCTCACAGCCAGTTATTAAACAGATCTTACCTGTGTGGCCGGGACTCAGGCCATTCTTCATGATGGATTATGGGACTTTGAATAAATTTACAAATCGGGAATGTTAGGAGACAGAAAATTTTTGTAGACAAAATTGACTTAGAAGATATTTGATGTCAGTAATTTCATTCAAGCCCACTCTACTGGGTTGAAATGTGATTAACATTGCAGGAGTGAATACTGTATTTGTGGTATTTTTTTATTTTTATTTTTGTTTTAATTTTTATATCCTGATACATAATAGTCCAGCACCTAGTATCTACTCTGGGCCCATATTTCCAATATATTACAAGTAGTACATAAGATAAAATACTATTTTGAAAATAACAGCTGAATATTCTTAAGGATGTAACACTAGTCCGTAATACATAAACTTATCATGTTTCATAAAAGTTAGTTACATAATTAAATTAACAAGGTATAAGAATGTATTTGATAAGGTTAGTGTTTTTTTAATGGATATATATATAAATTAGTAATTCGAGTAACATACGGTCACACTTAGATACTGCTATATATAATTAAACATAGAAACATTCGTATACACAAATCACTTACTGCACTATTGTATCACTGTTTCTCACTTTGGACATTTATGACACTTTTACACACTTATCCTGGCACAGCCACTTTGGAGTAACTTACCTCCCTCAGGAGATGACTTCTGGAAGTAGAGGTGTCCTCCTTCGACCCATCGGGAGTTTATTTCTTCGGTAATGATCACTGCTCGGTTGTTGGTCGCTGTCGGTTGAAACTGTTTCTAGCAGTTTAGATTGTTTCTAAGTGCCAAGAACCCTTCTTTGGCTACCTGTGAGGCCAGATAGCAAGCTGCATCAAGAAAGAACCATAATTGCCGGCCATGCAATATGTAAAAAATGAGCCTGCCCTGTAATACGAAGCGTATTCCAAAAGTACGCTGTACCAGTTTCTTTAACCCCTCGGCATAAAAGTCTGCCGCCTGGGACCTGAACCAATTGGTAACGCTCGTCTTGAGTTCTTCATCGGTTTGAAATCGTTGTCCACCAAGCCACCGTTTCAAATGCAGGAAGAGAAAATAGTCGCTTGGTGCAAGATCTGGACTGTAAGCAGGGTGGTCTAGGATTTCCCAACGAAACTCTTGAATCTTCTCTTTGGTTTTGGAAGTGGTATGCGGGCGTGCGTTGTCGTGCAGGAGGATGATGCCAGACGACAGTTTCCCGCGGCGTCGATTTTGGATGGCACGTCTCAGTTTGGTGAGCGTTGTACAGTACACGTCAGCTGTAATGGTTGTCCCACGGTCCATGAATTCGATCAAAAGGACGCCCTTTTCGTCCCAAAACACGGAAGCCATCATTTTGCGATTCGTGTACGGCGATTGCTTACACTTTTTTGGTTTGGGTGAACCGGAATGGCGCCACTGCATTGATTGTTGTTTTGATTCTGCGTTGGTGTACGCTATCCACGTCTCGTCTCCCGTAACAATTTGGGAAAACAAACTGTCTCCATCTTGTCTATAGCGCTCCAAAAATTGTCGTGCGCTATGCATTCGTTACTCTTTGTGCTGAGCGGTGAGCAGTTTTGGCACCCACCGCGCACAAAGCTTCCGATATCCAAGCTCTTCAGTGACAATCCTGTAAATTGAGGTTCTAGCAACATTTGGGAATTCCATAGCCAGACCACTAATCGTCAAACGCCGATCACTTCGCAGTTTTTGGTTAACTTGCTTGACGATGTCGTCGGTCTGAATACCGGGCCTGCCACTCCGCTGTTGATCGTGCACATCTGTGCGACCACTTTGAAATTCTCGACACCAGTGTCGAACTTGTTTCTCACTCATTATGTTTGGTCCATACACTACACACAATTCGCGATGGATGTCCTCAGCTGACGATCCTTTTGCCAACAAAAATCTAATCACACCGCGCACTTCACAACTGGCGGGAGCTACGATTGTCGCGGCCATTTCGAACTGCTCTCAACAATAGATATACGGCTACTGCGGCACGCCAACAATACAGCATATTTACCAGGAGTTGGTAGATGGCGCTGCAGGTGGGAAACGTCATTCAGGCCTATCATTTGTGACATATTGTACCCCGGACCTTACTTTTGGAATACGCCTCGTACTTGCTGTATGGTGCTCTTTGTTCCACTGTTGAAACACATTCCCATACAACATGTTCCGGAGTGCCCTCGTTTCCACAGTCACAGCTACCGCTGTCCACTATTCCTCTTCCTTACAGTTCATTGTTGTCAGGTCTGCAGAAACAAGAGGACTACTTGCACTACCAGTTCTTGTACAGCTTTAGCAGGAATACCATCTGGACCCAGAGCTTAGTTCCTGGACATGGCATTTATTGCTTGTACTACCTTCAAGATGCTAATATCTGGAGTGTCGGTGTTACTTTCCGATGTTGGTCCTTTTCCAGACAGAGCACTCTGTGCTCCATCTTCCACTTTATCGTCTAGAAGGAGTTCTTGGAGTAATTCCTCTGCAGTAGTTTTCCAGCTAGTAGTCATGGTTCTTTCCTGTTTCTGCAGACAGTGTAGTTGGTGTTTTTTTTTTTTTTTTTTTTTTTTTTACAAATGGTTCACAACTTTTTTGTTTAGTTATTATTAACAGTTCTCAGAATTCATTTTTAATTTATCTATATCTTTCCAGCAACTGTCCTCTAATATTTGAGATGAGGCTACTTTGGTAATATTTTCTTGCTTTATGCATCCTTTGTCATAGTCTTTGCAGTCTACCAGTCTCTTTAGAGGAATAGATCATCTCATTGATATTTGGAGTGCCCAGGTAAGATCTATTCCAGCTCGATCTACATCTTTATCACCTAATAGGATTTCCTGTGGAAAAAAACTTTCTCTCGCCCTGTTCCAGTCTACTCACCGGATGTTGTAATACATCTTGGAAATCTGTACCTCTGATGTGTCCAAATTGTTCCGCCATCTGACAAACTCAAAAGTAATAACATAATGATCACTGGTAGTTAAACATTCTAAAAGGTTCCTATTCCTCAATAAGTTCCCAGATTGCAGATTGGTCAATGTCACATTGATGTTTGACTGAGCTCCTGCTCAGATTTAGTTCACTAGTAGCTTCCACTATAAGCTCTCCTCTCGTATCTGTCCTCCCACTATGCCAGAGCTTGGATTTAGCGTTGGTATGAGGGTGGTCTGAAAAGTTTCCGACCTCAACGTGAAGATGGCAGCACTCGTAAATGAAAGCTATTGAATTTCGTTGTTTATCTGTTGACAGTTAATCACCAAAGTTTCAGTCATTTTGTACACGCTGTTGTTATGTAACAGTCACTTGAGTGAGTTGATGTGAATGTTTTTGTGAAAAGGGACAAAATCGAGAATCGAGTTGTCATTAAATATTTGTTTTTCAAAGGCAATATGCCTAAGCAAATCAAAGATGAGTTGCATTCTGTGTATGGAGACTCTGCACCATCACTTACCACAGTGAAATTTTAGGCAGCTGAATTTAAACGTGGCCGTAAGAGCTTGGGAGACGATGAACGTTCGGGACGTCAAAAAACTGCAACTACCGACGATAACATTGCAAAAGTTCACCAATTGGTGCTAGATGACCGCCGAATTAACGTGAGAGAGATAGCAGAGGTTATGAACGTTTTAAAAGAATCTGTTTGTTACATATTAAATCAACATTTAGGTATGAGAAAGCTGTCCGTGCGTTGGGTGCAAAATTTGCTCACATTAGACCAAAAACGTGTTTTGGCGCTGATTAATTACTGTAGATGAAACCTGGGTACACCATTATACGCCTGAAACAAAAATACAGTGGACTGCAAAGGGGGAACCGGCTCCAATAAAAGCAAAAACTGTTTTTTCTGCTGAGAAAGTGCTGGCGACTGTTTTTTGGGATAGTCATGGAGTTATTTTAATCGATTACCTTCAAAAAGGGCAAACCATTACAGGAGCATACTACGCATCATTACTTGACAAGCTAAAGGCAGAACTTGCGGAAAAATGGCCAAATTTGCAGAAAAAGAAAATCCAGTTTCACCAAGCAGTTGCCATGGCAAAAATTCACGAATTACGGTTTTAACTGCTTGACCATCCACCTTACTCACCAGATCTAGCCCCAAGCGACTTCTTTTTGATCCCTCATCAAAAAATTGCGCCCGGAGGAAAGAGATTTTCGTCAAATGAAGAGGCAATCACCTTCATGAACAATTATTTTGCAGATAAAAATGCCAAGTACTATTTGGACGGGTTACATAGATGGGAGCATCGCTGGGAGAAGTGTGTAGAGTTACAAGGAGGCTATGTTGAAAAATAAAAACTAAATCGGAAAAATGTCTTGTATCTTTGTTTAGTCGGAAACATTTCATACCACCCTCGTATCAGCCATTATTACTATTGATCTGTTTCCTAGGGCAGTGCACACTCCTCTTACTTTTTCAATCTACGGTTCAATGGGATCACTATATTGAAATTACATGTTGACGAGGATTATACTACCCCAATCAGCAATGAGCTCCACACATGTCATATGTTCATCACAAAACTGTACTATTTTAGTTACAGTAAATTGTCTGGATAGCACTACTTTTGCTGTCATAGGGTTTCTACCTGTTGAGATTATCTGTGATGATACCAACATGTAAGGAATCTTCCAAACGCTTGAATGTGTCTCCTGAAGGCATATGACATCCCATTTATGTTCCTTTGACAGCTTCCTCACTTCAAGCAAAACAAACTTGCTTCTCCTGGCATTCAGTCGTGCAATTAGCAGCAACCAAGACATTTTGTGATTTATGGATGTCTGGTGTGGACATTGTACTGTGGCCACGGCAGTTTTGAATTGAAAACAATATGCCCATGAGTTAATGTGTATTTTTTATTTATTTGATTGTTTTCAAAAGTTTCATTCCTTCTTTCAAAGACCTTATGCACAATAGAGAGAAGCTGAGAAGTCTCTGTAGGAAGAGTGATGGAATTTAGATCTAGCTGGAGGAAGTTACATATTTACTGGCTGAATGCACTATTGGAGTTAAATGCCTCAGCATCACATCCTCCAGTTGACCGAGTTTTAAATTTGTTTCAAAATTGCTGTATATTGTTTTGGGGTTTATAGAAATAAGCCTATTTGATATATTTCCAAAATTCAGCTGTTGTTCCATCAATTTTGGACTCCTTACAAGTTGTGAGTAATGGTCAACCCCATTTGATCTGTCTACATTCCTACGTAGACCAATCCCCTTGACATAATGGTACCGGGGATGACTGGCAGAACTCGAAGAAATTTCGTTAATCTGTAATGAATGGTCGTCAGTTTGCATTCCAACATCTGGTTTCTTACGGTTCTTCTCCATTTTTAGTTTCTCTCTGAAGCAGGCAGCCTTTTTGCATTTCTTTTTTGTTTTGAAGGGGGTTTTCCTTTCGTTTTTGTAGCCTACTTTCCAATTACATCCTCAAATAAATTCCTAATTATATTTGCCGGTTGAGAATAAATGTCATTTCCCATATCTATTCCTTGTAGTAAACTATCCATAATCTGTACTGTTTATAGCCCATTGTAGGAGTAATTGGTAGGTGAGACACTCTTTGTCCTGCTTGTTGCAGCTTTTGCTCTGTCTGTTGCACAGTATGCATATTGAAGGTTGATAACTTTTCTTGCATTGATTCCTTTGGTGGTTTTCCTCTCCACAGTGTCAACAAGAAGTATTGTTGTTCTTACAATGCTTACTGATGAGTCCTAAATTTGCTGCAACAGAAGTTTCCTAACAGATGGACTCATCTCCACAATATGATGAACTGTTGCTCTTTCTCTAGATCCAGTCTTAAATTTTGGTTGAAAACCTTCCATAAATTGACCTTTCTCTATTTTATCCTCAAGGTTGTGCTGGTATACAGCATCAGCAAGGTTGTTTACATGAAATGTTACTGGTATGTCATTCAGAATCATGAGTGGCCTTCATTATCTAGTGAGTTCGCATCACATCTTTTTAGCCACTTCCTTGTTATTAAGAATTTTTTGTGAATCCATAGGAGATTTTGTTTCCACTATAATGGCATTGTTAGTTGTGCATATTCTGTTGATTCTAATTTTATCCCTCCCTGGTTTTAGGATTTTTATAACTTGTTCAGCCATTTGCTTCAGGTTCGCACCCCCCCCCCCTTTTGGAAGTGATAAAAACTGCACTTTTAGTGGACTGAGTGATTTTAGTATTCAAACCTGTTGATGCTCCATATTTTGCCCTTGCAGCATAACTGGAGACAATTTCTCTCCCATTATTTTCGAGTTGCTAATTTTCTTTTTTGAGTGTTTCATTTGCTTTTCCTAGCTGACACAGCCAGCCATCCATGAAGGCAATGTTTATTACCCAGCAGGCTAGCTTATCTTTTATTTCTCTAACCTCAGTGAGTTTTTGTCCGCAAATATCATTTAGATGCATACTTGTTTCCAATTTTTTCACTACACTGGTTTAAAACCCTGTCAGAGCTTTCTTCTGGCGCCCTCATGTTGGTGGCAGCAGAAATTTTGTTTACTGAAGTGACTCACCACAGCTGATCACCAGCATCAGGTGTCCAGCATGGCATGTGTGCTGCATGAGGCCGCTGACTCGGCTGAGCATTGCTGGAAGGTCGGGAGGCACTGACTCAGCTCGACGACAGTACTCGCAGCAAGGAACTGTTCACTCATCAGCCTTGTACAAATAAACCGATTATCATTCAATAACCACTCAATGTTTCGAAAAATCTATATATCCTTTTGTGGCCAGGTCTTAGAACAATTACTTAAACTATGTGTTTTGTTTTTCCACAAGTATCGCGATCAAAAGTGAGAGCGACCCAAATGGCGACACGACGAGGTGGACATCTTGCAACATATCCTGTAATTCCTGGTATACATTTGTTTGAAGGATAACTTCCAATCTGTAATTTATGGTTCCAAATCTGATAAACAGTTTCTTTTTTAAAAATGTGTTAACTTCCCCGATACCAGCAGTTAGCTCAGTGACAAGTGACTTTGCCATTCTGTTTTTTTAACAACAGACTACATTAATGCTGTTGCTTCCTATAGTGAAAAAGCTTTAGTAAAAGTGTCCCTAAGATTACGGTGACCGAATCTACGAAAGAAGTATGCAAATATAATTTATAGTAACTATCAGTTAAATAATATATCACGTTCAGCGCTAGCAGAGAAGCATCTTCCAATGAAGATTTATCACTGTTTACTTTTTATTCTTGAGGCAACTTTGGCAATGTCTCTGAAAGACTGCTGCACTTTCTAGCTTTTTGACCAGGATATTGCCAAGCTTTTGGGAAAATTTTATAAAACACCTCTACTTATATAATTCCATAATTTTGTGGAAAGTAAAAATCTGACAGGTACTGAGAACGCTTCACTGACAACATGACTTCCAACTTCTAAAACACACTGTGGGTGAAAAAAAATGATACATGCATATGAGTCTAACCTCCACCAGCCAAACAACTACTGTGATTTTTTTTTGTGTTGTAAAAAAGGGAACCTGATTGGTTTTTGAACAGGTCTGCTAATTTAATTGAAAATAGCAGCAGGAAACTGAAAGCACATAAAAAATATTTAAAAAAATAAAATAATATTCATCATGAAGAATTAATAACGAAATATTTACTAAATATGGGTCCCTATCTTTGAATATTGGCATATTATTTTCGATGCTAAAAATGTAAACAGTGGTGATAGGAAGAAATTTTTAAATTGTGGCTCTGTTATTATCAAAAATGGACATAATAGTATATCAAAGTATTCACATTAGTGTGTGTTGCTGTAAATTGAAAGTACAACTAGTCCTTAAGTGGTGAACATTTTTCCCCAAAATGTGTTGTGTTCCAATCAAAGATTTACAAATATCTTGTAATTGTCATTGTCATGGAAAACAGTCAGCATGGTGAGAAAGGATACAGTTCAATGTCAGGTGAGATATCCACTGCAAGGGAAGTTGTCAATATTACAGATATGTTTGTTATCAAACGTGAGCATATTGAATCAGTGAAAATCCCACAATGAAAATGTCAGGCTCACAGAAAAAGATCCATTGAAAAATTATGATTTACATATACCCAATACACGTGCATACAAGCTGCTGTTCGTATTGAAAGTTTGCTTCATAGTTAATGGATTATATAACAGAAATAATTATTTACATAGAATAAAGAACATCAGTTTTATAAGAGAAGTTTAACTGTATATTAAAAGTCCAAAAACCATTACAAAAGCATTAAGTCAGAGATTTAACAGTAAAATTATGGTAATCTAGTAGTTTGTATATATTTAAATGTTAAAAGTGCTATAAAACATTTCATTTAAAATTTTAATGTTTAATAGTAACTGACTAGTGTTTTGTAAACAATGACTGTTTACAATATTGAGAAGTAGAACGGATTCCTCCCAGGAACATACCTATGTTGTTCCTTATCATGAAGCACACCATTGTTCGGTATAATGAGACATATCTTAGGGCGAGGAGATAACATACATTGACTGGGTAGCTTGTATCCCATTATTTTATGTTTTTCTAGAGAGTGTCTGATTCATCTTTGCATTTATTACATGTAAATCTCAGCAAGAAGTTAATCGTATTGGCCCCTGACTCCCCCTCAGAATGAAACAGTGGGGAGTTTGCTATTTTTTTTTTTTTTTTTTTGTACTAGTGGCTTCTGAATCTACCTCAATTGCGTGAAAATAATTGTGTGGTGTAAAGATTGGCAGTTGGAGTTAAACGCTAAAAAGTGCCAAGTCATGCATGTACGTAAAAAGGCGACACCATTTATATTTGAATATACTATTAATGGCACTGTCCCTAGAATGGTAGATTCTGCTAAATACCTAGGGGTAACAATTTGAAATAATTTGTCATGGAATGAGCATATCGAGAATGTAATTGGGAAAGCAAATTGTATGCTTCGATTTCTAGGTCATAATTTAAAACAATGTACTCCGGATGTTAAATCGATTGCATAAAAGTCACTAGTGTGGCCTCTCTTAGAATATTGTTGCTCTATATGGGGTCCCATCAAAAGGGATTAATGGAGTCATTAGAGATGGTCCAAGGAAGAGCCGCCCGATTCGTGACAGGTATATATAATTGGAGGGAAAGCGTAAGTGCGATGCTGAAGAAGTTAGGTTGGGAAAACCTGGAGCACCGAAGGCGTTGCTCTCGATAGAAGCTAATTGAAAAATTCTCGACTGACGTATTTCGGAATGACAGTAAACAAATATTGCTACCAACAACATTCATATCCCGCAATGATCGTGAAAATAAGATAAGAGAAATCAGGGCCAGAACCGATTCATTTCTGTACTCATTTTTTCCACGAGCGTTTAGGGAGTGGAATAGAAAAGAATTAACAGGGTGACTAAACATAAAATCCGACAGGAGTAGCTTTCGATAAAGTACTCCGACCATCCTGATCTGGGTTTTCCATGGTTTCCCTAGATCGCTCCATGCGAATGCTGGGATGGTTCCTCACAATAGCCCATGGGCGCCTCCTGCCATATCCCGTATATCCCTTCCAAACCATTACCTTCCCGGATAGGTGGAATCCACCCTCCGCCACACACTTTTAGTGAATCGCGGAGTAATAGTAATTGAATTTTAACCTCGATACTATGGATACAGCCTTTTTTGTGACATATTTTTCAAGATACCACAGTGTTGTTGGTTGTGGATGTATGACGTTATAATGTCTTCCCTTCGGTTGGTCAGTGGATTTCTATATATCGTTATAGGTCTCAGTTGTTTTGTGGCAGATTAATGTAATTATGTCAGTTCGTAATAAAAGTTCCACAGGGTTGCCTATTTCGAAAGCTAATTTTTCTAGAGAATTCACTCTTTTGCTGCCAGGAAGTGCAAAATGTGCCTTAAAATAGACAAATGAGATGTTCATTCCTTGTTCATCAAATCCAATATTGTATAGAGGGGGCGTCCTGCCTCAGTTTTTGATTCCACCCCGTAACGTTTGGAGTGCCAGTTTACAATCTGTGAGAACTAAAGTATATGGCATGCACATATCTAGTACATATTCCAGGGCTTTAAGGATCGCTACCAGCTCTGCGGCAAAAGTGGAAGTTTCTGCTCATAGCTTAAATGATCATTCCACTTCATTAGTGATATTAAAAAAGGCACTCCCAACCCTGTTGCCAGACATGGGTCCATTCTGTAGATATGTGTGACTGATTCCATACCGTTCAGATAATCTCTTGAAAGATTATTGTTATTAAAGGTATTCTCTGAATATTTTTAAAACAATTGAATTTTTCAGTTTTCTAACACTGTTTGACTATAAACTTTTTACTGAGCTATTAGCACCCAGTGGAAGAGGCAATTCTTTGGATTAAACCAGTTGTGCATTTTTTGTATTTGACAGAAATGTCCCTAACCAAAATCAATGAGCCTAGTACTGGGATATATCCACGCAGTTCAATAGATGATTGAGTGCATAGTCATAAAGTATACAGTCATAATCAATGTTGGGCCCCTCCATGGCTTTGTAAAGAGTTATTGAGATTTTGGGATCTGCCCTCACCAAGCATCATTAGTAGCTCCTAGTACAATCATTTATTTATCTCATTTTCCACCCATTTTCAACATCCAAAATGTCCACCTTAACTTGTTATTTAAATGTAATCATAGATATTTGACACATTTTTAAATAGAAATGTATATGGGCTGAGTCTTATGTCTTGAGCTACCAGTACCTTATGTCAGGTAAAGGTTATTGCTGTGGATTTTTCTAGTGATAACTGGAATCCGTTATCCTTTAGCCAAGTCTCAAGCTAGGTGACGTAGAGATTACTGGAGTTTTTATTAGATGCAAAGATCATCTGCACATTCTATAAGTCCAGTACCTGGCAAAAGTGCAGTATCTATATCATTACTGTATATGATGAACAGAATTGGTGCAAGGATTGAACAATGTGGGAGACCAAAGCTTATAAGCAATGGGCCAATTATACCAGATAGTATCATAATTATCAGGGCTCTATTCTGCAGAATATAGCAAAGGTATATTATGAATTTTTTCAGCTAATCAATTACAGAACTTTTTTGTACTAGAATTTCTGGGACTTCGGTCTTATACACATCAGTCAGATCTGTAAACACACAGGTTGTGTAATTGATTGCTGTAAAATCCTCTTGTACACCCACAACTAGGTAAGCGAGAGTATCAAACGTGCCAACCTGTACTCTAAATGGGGAAGGGTAACATAGTGTTCCTCTTGCCACTCTAGTCTGAGGCTGATTATATACTCCAAGGTTTTGTACATACATCACATTATAGAAATTGGTTGTAGTGTTACATTCATATCACAATCCATGAATATATATAGTCTTTGACTTTCTATATTCACATTATTTATTCAGAACAAATTATTTTGTTGCTCAAGTCCTAGGTTAATTTATTCATACTAAACCTGGGTGGCTAAAGAGTTATAAATAACTTTCAGTAATGCAAGGTTGCTTAAGTAAAGGAGCAAATAAATGATGAAATAATGAAATATGCTGATGGTCAGTGAGATAATCTGAACATCTGCGTGGTCAGAGAAAGCCAGTGGTTGGTGTCAAGTAATTGCCTTGAGCACAACAGGGATGCCAGATGCGACAAACAAGTCCTGTTAGCCCAAGACCAGGGCATTGTCCTCTCAGCAAAGATGCGAGGGTGGTGAAGGTTGTCACTGCCTCAAGTGGGTGTGTAGCAAAAAATCTACTAGAGAGTGTTCTGGGCATCACATGGTTTTGGAGTACGCTATCCAACCAATGCTGTATAGTGTCAGGGGTTACAAAAGTTACTCCACAACTTCTTTTTCCATGTGACCTCGTCGTTGCACTACGAGAGGTGGAGCCATCGCTTTCTTGGTGGCTAAATGAAGCTACATTGACACACTTTGTTGGTCAGAGTGGTCTGACACAGTCATCGAAGACACTTGGATGAGACGAGCACTGCAGTACTGGCCGCAGCCTTGAGATTGATATATCACAGTAACAAGTTGTGTTACATTTGTCATGGTGCTATCTTCATATGGTAATGTGCTCTTATGCCAAGCCAATTTTCACAGTTTAACAAGGCTTTACTGACCCGTAAATGCTACATGAGACTGGAATTTCAACTCTAATTGTGCAGGACCCCTGGACTAACTAGCAACTTTTCTACCAAACATTAAATTCGGAAAGCTTCTTGTTTTTAACATGATTCAGATAATGTTCATTTTGTTTTTAATGGCAACCTGGGAATATTCATATGTATATGTGCATAACATCTAACTGTTGGCCTGCATCACCATGATGTTTCATTAATCATTTGATACCTAAATTACTTAAAGTTCAATTATTGCTTGCTCTGATTCGGCAAATTGTAAGGTCTGGGTATTGCTTGCTTATAATGCTGCATTATCTTGTGTTAGAGGTAACATTAAATATACCCAGTAATGTAAATGCCAGAACACTGAATAAATCTTAATATTTATTTACCTGTAGTTCTATAGCAATCAAAAATTCTTCCTATCCAGATTATCAAAACTTATATTTATCTTAATATTCAGTAAAAACCCCACCATACTCCTGACACATGGTCTATATGATGATAGGTGGCATGATTCTTGCCTGTTTTGAGGAAAGAGACTATTCTGATAGTCATCCTAGACTAAATGTAAATGCATTGTAACCACACATCAGTCATTACTATTAAAAGTGCTAACTAGGTAGGTACTAGGGCAATAGCATAATGAATGTTGTCTGACCCAAGTGGCATCTTTGAGCTATTTCTAACAGCAGGTTCAAACTCTTCCTGGTTGAATAGTGTTAGTATTGGGTGTTTTATCTCATAGGAAGATCTTATTGATCACTGGTGGTGGTGTTATCTTCTCTAGTCCCTCCTGTGTTACCATATAGCTTAACGGTTACTCAAACCTTTGTGGAATTTTGTCACCTCATTCCATATAGTGTTTGTAGTGGTATTTCCATTGAAGTTTTTGCAGAATGTTATCCATTTTTGATGCATTTTCCTTTTCAGGAAGCATTTAACTCTGGTCTAAGTCTTGTTTAATAGAATATTGTTTTCTTACTTTGCCTGTTGCCGATAGATTTTTAAAGCTTGTCTACATTCTTGCACTGCAGCAGTACATTCTGCATCCCAACATACTGTAGATCTTCATCGGCTTAATTTGAATGGGAGGTTTTCTGGAATCATCGCACGAGCTGCTTGTTCTATGCCATTTTATATGTTCTTATAGTCACACTGCACATGACCGATTTGCTCAATGCTTGAGAATATATTGCTTGCTGCTTTTCTGTGAATGCTCCAATCAGTGCTCTTTATATTGCATCTATACATAGGGGTTGTGAGGCATTCTGTGTGATGATGTTGGTAAGGGAAATAAATGGGAAGGGTTCCAAGTCTCTAGTGTCCTTTATGATTGTCCACATGGCTGTGTGGGGGCGGTGGTTGATGCTAGTGTTACATCAACAGCTGACCTCTGTTCACTTGACTTTGAGACCCTTGTATAAGAGCCATTGTTAAGGACAACAAGTTCCTCTTCATGTGCTACCTCCATTATCAGTCTACCTACAGCTTCTGTTCTTAACTCTCCTGAACCAGATTAGATCCATTTACTTCACCCATTATAATTACAGGCCAGGGAACTTGTTTTATATAGGAACTAATGACCTGCTTGATTACAGTCATATTTGGAGAGCGATATATTACAAGTACAGTCAATTCAATACCATTAATTCAGGTTGTTTTATTGCACATCCTTCTATACCATTTATTACATTACTTACTTTTAGGCTGTGTAAACTCCTCCACAATGTTTCTACTCTGTCATAATCCTCAATATAATAGCCAGCAATGTTAAAGTGTTCCTTAGAACTAAGCCATGTGAGCACAATTCAGGCAACGCATTTTGTCATATAATAATAGGAGATCGTGCAAACTTTCATTGTTATAATTTCAAAATAAAACATTGGTCACTTGTCTATTCCCCACCATTGTTGCTAAGCAAGAAATTGGTAATACTTTGTTAAGATTTGTTGGTAAATTTCCAGAAGTGGCCAGACTAAATAACAAAACAAGCATTTCACAGATCTATAATGAGTTCATTTATAGGCATTAGTGAAGGTCTATAAGGATTGCTGATGGGATTATTCCTTTGACAGACAATACTAGTAAGGAAGGTATCAACACAAGTTCACAAAAGTGCTGAATTGCCACAAATTTCTATTGTATGGAAGATAAAGATTCATTTGTTACTTACATAGAAAACAAGAAGAAACAATTGGACATGTGCATTCATTAGCAGTTGCGGTTTGTTGCTTTAAGCTTTCTGGTAAAATGACTTACATTTCGCAAATAGGAAAAAATCAGTTGAAAGTAGAAGCAATAATTGCATCAGTAGTAAATATACTTATGCTAATTCATATGTTTTTAGAAAAGAAGGGGCACATTCCTTTTAATCTTGTAAATAAGTTGGGAGTTATAAAAATATTCCACCAACTATTGTCTGAAAAAGAAGTAATGGAAGAAATTATAAATGAATGCAATTTGTCTCGGCGTTGTTTATTTATAAACGTTTCTTGGGAAACAAACCGAGTAATATTATTATTGATACACAATATTTCGGTGATGTAAAACTCCGTTGTCATCTTCAGGTGCATTTCTAAGCCTTGAAGTTTGTGTTTAGCACATTGTTTAAAAACTGGAATGGCAACAACAGACATTATTAAATTGCCTAGCAGAATCTCAGACTTCATTAGACGCTTGCTGAACACGAAAAGCAGAGTGTTGAAGATGAGCAGCCTCAATAACAGGTATCCATACATTACTTAACTGGAAACCACAATCCTGGTTAACCAAATCAGACGCAAGGCGAATTTCAAACGCTTCTGTAATGACACTGTCCCAGAAGCCTTTCTCATGTGCCAGAACTTTAGTTGATTCGAAATCAAATCAATGTCCTTGTTCCAAACTATGTTCCATCAATGTGGATTGGTCCTTTTTGCCCTAGGCGAACAAGTCGGGCATGTTCCAAAAAACGGTGTTTAACACACCCGCAAAGTTAACGCCTCCTCTGGACCTGATAGAAGGACAGTAATTAATCTGAGCAGTGGTGAATTAGATACTGCCACCATTTCAGTGCTATCTAAAGGACTAAATTTTGTGCAAGTATCAAAGACCATTCCATACAGGGATATTCTCACTGGCATCGAGCTGGCAGTTCGTGGTTTGCCTGTGGGGTCTGCTGATGAGATAAGGTGAGAAACCAGCCGAATCTTAAGCAAGTCCAAAGCACCTCAGCCCAACACCACAGCTGCTGAGTGTAAAGCACCATGGTAATTGCATCACAACCAAGATATTATCGTCCTACCAGCAGACAAGGGGAATGCTTCGGTGGTTCTTACTGTGGCAGATTAGCAATGGAAAGTAGAAGAACTTTTGATGGATGCGTCTTACTGAAAGGTGTCGAAGGATTCAACAAATGTGGTAGCTATGAACACCACAGCTCTGCTGAAATGTTCGGGTCTACCAGCAGACACTATTAAACAGTTACAACCACACGTAGCTGTTCCACCCAGATTTTACGGATTGCCTAAAATCCTTAAGAAAGGAACACCATTATGGCCAATAGTGTGTACTATTGGATTGGCCACTTATTATCTGGCTTGATACCTGACCAGGCTGTTATTCCCAATTGTGGGAAAATGTGCTCACCTTGTGAAAAACTCGGCGGAATTTATTAATATCTTTAAAGAACTTCACGAGCTTTGATGTGGTTTCACTCTTCACCAGGGTTCCTCTGGCTCATACATTGTCTCTACTACAACAGGTTAGTTAAGCTGTTCTGCCACACATTGCAATCGTTGTACTTCTTGTATGATGGGCACTACTATGAACAGATCGATGGAGTAGCAATGGGCAGTCATTTGTCACCTGTTAAAGCTAAGTTTTTTATGGAAGATTTTGAGGAGAAAGCATTTAGAAGTGCCCATGTCCAGTGCCTTCTATTGGTACTTGGATGATACATTTGTTGTTTGTCCTCAAGGTAGAGACAACCTAACCTAAATAAGTTTCTCCTTCACCTGAACAGTATCAACACAAACATACAGTTCGTGATGGCATTTTTTTGGAAATTCTTATTGAAAAGAAATCTTTTGGAACTTTAGGACATATTGTGCATAGAAAGCGAATGGACAGTTATATATCTATTATCTCACCTAAAGCGTTCAGCAAGAGGCGAGTTACATATAATGCGATGCGAATAACTTTTATAATCACATTCAATGGTAAAGAACTTTTAATCTCATAACATAACCTGGATGTATGTCCATTATCCTGCTAAAACCATTTAGAAGGGGGTAAATCTCATATAGTTATATAGTAAAGAACTTTTATAATTTCTTAACAATAAAGTTCTTTTTAAATTGATTCTAAAGCAATTTCATAAAAGACATTAGATTCAAATATGGTTGTTTTTCAGTCATAAAGAATTTTGTTGCACTCATTTCAACTAAGAAAACAGAGAATGACAATCACTTTAAGGTGGTTTTTGTGTGCTTTTAAAATTTATGTAAGGAGATATTTCAAATCAAAAATAATTCAATATTTTTAGAAAAAAAAGAGTAGAAAGATAAGAGTATGCTTAAACGAAAGAGAAAAATTCAGTTAGTAACAAAAATATAACAGTTCAGAGGTAACTTTTAAATTTAAAGTAAGAAAAACGAAGTTTTAGTGTTAACATATGATAGCATACCCATGTGTGACTTTCAGAAATTAATAGCTCGTAAACGAGAATAATTATGAGAAAAGTTGTCATGGCCAAAAAGATTCAGAATAATTTAGATTATAACATAGTCAAATTTCGGGAAAATCCGAGTGAAATTAGTGTTACACAGGAGAGGGGGCTTTTTCTAATTCACTAAAGAATAGTGTTTCCCTGCGGGAATACACCGGTGTTCCATGGCAATCAGCAATAGATAGCCTAGCCTACAGTATATAAAGCATACCAGCGCAAGGAGTTGAGGATAGTTTACAAACAGTTTTACGGCACTGGCAGTCTTGGAAAGTTTCCAGTTTTTAAGCAGGTTTTGAAGTAGCAGTACGCGTTGCTCCGTGAAGGTAAATTTCAAAATGTAACTATTGAAAGTTCAACTATCTCACCTCAGAACAAGTTCGTGGACTTACTCATTCACTTTAAGAGAACTTTTTTACAATAGTTTAAGAAGTCAACAGAAGCAGTGTTGGAAAACTACCTTGAAGCTCACTCTACTTTTGGTGTTGCAAATAGAAAATATGTTTGCAAGTGTGAATGCTTCATAAGTGTTGTGCCTTGAAGGATAACCTGCATCTGCTAATGTGATTTTGAAGTTCAATTTGCCTATATGTTTTCAACAAATCTGATACCAGTGCTAACGTCCGCAAACTTTCAGAATATATTTTAAATTCGTAACTACAAGTGACTTTCTTTCATTACAGCATCTTCAAGAAAAGGTATCAGTATCAGTTATACAGGCAACACGATCAAGTTAACGAGTAATGTTTGAACCCCATGCAAGCACATATTCGTGACAGGACCTGTACCTAAACACACGCAGTCATCATCATCCAGCACAGCACAAGACAGTACTCACTACTCTTGTCCACAGACTATGGGAAATAGGTGATAAAGACAGCCTGCCTGGTGAGTTAAAACATCTATGTGATACCTTCAGGCAGAATGGGTACAGGGAACATCAGATACAGCTGGCATTCGGGAAGTGCAACGCAGGCCTAATAACCGCGATAATGTTCCACATGATCACTTAGCCTTCTTGCCGTACTCTGGCACCACAACATCGAGGGTTAGAAGGGTTCTAGCCAGAAATAGCATTAAGACCATTTTCCTACCACCACCAAAATTAAGGAACATTTTGTGCTCTTCAAAAGATGACCTTGCCCTTTGTACACCGGGAATTTATTGCATCCCGTGTGAATGCACAAAGAAGTACATCAGCCAGACAATAAGGTGTGTTAAAAAACATTGTTTTGAACACGCTTGACATGTTCGCCTGTGGCAAAAGGACAAAAGTTTAAACAGCTATAGCCAGGAAGTTTGCTCAGTTCCGAACAAAATGCACCTTATATAGTTTCCTCTGTTAACACAAATAAATAAATTTTCAGCAATGTCTTATGTACCTCTAACATAGTAAATCCACAGCACATCATATACTCAGTTTACCTGACACTGCTGAATAGACAGGAGGTCCTAATAATAGCTTTTGTGAAAATAATATACTGGAAATATACTACCACCAAAAACAATGTCTACCCACACTCTTCACATGGTGTGGGTATTTTCCTGTCACACACTAGAGTGAGGTGACAATGTGCGATTATGATCAAATAGGATTACCATGTGCCCCAGTGGAAAGTGACCCTTGTGCCTCTCAAGCTCACAGCCTGGAATGTACTCTTAGAAAGATTATTATGAGATATTATAGAGATTGTGCATAGTATGGCATCTGAAACATGTGTCATAAATAAAGTAGAACCAGAAAAACATTGGTCAGTCTCTTATATAACCACAAGTTATAGAAAATTCACTATATGTCTATGTACACCCACTTTTTGCCCCTATATTATAAGAAATTGCAAATTTCAGCTTTCTTCTATTAAAGTTGCTATGTTGGAATGAAACATCAGAGAACTCAAATAAAAACAAGTTAATTAAAGATCTTGTAGCTATACCACTTTCTGAAACTTAAATTAATCTACTTAAACAAAAAATTCTGTAGGTATCATGTAACATGATCAAATTAACAGGATGGCCATTTTTAGTTTAAAATAGTACAACATACATTGTAGTAGGATCTATCCACAATCAGATTAGATGATTCAAATAGCAGCTGTGCTGGTACCTGTTCAAAACACCAAGATTACATTTATTTCCATCTATTGTCCACCAAATATTAGATTGGTATTATTTGATACATTATTCAAGGGAAACTAACCAAATACATCTTGCTACAGAAAGGACTTGTAATTAATATAGAAGTGGTATTTTTGTCTGTCCAGATGTACATGTAATATCCACCACATTTATGGGAAAATATGACACTGAAATTCTCAATTTAGAAAAGACCAACTGTACCATTTTGCCCCTTTATAAACCATGCTGTGCAGAGTTAACTGTCAACAAACCACCAAGTTTTGAGAATAAACACTTACAGATTGTGATACAGTCATTACAATGTTTGGGGATATTATCATGAAGCTTCAAGGCTACCTGCATCATTCAACAGTGGTTGTATGAGGTGTGGTTCCAACCATGACATCATGCTCAGTAGTTGACTTTTCAGCCACAAATGTATTAAATCTGTCTTTCCCCCAACATCTAACTCTCAGCATAAGACAACAATGTGTCAAATGTATGCTGCAATTAGACAACAAAAAGTACTTTCCATATGAGGTGCAACTTCAAACAGGCAAATTTGTTGGAATACTCAGTATTATTGGATACCGAAATAATTTCTGTAGATTCAACACAAGAATACTCTGAAATCATCACCACAATTGTAAAGAGATTTTCCATAATGTCCCTTGCGGTTGTCAGACGTATTATATCCCCGTCTCACATCAGATAACGCTGTTCTACTTACAGAATGTTGAAATTTAGAAGATCATTTCATCAAAGTAATAGTGAAAGCAGGAAACAAACCCAATTCCACTATAAAAGAGACAAAAAGAAATTAATTGATTAAAATTGTTGACGACTTGGATTTTGTAAGAAACAGCCATAAAGCATCGAGACTTCTGAAGCATCCAAACAATGATACAACTTAGATTACTGTGCATTATAATATCACATCAACCAAATAGCGCACCATTTATTAAGGAAAGGGAAAGCTACACACAAATCCAAAATAACAAAATCACAAAAAAACAAGAAGAAAGTAGCGACCTGGAAACACAATTCGGTATGGAAGAGTTAGAGAAAACTATCAATCATAATTGAAATGAAAAACAGCAGGCTTGTATGATATTAGAATTTTGGCTTAATAACAAAGAAATAAGACCTACAGCTCTTAATACCTGTATGAAAAGACATCAAATTCTTAGAATGTGGTGGAAGAGCTGAGTGACTGCTTTGATTAAACCTCTAAAAGAAGGACACAACCCAAACACTTTTAGAAAGTTGTACTTCTAACTGGCGGAAATTAAATGGGCAAAATCCAGACAGAGTAGTGATGAATAAATGAAATTTGGCACCAAGTATCCCCATATGAAGAGTGTTAAATGATTAAAAATTGAAATTTTTGTGTGTAATAATATAAGAATTACAGGGATATTTAATATACAAAATTGATATGTTTTTTTAGTATATAAGAGGTGAACAGTGTGGTATAACATGACACTTTCTTGTTCAGAAGTTCTTGTTGACCTAGTATGCCAAGGACAGAGAGAGTCACCCCAAGATGATTCTAAACAAATTTCTTGCAGCTAAGTTACACTCTCTGACCCCTATTCAATGTGTTCCAATAACCTGATTTCATCATCTAACCTGGTGTAATGCAAAACACAAATAGATTGTGAATGGCATACATTTGTGTTCAGAGATGAGCCTTGATTCTGTCTGTGACAAAGTGGTAATCAACAACATGTATGCAGGCATAGTGAAGAAATGAATTTCCCTGCTGTGATTTCAGAATGTCACACTGGTTCAGCCTCCAGTGTCATGGTTTGGGGGTAGTCAGTTTCAACAGGAGGATTTAGTTTGTTGTTGTTGAATACACAATGACAGCCACTATATGGGCGGCATGCTACATACTATTGTGATACCCTTCATGTCCAGCATCCAAATACCATCTTCCAATAGGACAATTCCCATCCTCATAATGTGGTTATCACAAGACAAGCCTTAAAAGGTGCTACAATCAGAATTTGGACTGCACAGTTCCCAGATTTGTCTCCAATAGAGCATGACTGGAATGCCAGGAGTAGACACATTAGATCACACGGTTACACAGCACTAACTGTCCAACAACTGGCTGCGTGCAAGTGTAGAGAGTCATACCCCAATAAGACATCTGAATACATTGATTCAATGCCAGCAAGAATCAGCAAATATATATATTCTCAAGGTGGGCGCACTTGTTACTGACAACGGTATCCAAAGGCAATAAATTTAGCATGATCCATTTCAATTTGTTGCATTTCTTCTGGGCATGACCCTGGATATATCTGCAAATTTTCCTAAAATTCCACCATGTCTGTCTGGGTGTTGGATTTCTTATTTCCACAAGTATATGTCACCTTTATAAATTGCTAGAAAGAGTGGTCCTAAATTGTTACTTTCCTGTTGTTGACTTATTGCACAGGACAAACACTAAATATCTCACAGTTTAGATTTATTTATTTTTTATTTATCAGTCTTGTTTCATGGATCCCTGCTAAGGAAGCACCTCTGGGATGTGAAACATGTCATGGTTAATATACATACATACAATACTAGCCTCGTACCCGCGACTTCGTAAGCGTGGGTTAAGAATTTTTTTGCCAGAATTAAATATAAAAAGTTGTTGGTAACGAAGGATTGGTCCCAAACAATATCGAGTCGGCATAATATGACAGGAAAGCTATCACTATATCATTCTACCGTCGAACCTGCCTCTTGAAGAGAATCAATTTCCAACATATTTCTGTCACTATCAGATAAGATTTCAAAATTTCGTGACTACAACTGTTAATCATACTGGAAAAAATATCATGTGCCCTTAATACAGCTTTCCTTATAAAATTCCATCACAACGATATAGCCATAAAGTTGTCAAAACATAACAAAAAGACAGAGACTTACTTCCATATTTATATTAGCATTACTGTGGTTCACACTCACACACTGACTGCGAACAACACCTGAGGGATCATTATAACGTAAAAAAGTGTACACCTACAAAATTGCAAGACTACCTACGATTTGCCTCGCATCGCACCCCTAACTTTATAATATCTACAGTTTAACATTCAATCCAAATAACCTACGGCCCAGGTCTGACTCTTACGATGAAAAACAATTTTTAAAATTCTTAGCTTCCACGGAGATTTGAACTGGAGACCACGACATTCGTAAGCAAGCTCTTTAGCCACTGAGCTGCCAGTTCACTACACGGAAACACGGTCTGGAGACGTCCACATCCAACGTGTCTGTTTATCGCCGTATTTCGAAGTTATGAGACAACATGTGTTATTTATACAGATAATTTTTCAACCAAATGTGGACAGTATTTTTCTCCTTGTTTCAAAGGATAAGTGTGCAGAGTTACATCGAGATCGGATGAAAACTGTGGATTTGTATGAAGAACAAACAAACAAACAAACAAACAAACATACATTCATCTTTATATATAAAGATGAGTCATAATCATAGTATAAAACAATTATTTGTTACAAAGAAAAATAAAGACAATAAAATAAACATAAATTTTTACAACTGTGATTTGCAAAAGTCATATTGAATACAAATAATTGTTTTGTTCAAATTCTTGAATGGAGTAGAAGGAGTTGCCAATAAGATAATCTCTCAGTTTTTCTTTAAATATATCTTTATTTTCTGCAAATTGTTTTATACCCTTGGGAAGTTTATTAAACAGATGTATACCAGAATAATGATATTGATTCGAAGCTTTTAAGATAAAAGGAGTGGTATTTGTTGATTTATCAGCATTGTATGACACTATCAACCATCAGTTACAACATGTTCAGTTTTACAACCTCAATCATAGTAAGTTCATCATTGCTCTTCTGTAGAATCTCAGATTCTTTGTTGATTTCCAAGGTCAGCTGGACTATTTGAGGTAACAGAAAATTGCCACTTCAAAGTAAGTGTTATAGTCCCAATACTGTTTAGTATATATATATTAATGATCAACCTATAGCCTCCAGTAGAGATTCCTTTATGGTGATGATTTTGCTCTGGCCACTCAGAGCAACGACTTTGAATTGATGGAGAGTACTCTCACTAAAGCGCCCCACACACTTACAGGCGAACTGCAGGCCGATGCCTGTGACGAAGAACTGTAGGCTGATATCTCAAAGCACCACACACACAAACGACAACTGCCTGTAGGCGGTGGTCTGTGCAGGCCATGGACTGTGCGCTGCCCACTCACTAGAGTTCGTGAACTTCAGGCCAGTGGACTGAAGATTTTTAACTTCAGTCCAGCGAACTGTCGTTCGAACTCGCGCAGATGCAGTGTAGTTGTTCATTTCAAATTCACTGTTTCATTAACATAATTCACGTTCATAATGGGTTGCATTTTATTACAAAGACAGCGTTGTGCGATTGCGATCTTGAATAATATGTTATTACTTTCAACACCGGGACGTAAAAAGAGGTTTTGGATGAAACAGTGGTTGCAAGAAAGGAGTAATCGTTCCCACATGACATTGTTGCATGAACTACGACAATCACATACTGAGGAATAATTAATTACTTAAGAATGAGTGACGAAAATTTCAATTAACTGTTAAGTTTAGTGTGTCCATTCATCACAAAGGCAGACACCCGAATGCGCCAAGAAATTAGAGGAAAGACAGTCACGTTGAGATTTTTGGCTACGGGTCAGAGTTTTGAAGATTTAAAGTTTCCTTCAAGAATTTCACCACTAGCAGTTGGTATGATAATACCAGAAACTGCCAAATTTATTTAAGGATTTTTACATACAGGTAAGAATAATTTTTATTTTGTTTATTGTTCAGAAAATTTTTATATTATAATAAACCACGGAAACGATAGAAATATATAAAAATGTAACTTATAATCAAAATATAGACAGAATACGTTCAATTCCATGTAAAGTTGGTTATTGCATTTTTTAAACATCAAAAACTGTGACAGTTTTGAAGCGTCAGGATCTTCTTTTTATTTGCATACGACTCATCTTTTACCTTCCACAAACATTGAAATTGCCGATATAATTCAATAAACGTGGAAATGAATTGAGGTTTGTTGTCCTTTTTCTTGACAGTCCAAAACAGATTAAACAGTGCGAAAGATCTGTGGCCTGTCGTCAGGCAAAGAAAAACGTATCTGTGAGACGCGGTGACTGCAGTCCAATTGCGAGTGTGTGTCTGTTTGGCCTTGAGATCGTTAACTTCAAAGATTGTTAACTGTGGACTGCTGGCAGTTCAGGCCCCGATCTCAACAATCCACACACTGACAGTTACGCAATGCCTGCAGTCTACAATCTTAATATCGACTGTAGGTGTGTGTCCAACAACGATAAACTGACAGTCCAGTGCCTTCAGATAAACTGTAAGTGTGTGGGGCGCTTAACGCTCTTGGTTTGTCAAGATACTGTAGCACACATAACACAAAACCAAAACCTTCAGAGACACAAGAATGTTCTTTTCATTTATGTATGTTACAGGTAATATGGTGTGGTGTCAAACTGAAATACTGCAACACTCCCAAATATCTATGAGTGGCCCTTAACAGATGTCTTATATTCAGCAAACACTTCAGGAATTCAAAGTTGAAAGTTTCAAACAGGAACAATCTAATTGAAAATTGGCTGGATCACAGTAGGAGAGCCAACATGAAACCAACTGAACTTCTACCTCAGCACCGTGTCATTCGGCTGCAGAGTATGCCTATCCTATATGGTAAACAACATGCCAAACAGGTGGCCATAGCTCTTAATGACACCTGCAAATTCATAACTGGATATTTAAAATCCACTCCAGTTGAATGACTCCACCACTTCATAGAGATAGCACCTTCTTCATTTCAAAGACAAATAGCAGTGAGAAGTAAAGGAAGAAAGTGGATATTCAAAGAACTCATCCATTACATTGATGGATAATTGAAATAAAGAAACTGCCATTGGGCACTAAAAATAAGATAGGAAAGGGAAAGATGACCCTCCTCTTACCACAGATGAAGGCAGGAAGGCAAGATGAACACGTAAAAACACCAAAACAACAAACACAATTGCACAATATTTCGGTGAGAAACCTTATTCATGTGGGAGGCGAGAAATATGGCGGGGGGAAAGATGTGATCACAACCTGACCCACCACATGAATGATACAAAGGCAGGAACATGGAGTGGGGGTGGAAGTGCCAGGAGTGGGGGGATAAGGTTAGAAGTGGAACAAGATAATCTCTGAGGCCCATGTTTAGAAATTATTATTTAAAACATTATTAAAAATAAAAAAAATATTTACAATATTATTTTGGATCAGTTATAGGGGTAAATAAATAAAGGCAGAAATATATAAACTTAAAAAATAAATAAATTAAATTTTTTTTTTGGAAAAAAAATAAAATAAAATAATATATATATATGCAGAGTAAGTTACAGGTTTAACATAGGTTTAGGCCAGGGGTGTGTCTGTTGTCAAGGATATATTGGTAGGCTAGTTCCCATCTATGGAGTTCTGAAGGGGTGGTGGTGTTTGGAAAAAATCTAACAGCTCTAACTGTGAAACAGGTGTTGAGGTTGTTCGAATCATGTGAGTTGGCATGAATTGGCACTGGATGGACAGGGTTGGAAGTATAAACTTTTTGCCTGTGGCCATTCATCCTGTAGGATAGTTGTTGTTTGGTGAGGCCAATGTAGGAAGCATTGCAATGGAGACAGATGAGTTGGTAAATAAAATGAGTGGTAGAACACATAGCATGTCCAGTTATGGGAAAGGATTCTCCTGTAACAGGATTAGAGTAAGTGGTGGTAGCAGGGTGCATGCTACATGTTTTACAACAGGGTCTGTTACAAGGGAAAGATTCCTGTGGAGGTCTAGGAGAGTCAGACGGTAAATAATTGTGGGCCGGGATGTTATTCAGATTGGGTAGTCTGCTGAAGTATGTGCAGGGAGCAGTGGTTAGGATTTTGCAAAGTAGGAGACGCATTTCAGGGAAGGACCACAGGAAGTCATGCCCATGGTGGAGAATCTGGTTGATGGATTCCAAGCCAGGAAAGAACTGGGTCCACAGTCAGTTTTAGGAGGTGCAGAACGAGGGTTGTGGAAGATGGCTTGAGAGATTTGTTTTTCCATGAGGTCGTGGGGGTATTGGCAGGAAATGAGGGCTTGGGATAGGTTTTGGGAGTAACTGGAAATAGATTCTTGGTAGGAACAGTTGCGTCTGTGATTGATTGCAAGGCTGTATGGGAGGGAACGTTTGGTGTGGAAAGGGTGACATGTGTCAAAGAGTAGGTACTGTTATAAGTTAGTAGGTTTGATGTGTACACACGTGTGGAGGAGACCCCGTCAGAGGGTGATATCCATGTCAAGGAAGGTGACACAGATGTGGGAATATGACCAGGAGAAATTGATGGAGTGACTGTTATTGAGTGAGTTGAGGAGTTCCAGGTGGTGGTCTTCCCCATGGGTCCAGATCATAAATATATCATCTATGTATCCGAAACCACACTAGGGGACTGATTGGGCAGTTCTTCAGAAAATTATCCTCCAGACAGCACAGGAAGGGGTTAGAATAGGACGGGGCCATGCGGGTACCCATGGCTGTGCCACATATCTGGTGATAAATCTGAGAGTGAAGGAGAAGTAGTATTCGGAGTGGATAAAGTTTGCTAGGGATATGAGAAAGGATGTTCTGGGAAGACTGTGCGGAGGGCACATATACAGAAAGTATAGAAGGGATCTGAGGCCTTCAAGATGAGGAATATTGGTGTACAAGGAAGTTATATCAATGGAGACAAGGAGGGATTCTGGGGATAGAGGACTGGGGACTTTGGACAGACACTCCAAAAATTGTGGGGTGTCTTTTGTCTTTGATGTACATCAAAGACTGTCAGCTAAAAAATGACAAGTCAAGCATACAAGGAAGAAGGTGACAACATTTAACTCTGAATGTACTATTAATGTCACTGTCATTAGAACGGTAGATTTCGCTAAATACCTAGGGATAACAATCTGTAATAATTTGTTGAGCAATGAATATATTGAGAAGGTAATTGGGAAAGAAAATCAAATGATCTAATTTCTATGTTATTATTTGAAACAACATACATGGGATATTAAGTCGATTGCATACAAATCTCTGGTGCGTCCTCGCTTAGAGTGTTGTTGTTTTGTATAGGGCCCCTATAAAAAGGGGTTAATGAAGGCATTGAAAAAGGTCCAAAGAAGAGCTGGAGGGAAAGCATAAGAATGATGTGTGATTGGGAAGATCTGAAACATCGAAGGCGTTTCTCTCGGCAGAAGCCAGTTTTGAAAATTCGTTACTGGTCCATTTCAGGATAACAGCAGACATATGTTACTACCTGCTACATATCTAGTAATGACTGAGAAAATAAGAGAAATCAGGGCCAGAACCGATTCATTCCTATACAAAATTTTTTCCACAAGTGATTATGGAATGGAATAGATAAGATTTATTGAATGAAATAACTCAAAATCCAGTAGGAGTAGGTCTCAATAAACAGTTATGGACATCCTGATCTGGTTTCCATGGTTTTCCTAGATCACACCAGGTGAATGCCAGGATGGTTCCTTAAAATATCCTTGGGCTCCTCCTGCCATTTCCCACATATCCCTTACTATGAAAATAGTTACACATTAGTATATGTCCAATGCCCCCTCCACCTCCCACTTTTAGAGAATCGAGGAGTAATAATAACAGTAATAGTGCATAGTTTGTTTAGCCAACCTTTCCACTTGTTCTTTGTGCCTTATTCCATTCAGTGATGGAAAATATAGCAGGTATATTGTAATCCAAAGCTCCCTATTGTACTTTAAGTGATTCATGATTTCCATTACCAAAAGAGACAAGTATTTGTGCAAGGTTGTGTTTTTCAGCCTGTTAAGTACACTGACAGAGTATGTCAGAATCACGACTTTATTGTAGCCTCACTGGTGGCTATATGAATTGCTTCAAGAACTTCTGAACTGAGAAAATGGGTGTTTCTTATGGGAGAGAATACTGGGCTGAAAATCCTGTTTTGGAACAGAGGAAGAAGCATCATACTCTGCTTAAACGTGAGATTTTCAATCTAAATAATTTACAATCAATAAATTAACCACCACTATCCTCAAATGATGGCATGAACATCAAACAGACAAAAACACAAATGACACAGAACTTTTTGGGTAATAGCAATTGATCATATACGAAACAGTGAGGGGGTGGATGTTGTAGAAGACCGCCTCACAAATTAACTGTTAAGGCTGAACACAGTGGGGGTAAATTCAAACAAAGGACAGGTAGAGAGGTGTGATTTGCAGGCGAAAAGAGCAGAATAAATAATAAAAATAGGCAAAAATGAATAAATAAATTTAATCAAAGAATCTATGAAGTTCAACATTAACTCTTGTTAGCAATGGTTCAATTGTGGTAGTGGGGATGGAGGACAAGAGAGAATGAAGGGAAGGAAAATAAATGCCTCGGTGTTATCTTGAATTGAAACCAGATAGTTGCCTTGAGCACAGTTTGAATTGGTAGTCAAGCTCTTACCTTCTGAGTCTAGAGGAGCTATTGCTATTTGGTAGGACTCTGGTAGCATGGACCATAAAACAGGAATTAAAATTATTGGTGCCATGGAAGGTGGCATGTACAGCTACTGAGCATTTTGGATTCTGGGTACCATCTGACGGTGGCGATTTATTCACATTCTGACTCTGGTTAAACCTATGTGGGAAGCTAGGCAGTATTTGCAGGATAGCTGGTATATTGAATAGAAGGTTTTGCAGATGGCTGAAAAGTTTAGGATAAAATTTGGAATATTGTATTGGTTATTGTAAGCTACCTTAGAATTTTGTAAATTCTTATAACGAAGTTTGTTTACAGTATAATGGGCATAGGTGAACCAGTCGATACCACAGCCTTAGAGCCATTTTTGCTGCTAACTAAAGCAATAAAGTAAAATAAACAGTTAATACAGATAATAAATCAACTTTAGATAGTAAGAGTCACATTCTAAACCTATCTAAACAGCTGTAGCAGGATATAATACATCATCACTAGATGCAACATTTTGTTATGATACAATTTCACCAGAATCCAATATTTTTCTTCACTTTGAAGGATATTCATGATGAGTAACAGTCTAAAGATAGTAAATTTGGTTACAAGGAAACTATAATATGGCGTTTAAAGAAGTGAAAAGCCTAAAATGCTGGTATTGAATTTTATTATATAAATATGCACTCTAAAGTTCAAGAAATCAGCTGCTAGAAAAGATATAGGAAGTCAGTTTATAGAGTGAGACAAATTTAATTTTGATGAAACAACATACTAAAATTTTGGAAAGTTCTATGCAGTTTAAAGATCATTTTTTAATATTATATTACAAAGCCAGGAATGGGCCCATAGGAAAATTAATCATTTTGATCAATAAACTTAAAGTCAGGAGGAGAAAACACGTTCAGAATATACAACAGTAAATTTGAAACAATATTTTGTAAGTCATTTTAAGAAATATGTAGTATTATAATTAAGATGAAACAATGTTGAAATATTTTTAATATATCTGACATAGTCTGACTTCCTGATTGTGTCAGATAGCTGGACACCTATTTAAAAAATTAATTATGAATCAGAGAAAGAGATTTGGAAAAGAGCTCTGTGGGTACTTGAGAACACGTACAATCTTTTAAAATATGTTTTAAAGCTATCATAATATTATTAGTGAGGTCGAAATCGTCAAAATTCATTTTTTATCTAGAAGAATAAACAGGTCATGTTTGGTATCAAATGAAAGAGAATTAAATTAGAAGAAGCTGTAAAAATGTCGTTTGAACCCTGTAACTTTAAAACTGTAAAAGTTATTAACAGATTTCGTAACCACACAAAATTATTATATACAGAAAACTTTATAAATTGTTAATTACCGTAAGCTCTAGCTACTGTTAAAAATTTAGAATCATAGAAGCAGCGTGAGCCAAAAATGAAGGACTATTTTGCTAAGTCAGAAGATGATGACACAGTTTTTACCCCAGTTGAACTTTGCACCACGCAGGGAAATGGTGGTTTTATATATACGGTTAGCAGATGCTTTTGGCTGGTGACTACTGGAGAGGTAATGTGTAGGTCTCTGTAGTGTTGTTTGCTCGAGGCAGGAAGTGCAGTGTAGTTACACATGTGTGCGGGTCCCCCATAATAGAATTCCGGTAGAACAGTGGAACTTTAGTAACTAGTAACTTCAAAGAGACTTAAAAAAAAATAATAACATGGTTTGGTCTGGTCTGATCACTTTTCACTACTTGAAATCAAAGAACTAGGTGAAGAATTTCTGATAGCTAATGATTGTTGTGGACTTGTAATAATTTTCTAAGAATACACTGTACTTTGAATTTGAAATAATCACAGTGACTTTCATTATGATGTTAACCTAACCTTTCCTATCTTGGGGTTTAATCAAGATAGGTGGTGGCCAAGATAAATGTAAAACAATCAATAATCCAGTGGCTTACGTATTACACGGTTAGAGCTAAGGTGTAAACTGAATATTACAACCCTGGTTTTGGAGTTAATCCCTTACACTATTTACTTTTTTCCCAATCAAAGAAAATTCCTGTTGGATTCACATATGCATAAGTATATAAATTCAACTCAAACAAAGCTGTGGGCAAGAGGCAGTCTTTATATATTCATAACAACTCATCCTTAGAAAAGATCAGTATATAATAGTGCACTATGAATGAGAAACAACAACAGTACAAAGGAAGACCACATGTTTGAAAAGGTTTATTTAAGCTACTATTGTGTACACAATGCTCACGTCATGTATACATCAAAATTACATAGTTTCTAATAATTTTTTTAAAACAAACAAAAAAGGAAATAAAATCAAAACTAAAAGGCTTAGATAGCCACCTTCCTCACTTTTTCCCTTGTGCAATATTATTTTCTATATATAAAATAGCAAGATATGAAAGTTTTGATAAGTTTTAACTTTGTTTTCCTTTAGCAACAGTTATGGATATGGTTACAAAAATTCAAAGTGCTGTCCACACATTGGGAAATATATCCAGCCAACCATTTTGATTCATTAAGTTGAAATTTTATTGGTTCTGCTGACTCAAGCCATATCAATATTAGTTTCAGTTAGATAGTTCCTCAATAAATTCACAACCAGAAATGTCACATTTTTCTCCATTAGTTAAAATTAAATCTGCACAGGATTATTCCAATTTGGACTTTTCAGAAATTATTTTGCTAATGTGGAAGAATGACACTGTATCTACATATATACATCAAAACTCTGCAAATCTCAAATACTGTGGGTGGCAGAGGGTGTAGATTATTAAATCTGGATAGTTGTGTAAATTGAGTGACCAATGCATCTCAACTGTATTGAATATATGCTAAAACACATTCATTGAAAACCTTTCATCTTGGTCTGTTGCTATCTCACCTATGGCCTTATACTCTACTTTCTTTGGGATCTGACTTGCTTAATAATAGGATTTGTCCCTGTCTGAGAAGCATTTTTTTTTTTTTTTTTTTTTTTGCTTATGGCTTTACGCCTTGTCGATGTCCAGGTCATTAGAGGTGGGATGGGACTAGGGATAAGGAACAGGAAGGAATTTGGCCATGACCTTTTTGAAGGAAGCATCCTGGCATTTGCTTGGAGTGATTTGGGGAAACCATGGAAAGCCCAAATCTGGATGCGCAGACAGGAATTTGAACCGGTGACCTCCCTAATGTGAGGCCAGAGCGTTAACTGCTCACCCATCATGCTTGGTCTCTGAGAAGCAATTTCTGTAGATGTTTCCAGAACAGTTTTCCTGAGATTGTGAAACATTTCATAAACCCACTTTCAGTGTGCATACCCTTGCTTACAATATTTATTTGAAACAAGTATTTTGCCAAACCACCATTGTAACCATGAACTCAAATTGCTCCATAATCTGGCTCAGGGATAAGACCTCTGTTGCTGTGACAGAATAATTTGTTTCCAGAAGGATGTCACAAACTGAAGAGGAGTGATAACAAACTGCATGGTAGAAATAGATAAGGAACTTGAACCGCACCTGCATGCGAGTGAACTCCAAGGTGACAGCCGAAAAGAAAGGAAACAGGTGTGAGATGCATACCGTGGTACTGGAGAGTGGTTAATTATGGGATGAGTTGTGATCTTCTTGATTCAAGTTCACTAATGACCCCACTGTCGACGCGCCCTAAAGCAACAACAACAACAACGGTTCAAGTAAATGGAGCTAACTTGAGTGGACTCGACTCTATGATGACATATGACTATGCATTAAGCTGAATTTCTTACGTTTTTAAATTCCTCTGGATGACTAGTGTGTTAAAATAATATGTGAACAGCAAGCTGTATTTCTATAGAATTTATTGTTCATTTTTAGCACAGTCAATCTTTTACTACATTTTCAGCACCCCCCGTATGACAGAGCTTGGTACAGTCACACCTCTTGCAACACCCTAGGGCCACCCTGAGTGGATGTAATATGCTGGGTTTGACAGTATTACATTCTTAAATACAATTCAATCAAGAGTTTAAGAAAAACAACACAAGGAACGTCTATAAAACACTCAATATAGGACTGTCAAATTACCAGGCACCTAGCCTACATCTTGAAGGGACTGAAGAAACAAATAATGTTGAAAATTGCAAGCTTCTAGAAAATGAATTCAAAGACCTTGTGAATTGTGAACGCACCAAAGGACAATTCACCTTTGAAACATCTACTCCAAATTCAAATTCAGAACCTTGCATGTTATAAGAAATCCAGCAAATAATCCAAGCACTTGGGAATAATACAGCCCAAGGGAAGATGGTATAATCACTGACATGTGGAAAATAGGTGGTATGAGTCATACTCTTCATATTCATATAATTATTGAAGACATCTGGATCAAGAAAAAATCACCGAGGATTTTAAATGTGCACTTATTCACCATCTTCACAAAAAAAGAAATAAAATTGAAATAATTAATTATTGAGGAATTTGCTTGTTACCAATTAATTACAAAATTCAGTCTAAAATTCTTGAAAAATAGTAAGAAATCTTATTGGCAAATATCAAGCAGGGTTTAGAAAAGGCAGGTCATTTGCAGAACAAATTCTAAATCTCAAAACTGTCTTACAAATCCATAAAAACAGACAGTGATCACAGTGTAGACCTCAAAAAGATTATGTTTCTGTTTGCAAACAGTTTTTAATATACTATAAAAATTCAAAGTAGATAAGAAAGATAAGGAAGCAAGGGAATTAATCAAACAGACAACGGATGCTATCTCAAAAGTTAGGTTCATAGGTGAAGTGTCTAAACCTATCGAAATAAGAACAGGAGTTTGACAAGGAGATGGACTATAGGCACTTTTGTTCAGTGTTGTTCTGGACAAAGTAATCAAAACCTGGGAGATAGAAGGGAAGGAATAACTTTGGCAGGTTACTGAAAAATAAACATCACCTGTAGTGTTTGACCCTTTCAGATGATCTAGCAATTCTCTCCAACATACAGGAGACAAGCTATTCCCTTGAAAAACTCCATGAAATTTCAACTAAAACTGGTCTCCAAATCTTGTATGCAAAACCATTATATGGAAGGATCCTCTTGGTACCAATATGGACAGCCTTTGAAAACATGATTTGGCAATATCTCTCACACAACTAAATTCATATTCCTATCATAAATTATTCAACTTTCATCATGAAGTAAACAATGAGAGAATATCAAAATTACATAAAGCCTATCAATCAGGAACAGATACAACTTAGAGTCAATATCCTGAAATGCAAAGTTGAGACTGTAATCAAACCAGAAGCATTAAATGCAACAGAAACTTCGATTATTGTGGGTAGATCATCAATTCAAAATTTTGAATAGCAAGAAAAGAAAAGTTTAAGGAAAATACTTGGCCCAGTTATACATAAGTAATTTTGATAAAAATAAAACCACATTCTGAAAAAAAAAATCAGACACATTCAGGAAAAAAAAATTATGGCCCTATTTTCATAATAAACAACAGCAGACTGACCACGAGAATTATCGGCCCAGCTATTTCAATGAAAAAGAAGAATAATTGGCTACTTGAAATCAAAAAGCACCTCCAGGAAAGTAAAATTAAAGATGATACCATACAGGACAGATTCAGTAGTCTGGTCACCAACCATCAATTTTCCAACAAACCATATATAAGGAGAAGCAACACCTGGACACAGAAATGTAGGAAGGAGCTCAATGAGAGGATGAAGAGATTCTGGAAAAATAAGAAAAATACATCGGCTAAATAAATTCAACCATACTCCTCAGTTGAGCATAACAATGAAATAGGAAATATAATTCAATAATGGTAACATTCTGTTGGGCAATGGAAACAATCAAGGGTGGGGAAAATATCCCATCAGCTCAGGTTAAGGTTGGAGTGACAGTACAAACACAAACACACAATACAGTGTTTCAGTAAAGAACATGTACCAAGGGGAAAGATGTGTGTACATCAGGACCTGACACATGACTGATCCAGAGATGAGCTATTTGGGAGGAGTGAGGTTTGCAATTGTGAGGGTGAATGGAAGATGATAAGAAGACCAATGATAACTGTGGGAAAATCTGTAACAACCCATCAAAGTAAAATAATTAAACTTTTAAAGAACTATAAATTTTGGAACAGCTTACAAAAAATTAAAATAAATAAATATATTAAAACTTAGTGTATCCTTATGATAACATAAGTAACAGTTTGACATGTGGGGTGTTAACAAAAAGCCAGGGGGATGCCTAGTGTCTATTATATCTTGGTAGACCAGTTTTCATCAATGGAGTTCCGAAGATGTAGTGGTGTGCAGAAAAACTCTGACCGCTCTAATTGTAACATAGCCATCATGTGAGCTGGAATGGATTGCCATTTGATTGTTTGAATTGGTAGGATACACATTTTGCCTGTGGCCATTCATGCTGCATGACATTTGCTGGATGGTTAGACTATTGTAAGAAGCAGTACAGAGAAGACAGGTAAGCTGGTAAATTAGGTGAGTGGTAGAGCAGGTGTTGTGTTCAACAAATGAAAATGATTCCCCTGTGATTAGAATAGGTAATCATGGCTGGATGCATCCTGTATGTTTTGCAGTGGTGTCTATTACCAAGGAAAGATCAATATGGAAGTCCAGGAGAGTCAGAAGGTAGGTAATTGTGGACCCAGGTATTGTTAAGATTAGTAGGTCAGCTAAAACAGCTGTGTGTGGGGGGGAGGGAGAGGGGGGGGGGAGCAGTGAGTGGGTTTTTGGAAGGAGGATATGCATTTTGGGAAAGAAATGTAGGAAATCGTGCTTATAGCAAAGGGTATAGTTAGTGGAATCCAGGCCAGGAGAGAACTGTGTGCTGAGGTGAGCTGTGGTCACACAAAAGAAGTTGTGGGAATGGTGGATGGTAGAATGAGAGATGTGCTTTTGCACAATATCAGGAGCATTGCAGTGATAATTGAGGATTTGTGGTGGTTTTTTGTAACACCTGAAACTTGAGCCATGATCAGAACAGATTCATCTGCCGTGGATTTCAAAGCTGTAAGCAAGGGAATGGTTGGAGTGGAAGGGATGGAAACTGTCAGAGTCAAGACACTGCTGTAAATTTGTTGGCTTGAAATCAACAGAACTATAGAGGGCACCACAGCAAGAAAGGGAGACAAGTGTGTAAGGATAAGTCCATGTTTATTTTTATTCTCGAACCAAAACATCAAATGCACAGCTAAAAATTGTACTTATTAAATACTTTAAACCCCTTTTGCCCAGTATTTTGCAATTTCAAGTTAATTGGTGTTGCCTGTAACAAGTCAACTTTGTTGGAGAATGATGGGCATATGGAACACCGGGGCTTTTGTTCCATTGTTTGGTCCTCACCATATTCACACTTAATATTGGCAGTGGCAGTATTACTCTATTTCACCGGATCTGCCTTTGTCCAGACAAATCCTGTCTAATATGAATCCAAGGACCTCTAGACGTTCAAATCCTCTGCATGCCCAGGTGGCAAGAACTCTGCATCTGTCTGTGGTCATGAGATGTTGGGGTCCTTGATTTCTGCAGCTACACTTTTGCCTTTAAGCTGAACTAGTTACATTGATGTTCTCAGGAAGTGATGGAATGGCTAGGGAATTGAAGAAATTTTTGAAGTGGTCTTTCCTGTGGGTCCAGATCACAAATACAGGGTGTATCAAAAAGAATCATCTCAATTTTAAAAAATCATTATTATGTTATTTGAGATATGTGCATGAACAATGTATTGTTGGAAAGAGCAAACTTTCGTGTTTTACATGGTTCCCACTAGGTAGCAGCAGTGTGCGCCCACTTCTAGTAAAAATGGCATTGAGACAACAGAAAGTGTTTTGTGTTATACGTTTTGCGCAGTGCAGGTCAGTAACAACTGTTCAGCATGACTTTCATACTAGGTATCGTGTGGATCCTCCTACAGCACAGAGCGTTAGACGATGGCATGAACAATTCCGAGAAACAGGTTGTTAGTGTAAAGGCAAATCGCTGGGACACCCCCGAGTGTCTGACACAGATGTTGAACGCATCCACCATACATTCACAAGGAGTCTGCAGAAATCCATTCCATGTGCAGCTCAATAGTTCAAAATGCCCCTGATGTCCATTTGACATGTGTTGTGTTGACGTTTATGCTGAAACCATACAAAATTCAGCTACTGCAAGCTATTCATGAAGATGACAAATAATAATGTATGGAGTTCTGTAATTTCGTTCTTGGCCAGATAGAGGATGACAGTTTTCTTCCATGCTTAGTGTTTAGTGACGAGGCAACATTCCATTAAAATGGTAAGGTGGACCATCATAATGTGATAATATTGGGGTATGGAACAACCACGTGAAGTTGTACAACATGAGAGGGCCTCTCCAAAATTTAATGAGTACTGTGCAGTTTTACGGGAAAAGGTGTATAGTCCATTTTTCTTTGCTGAGAACAATGTTGCAGGAAGCATGTATCTCGATATGCTTGAGAACTTTTTCACCACAGTTGAAGACTGATTCGAGCGACTTCATTTACCAAAAGAATGGGGCACTGCCACACTGGCATCTGGAAGCGCACGAATTTTTAAATCAAAGTATTACTGAACGATGGAATGTTCACATTGAACCAAATGATTCAGCCTTACATTACTGGCCTCCAAGGTCACTGGACCTGACTGTTTGAGATTATTGCTTGTGGGGGTTTATAAAAGACTCTGTTTATGTGCCTCTGTTACCAACAACAATGAATGAACTGAGACAACGCATAACAGCAACTGTGGACACTGTCACTCAAGACAAGCTCGCTGCAGTGTGGGATGAATTTGAACTCCACTTTTACATATGCCATGTGTCTCAAGGGGGGCATATTGAACACCTATGAAAAGGTATGAAAAATAACTTTTTCAGTTTTCCATTCATCAAAAAACAAAATTTATATGTTTATTAATTTCAGAAATATAGACATGCCAAATTGGATGATTCTTTATTATACACCCTGTATATCTAAACCGTGAATATGCTCAAGCCAGACAGCCTGCACAGCACATTCATTCTCACATTGCTCATCCACTTAATTCTCTCCAAATTCTACTTCTCCAAAGTTTATCATTAGATATTACCATTTTAAGCTTACCTCTTCCTGGAACGCCCAGAGGAACAATTACTGTAGAAATACCCATTGGTCCCCTTGTCTGGTTCAGATGCATAGGTGATATATTCACGATCTGGACCCAGGGGGATCACTTTCAAGATTTCCTTCATTCTCTTAAGAAAAACCATTCCATCAGTTCACCTTGAATTTTATCTCTCTCTCTCTCTCTCTCTCTCTTTCTCTAACACATGCATGTCACCTTTCTTGATGTGCAAATCTCCCTTTCCACACCATTGTTTACTTCGAGCCAACAAATTTTCAGAAGTACCTACATTTTTAAAACTGCATCCTTTCTCCTCAAATCTCCCTATCCACGCCATTGTTCACTTTAAGCCAACAAATTTACAGAAGTACCTACATTTTTAAAACTGTATCCTTTCACCTCAAACATTTCTTTCTGTACCGCATTGCAATCTGTGATAGACACATCCTCTGCTAACAAATTCCAGCAGCAATATGACTCATTTTATTTACCAACTTACCTACCTTCAAACCACTGGTTCTTACATCAGCCTTACCTTAAACAAATGTCCATCAGGATGAGTTAAATTGTTGTTACTAGAACTTTAGAGCACTTTGACAGCGATGTCATTACCAATTAACAGCCAACCTATATGACCCAGTGCCAGCCCATGATAGCATGGATGACTAACATTCTCAACACCTGTTTTACAGTGAGAGCTGCCACAATTTTTCCTGATACTACTACCTTTTCAGAATTGCATGTATGGGAACTGGTCTATTAACACATCCCAGACACCAGGCATCTCCCTGGCATTAGCCTCTGTTAAAACCCACTTGAAAACATGTCAGTTATATCATCCTAAATACACATTAATTTTTCAATAATTTTGTATTTGTTTTTATTATTTTCTATAGATAGAAAATAATTTTTTTTTTTGAAAAGTTATTTATTTTACTTTGATTGTGTAATATAACCTTAATTTTGCTGACATATCATCAAAATTAGTTGAAAGAGCTGTGGACATATAAGTAAATTAACAGCAAAACACTCCTAAAGTAGTTTTCTAGCAATTTCAGGCATAAAAGACACATTAGAAATTAAAGTTCAATCGAAACGAGAAGTCAACACATGCTATAAATGGAGTTTCTTATTTTTAAGAGATTTTGTTCCCTTCATTTACACAGATGCAGAATTAAATTGCGATTAATATGAGTTATAAGACGTTAGGACAAAAAAACTATATTAAGTAGATATTAGGAATTTAATGATCTAAAAGCTCATGGGAAAGATTTCACAAAATTATTATTATTATTATTATTTTAATTACAGTATTCAACTCACATCAAAGCTTTATAGCTCAATAGATTCAGAACTAAAAAGAGTTGCACATCATATAGGAAAATAGAGTCGGTAGATAAACTAGAAGTAGGATTTTTGAGAAGGAAAAAATAAAAATAAGGAAATTGGACATTATATATCAGCTTGCGAAACACAAAAACTAGGTACCTCAGGAAAAACTTAAACACACACTTTTGAAGCTAAAATTTTTGTAGGTATAGTGAAAAGATTCATTGGTTGGTAACATGCATAATGAACACAGAAACATACAAAGAAGGAAAATAAGAAAGATGGTGGCAAAGTATCTCTCTGATGTCATGAGATCAAAAAAGTAGATTTTATGCTGGCCAAATGATTGCATAACACAAAATAAGAAATTCAAATGATATTAGATAACACTTAGAAAACACCACCACCTGATAGGAAATTAAATTTGCAGAAGTTTAAAACAAGTCTCAACATAAAAGGTCGAGTAATTTAAAAGATTTTCTATATCAAAGATTGGCTGATTACACAACATAATCTAAAAGAATTTGCTATGAAATAATATCTGAATCCGGTTATATCTTATACCACACGTTAGGGAATTTTTCATATAAAATTATTATAGCAGAATCGGTTCACATAACATTAGGAAAGAGGATAGATTTAAAGTTTCACAACTTCAAAAATTTTTATCTCAGAAACTATCACACTTCAGAGGAAGACTCACACAATCAAATTTAACATTTAAGGTATGCTCTACAAAGTATAATTTTTTTAGACCGTTTGGAAATAAAATAGGGATGAGTTTTGCACATAGCCCCACCAAATTTCCCAAAAGGCTGCATTGTCAATAAAATGATAGGATCGGCCATATTGGTGGGGCAATACTTTGGCAGAAGTTGAAGTGATAGGTCAGCCATAGGGCAAATCATGATGCGGCCTTGTCAAGGAGTTAGCTAACCTTGATACCAAGTTGATCTAATGCTTAGCTTACAAAGAATGTATAAGTTTTCTATCTTTTGGGATATCATAGGAAGCTGCTTTTGGCATGTTTGAATGGTTCAATCTGCAGTCAACTTAAGTTTTAGATAGGAGCCCGATGTCTTAACTTTACTGGTACTGAACAATGTAACGAACTTTTGAATACCGTAATATAACAGTTTATAAATTTCAACCAATGTCTACAGTGCATCTTATTTATGAACAATACCTTTATCACTTGGGGTTATTACAAGGGATTGGCGACTGAGAAGAAGAACTATTACCACTTAAGGACCAGCAGCTTAGGTACATTCTTGGCCCAGAACACCAGCCATTTATGACATTCTTTTAGATGTCACTGAAATGTTTGTATTTGACATATTTTAAAGAGAAACTTGTATAATAAAAGAACAATCTTCAAGATTTATTTTACATATGTATTTTAATTTTCTTAGTTGGTAACAACAATGATAATGCCAAACACAAAAGGTATAATTTTTGTTTCACGAAAAAATTGTGTTTATAGTTTTTATATTATTTCACAGGTAATTGGCTTTAGTGTGGAAGATTTTGAAGCAAACTGGCATGCAGAGAAATTTCCCCCTCTGACCCAGAAACATTAAATTCTTCTTCTAGAATTTTAAAATTTCTTGCTCACTCAAAAATCACAACATATTTGAGAGATACTAATGAGAACTCGCAAAACTCGCGATGACGCAAATACAAATCGTGCAGCTGAAGCTGTCCATACCATTTACTGTTTATTTCAAAGTAATTCCATAAGCATATCAGAGAGGGTAGCACCAGTCAAGGAGAATATAGACACATGCAGCTCTAGTACAGTAGCCGGCCCGCTTCCGGGTAGGAAACAGGCATGTGAGTTCCAAGAAACAGTCGCTGACCTATGCTTGGGTGTGGTTTTTCAAAACAGTCTTGTTGCCCGACCTATGCTCCGGCTCGGTCACAAAAGTGTTAAGATACCAGGTACTATGTATAACCCCAGGATAAGGTAAGTTGTCCAAAAATTAGTCATTAGAGAGATTATACTTTCATACAATTATAGCCGACTAATGGTCCTCTCCCCAACCACTGTATCCCCAACCCTCATAATTGTTTCAGCCCTGGCTCATTCAGGAGGCATGTCTGCACACATCTCTTCCCTTGCTGATTGTCTCTCCTTTTATGTGAAAGGATTTTTACCAAATTATTGTAATGTGTGTTTGTGATCCTCCAGGCTTTCCTACCTTCATATATGGTGACAGGTTATTTTCCCTATGCTTCCATGTTATAATTTTATATAAACAATATTAAATGAATGATTTAAGGTATTTTTTCCAGAATGAACTCTTTAGAGCCCGCACAAGACTGGTTTAATGGGCAGCTGACCTTAGGGGAAGTATCAATGGGAGGTCGTGGAAGTTAGGGAATGCTTCTTAAAATGAGACATTAGCAGCAGGTACACAATATAGATTATATCTGATGGCCAGCCTACTATGAGTGGAAGTGTGTGCCCACTGAGTAAGTCAACAGATTTGGTGTACTGACAATCTAGGCTACATTTGAAGAAGTCAAAAAGTGGCGAAAACCTTGCACCCCAATCAGAGATGAGTGAAATTTTGCAGCATTTGTGGCCCAATAGTGTAGCAATGGTTTTGTTGCAAACTAATCAATCTACATCTATAAAACTCAATCTCTGTATATTTATCACAGAAAAACTGAAAAACTAATGAGTGTTTTAGATGGAGTTTTCACTGTTTTAAAGCAAGGGATCAGACTTGAAATATAAGGTATGTCTGAGGTACATGATGTCAAAGCAGTGCATAAAATAATGAACATATCAGAAACACCAAAGATGAAATACCAACTAAAGTTTCATAATTCATCACTACAATCTCAAAAAAAAAAAAAAAAAAAAAAAAAAAAAAAAAAAAAAAAAAAAAAAAAAAATCGCAGCATATTCCAGCTCCTTCCTACAATTTTGCTATACAGTCTTTAAAACCCCCTGATGCCGGTACTGAATGTGAAGAGTAACTATATAAATTAACAATTACAAAAAACACCAGAGTACTTCATTGCCAGTGAAGTTATCTCAGGTAACAAAGCTAAAATCTCTGACTGCCAACAGTAACCCGTATAAAATTCTGCTGTCTAGCATAAAATGGAAATTGTATTAAAAGTCTATAGGAAAATAATTCTAGGTGCTTAATATTGTCTCTGCTTAATTCTCAACTGCAAAGGTTTATGTGGTGGGTCAGGATATTGCCACATATTTCCCCTGCCATTGTCTCACTTTCAACATGGCTAAGGTTATAATCGAAGTATTATGAAGTTTGTTTGTGTTTTTTACATGTTCATCTTATCCTCCTGTGTTAATTTTTCCTAATGTATCTTATTTTCACTGCATAATGGCATTTTCTTTGTTTCCATTATGCGTGTGTAGACACATTGTAAAATGTTTTACGGTTTTTTCTTCAAGCTCAGTTACTGATAAAATGTTTGCTGTGCACTTGTGTTTAGGATAAAAAGAGGTCACCCTATTATTAGATTTAAGTGTATGATCTGCGAACAAAAGAAAAATTAGAGGTGCTTGTGTTAAAGTAGTTAAATGTAAGTATTAGTTTACTTTTTAATTGTGAATAGAAGAAGTAAAAGTATTTTCTTTCTTATGTCTTAAGAGTAATCGAGTTTTATCCCTTTCAGTTACTGAACAGTAACACCTAACTTATGTAATCTGCCTAGGAAGGTGGATATAAAATGTGTCTTCTTTAAGTGTAAGTTATGCTAGTAAGAGTAGTAATAATAATAATTGAAGACAGTTATAAACGAAGTTGAAAAAAAGATCATGATGTGTAGCAATAATGAAACCAAAAGCAAAATAAAACAGTGAAGTTCATATAAGGACTGCTGGAACATTTGAGAATTTATTTAGTTAGCCACTGTGTAAGTCACTGAAAAGAGAATAGTATAAGCAGACATGCCAAATGTTAAAGACAAAACACAGAAATACGACACTATCACAATTGCACTACTCAAAATTTATGTTGCGAATCTTCAACAAAAATATGCAAAAAGCTTAACATCCATATTTCTGAAACAAGGCAAATAGCTCCCACCTGCTCCAACCACATAGCATGGGTATGACCAGTGGATTATTGCCTTTCATGGAGTCTGGATTATATGGAAAACTGGAAATGCATGAAGGCGAACACAGGTGTGGGCTGAAGTTTTTTGGTATGTACTGCATTTTCTGGAACAGAACAAATTCTAATAAGCCTTACACATTTTTCAATTTATTCTTCAAAATTTTATATTCATAAATAAACAAAAAATAATATAAGCAAATTATTTTAAGCACTTTTAAATAATGTGATGGTATAATTAATTTCAAAAAATTCCAGAAATGTGGACAAAGCATAAAACTTAGATTGATTCTTGGCTGTCCAATTACATAAAACATAGATTTTAGCTGAGACATTTATTTTTATTTATATATTTTATTGATTTATCAATCTTGTTTAATAGATCAATGCTGAGGAAGGACCTCTGTGATGTGAAATATCTCATGGTTAATACACATACATACAATATGAGTCATAATGATAGTAAAAACAAGTATATGTTCCAAAGAAAAATAAAGAGAAACACAATAAATATTAATTTTTACAACTGAATTTTGCAAAATTCATATTGAATACAATTAATTAATTTGTTCAAATTCTTGAATGGAGTAGAAGGAGTTGCCAATAAGATAATCTCTCAGGCTATCTTTAAATATATCTTTTTATCTACAGACTGTTTGATACTCTTGGGAAGTTTATTAACCCTTTAACTGTTACGGTTCGCCCGGCTGAGCTCTCGCTGAGTGCTCCTTTGTTTACGCCTAAGCTGTTTACCTGCGCTGGAATGCTGCATTCGACCGGACCGCTGTGTACTGCATACGTCTGGAGCGTTGTGTGTGACGTTCTTCTGCTGTCGCTCAGCGATTTGAAACCCCAGATACAAAATAAATGCTGTTGATATACCATCTAAAGTTTTCAGTTTAAAACTCCTCTAAAAGTGAATGTCTGCGTAAGCAAACATACGGTACTTCATATACTAAATAGATATTACAGCATCTGAATGTTTTTTTGTTTGTGAGTGTAGTAATTTTTCTGGAAAGAATACCTTTCCGAATACCTTTCACAAAATCTGCACATATTTTCCAACCTTTTTGACCCGGCTATGGACCGCCACTGGCAAGTTAAAAATATGTTTTTATATTTTGTTTAGTTTTAGTCGCGTACAAATGTAATATAATTATTACTCTGCAGTTACCCATGGTTAATTATTCTTTTTGGGTGATAAGCCTTGAAAAATGGTATAACACACAGTGGTACATTACATGTTCTGCATTGGTTTCTCAATGTACTTTCTGTTTCGAACATACAGCGCATATACGCATTGGCGTGCTCTTTTTTGAATTTTCAATATGAATGACATTTGGAAAATGTCTCCCAGTAAATCCTTGACGATATTCTTTATCAGAGCATCTTCAATTGCTAGGTTCGTTCTTGGTATATGGTTCAACAAGGGGCGTCCATAAATTACGTGAAGTGAAATAGGGGGGGAGGGTTCCAGTGAAATCTTACCAATGGGGAGAGGGAGGTCTTGTTGGACTGTAGAGCTAAGAAAAAAAAAGGTCTTTAAATGATGCAAAAGTAGATTTTAAGGGGGGTATTTCCTCAAAAAGTGTAGCTTTGGAAGGTTGAAACCTAAAAAAATGAAGGTCTCAAAAAGTTGCGAGGGCAATTTCTAGGGGCGGGAGGGGGGTTCCTCACGCGAACCAAGTCTCACTAGAGGGGGGGGGGGCAGAAATCCGGAAAAAACACCTCACGTATTGTATCGATGCCCCTTACCAGAGACAGATGAAACTCTGCAACTGGCATTTTTCGTCTCTCTGAAGAATTTTCACTTGTGGAGACAAATGGTCATTTTTCACTAGCTGATGTACACGGCTTAGTACTATTACTTCGAGATCCTGTCGAAGGGTCATCACTGTGATCCATATCAATGAAATCATATTCATTGTCACTTTTAATAAGAATCTCCATGATTTCTTCCATTGTACAAACACGACGGCATGCCATTTTCTCAGCGAAAACTAAAAGGAAAAGAGAAACACAAATTAGATCGCAGCTGCCAACGCTCAAGTGTCGAATAAGGAAAAAAAACTAACCACCCTGGGTGGAAATATGGCTACATGACGAGGTCTCTAAGAGGCTAGCGTGTATACACGTCTGGAGCACAGACAGGGCGGCAAAGGGTCGCGCGTGTATACACGTCTGGAGAACAGACAGGGCGGCAAGGCCGCGCGTGTATACACGTCTGGAGCACAGACAGGGATTTCATTCTTAACCCTTTGACTGCTGTAGACGTGTATACACGCGCCGCCTCGCCGCCCTGTCTGTGCTCCAGACGTGTATACACGTGCGGCCTTGCCGCCCTGTCTGTGCTCCAGACGTGTATACACGCTAGCCTCTTAGAGACCTCGTCATGTAGCCATATTTCCACCCAGGGTGGTTAGTTTTTTTCCTTATTCGACACTTGAGCATTGGCAGCTGCAATCTAATTTGTGTTTCTCTTATCCTTTTAGTTTTCGCTGAGAAAATGGCACGCCGTCGTGTTTGTACAATGGAAGAAATCATGGAGATTCTTATTAGAAGTGACAATGAATATGATGTCATTGATATGGATCACAGTGATGACCCTTCGACAGGATCTCGAAGTAATAGTACTAAGCCGTGTACATCAGCTAGTGAAAAATGACCATTTGTCTCCACAAGTGAAAATTCTTCAGAGAGACAAAAATGCCTGTTGCAGAGTTTCATCTGTTTCTGGTAAGGGGCATCCATACAATACGTGAGGTGTTTTTCCGGATTTCTGGACACTCCCCCCCCTCTTGTGAGACCTGGTTCGCGTGAGACCCCCCCCTCCCTCCCCTAGAAATTGCCCCTCACAACTTTTTGAGACCTTTATATTTTTAGGTCTCAACGTTCCAAAGCTACACTTTTCGAGGAAATACTCCTCTTAAAATCTACTTTTGCGTCATTTGAAGACCTTTTTTTTTAGCTCTACAGTCCAACAAGACCTCCCTCTCCCCCTTGGTAAGATTTCGCCGGAACCCTCCCCCCCCCCCCCCCCCTATTTCACTTCACGTAATTTATGGACGCCCCTTGTTGAAGCATATACCAAGAACGAACCTAGCAATTGAAGATGCTCTTATAAAGAATATCGTCAAGTATTTACTGGGAGACATTTTCCAAATGTCATTCATATTGAAAATTCAAAAAAGAGCACGCCAATGCTTAAATGCGCTGTATGTTTGAAACAGAAAGTACGTTGAGAAACCAATGCAGAACATGTACCACTGTGTGTTATACCATTTTTCAAGGCTTATCACACAAAAGAATAATTAACCATTTGTAACTGCAGAGTAATAATTATATTACATTTATACGCAACTAAAACTAAACAAAATATAAAATGATATTTTTAACTAGCCGGGTCAAAAAGGTTGGAAAATATGTGCAGATTTTGTGAAAGGTATTCGGAAAGGTATTCTTTCCAGATAAATTACTACGCTCACAAACAAAAAACATTTCAGTTGCTGTAATATCTATTTAGTATATGAAGTACCGCATGTTTGCTTACGCAGACATTCACTTTTAGAGGAGTTTTAAACTGAAAAACTTTAGATGTTATATTAACAGCATTTATTTTGTATCTGGGGTTTCAAATCGCCGAGCGACAGCAGAAGAACGTCACACACAACGCTCCAGACGTATTCAGTACACAGCGGTCGGGTCGAACGCGGCATTCCAGCGCAGGTAAACGGCTTAGGCTTAAACAAAGGAGCACTCAGTGAGAGCTCGGCCGGGCGAACTGTAGCAGTTAAAGGGTTAACTCTCATATTTAGTAAGTTTTGTTCTTCAAAAGGTAAGTCACTCACCATAAGTATTTCATTTGGCACAGCTTTATGGGCCTGCTTATGACACTGCTCATGAATTAGTTCTCCCACAAAACAACATATTTTCACTAACACGAATGCTCTGGTTCAGATTATCAGTGAGTTCACTCAATAATAAAAATTATTAAAGAATTTTTTAAGTACATAAAAATATAAAAACTTTGATTAAAGCACTACAGTAAAACATAAAACGTTACTATACAACTTCACTACATGTTCACTCAGAAAGGTTCTAAGAGCTACTGGCTACTGAGTCATTGCAACACTTGTTTGTGGAGGGGATTGTTGAAGTCTGAACATGCAGACTTCTTACACCTGCAGATGAAGATTTGTACAGACAAGAAAGCTTTTGTATGAAAACTTCAACCAACAAGTAATAAACTGAATATTGCTTACAGGTGTCTAAATGAAACATTAAAATTTGTTATTTAGACCATTTATTATTTTTAGTATAAATATAAATGAGTATAAATAAATACTTATTAATTTATTTATTTTTAAATTTATACATGTGCAATCTTCTTTTTCATTTTTATGCATTTTTAATTAATTTCTTTTAAAAGAAAAACATGTTCATCCTTCATTAACATTCATTATGCGCATATTGCATAGTTTTTCTGAAAATTTTGATTCCATATAACTCTGGAACCAGTTGAGTCTCAGTCACCCAATTTTTAACAAATGTTTATACCATGCAGATGTGCTTTGTGAATTAATTTCATAATTTTTGACTCAGTACTTTTTGAGATACTCTTCTTCAAATATTAAAAAAGTTCGCTGTTTAGGTATTTTTAAAAATTTATATAAAAAAACGGACAAACTTCTCAAGCTTCATATTTTTACAGCAATCTACAAAAGAAAAAAAAAATTGAAAGTGAGTCTTTCTTCCTTTTAGTGATTTTACAGCTCGGAAGTTCTTGTTTTCAGTTAATTTAAACTTGGAAGTTATATATCTTTTTCTCCACTCCCCTTACTATTTAAGTAAAACTGTTATGACAAAAACTTTAGAGCATTTTATTCTGAACATTTTGGTTTTTATTTTGTCTTCATATCTTCAGAATTAACAGAGTTATAAACATTTATGCAAAACTTGTTTTCAGCCAAAAGTGGTTTCAAAGAAAACTTAAAATGGCCACGGTTTTCAACTCACTTAGTATTGGGGAGTAACTGGTAAAAAAATTAAGAAAAACAAAAATGATGAGAAACATGGTGTGGGTGATATTTAATAGATTGATCCCATAGTGAAACTTTTGAAACAGCTGATGAAAGCCAAGGGAGATCTTGGTAATGGTGTTACGCATACAGCTGGAAACACATCTAGCCAAAGATGAAGTGGGAGATGGGAGAAGGTGCTTGTGTTACCAATGATCTGCTACTTGAATGGACATTGTCAGAGTCTAATGAAGACATCAGAAGCTTGTTGAAAGGTCATGTTTCTGAAGTCAAGGGAATTGTTTTGTACATTAGTCCACCAGGGGAAGTAGATGGATAACAAGAATCACTTCATTGCTTCAACATTTATTATTTCACAGGATATTAAGTGCCATTAGAAATTTAAAACAAAGTCTTCATTTCAACCGAATGAACCTTTTCCTTCCATACTTATTAGTGTCATGCAAATTGCTGTCTACTCTGCTTGAACTCACTTGGTTATTCCTTTGACTGGTCCTCTCTACTCGGGTAAGGAACACTGGCTCAATGGACAAAGGTGGTTCGGTGGACAACAAAGGCTTTGCAGTACAGAAATATTGGACAGTGTTTTCCTTGTGTGTGCCATGCAACAAAGCTGGAGATCAAAGAAAATGAAATGTACGGCTGGGGCACTCTCGAAACTACAGTATATCAGTGGGTTCTGTCAATATTTTGGGTGTGTTCTATCAACTGAGCTGCTGTAGGTATAATGTGTATGTATTTAATAGATGCCCATGCACATACACATTTGCGCGCGAGTTAGCTCGCAAAACATTTACGCGCGGATATTCTCGCGACGAACCTATACTTGTCAGAGTCCATACACAGGAACATCAGTTCCATACATTTGTCATTCATTTGGCTCACCGCGCTCAAATTGTTGTGTTTATGGTAGTCGTCTACAGATTTATCCGTCATGATTTCCTGGCTCGCGGCTCACTGGGAGTTCCGAAACATCGCGAGCCAAGTGTAGTGAGGTTATGTTACAAGCGACGTGACAATATTGAAATGAATCGTGTTTTTAAGTTCTACACACAAAAAAATGTATTTATTCGTGCAGCAGCTTATATTAGAGCTGTAAAAAAGAAAAAGAAACGGACAGTATGACAAATAAAGTGGTTGCAGGATGATTATAAACACGATCATATACTGCTACTTGTACTATTTGAAAAGCATTTTCTTCGATTTCTTCAGTATTACATAAATGCACAGATACATCTTCCCCTTCATAATTTGGGCTTCCTGTATTCCTGGATATTGTCCATTGGTTCGTGTTGATCTCTCATACACAGTAGTAAGTCGTAGTAATATCGAAAATTAGTTTTGGAGATTTTGTCTTCGCCTATTCAACTTGTCGGATTTTCATTTTTTTAAATATATTTCTTGCGAAAAGTACTCCGCAAAGAGTGGATTTTCTTTTTTTATTAATGCACTATCAACTGTTATATTTCTCACAAACCTCAATCGATGCACTATCTCCTAATTTTTTAAAACTTCTGCTGCATACTCTTTTGTTTTCACCTTTCACAATGCAGTATGTTGCTGATATTTCACATCTTACTTAACTTGTTTGGACACTAAGCAAGTCTTATCTACCGTGAGTAAATTGTTAAGCAAGATATCTGTGTGTATGGTTACCGTCGCGCATGCTCGCCACGTTCAAACATATAACGATTGTTATTTGGCTTGTGATGCGGCTTGTCGTTACACAATTAACACACACATTTTATCGTCTATATGGATCGCCGCAGAATTGCTGGCACACAAATGTGTGTGTGTATGCCTAGCTAATAAACATGTGTAGGGAAAGTATTACAAATTGTGAAATCAGAACACAATACAATGGAAACCATAACATGAATAAGTTATCTACAGCTAATGACATACATGAAGTGTACTCTGAATCCACATTTAGTGCGTTATTATTTATACGGAAGCTTCAAATATATGTGACATTTTCTAAGAATTTGTATCAGTGTACGACATTGGGAAACACTATAGTAACATAACTGATATTACTTTCATATGAGATTGTAAATAATGAAACAATCAACCCAATGTTCAGGAGAAAGATTATTCTGCTTTTCTGAAATGATAAAACCAGCTCAACTGAAAAGCCGCTCACTTACAGAGCTTGTACTGTGGCAATTTTAGAGAACTAAGGGAACTATTTTGCTCTAAATAACCACCTAGTAAGGTGACTGTCTTCTTCACCTTCAGTGTTGAACTTCATCTGTTTTGTCTGTAGTAACATTCACTCTCCTGTATTTAATAAATTCAAATTTCAGTTTTGTATTTGAAGGAAAAGACATGTTTACTTCAGATTGATCTGAATTGGAGGCCACACACCAGTCTAATAGATACACAAAATACATATAGTTACATATATAAGAATGATGGATGAGAATCTGAGGACATGGATAACACACACCTGTATCAGTACACATCATTATAACACAGTCATTACAGCTTTTGTTTCTTCAGTAGTGAACATAGTTGTATGGCGTAACAATTGCCATACAGATGTTGAAATGTAGTGCAGTCTACCAATTTTACTTTTCATTAACTGAGAGTTGTGCCCAATCTTTAAGTATCCAAATTTTACTAAGGTAACCAATAACAGCACATAGAAAGTAACAATAAGAAGACACATACTCCACACTCTTTAATATTTCAATTATTTAATTTAATTTAATTGCAATGGAGCACACGCTGTGGTGGCAATTTCAATACACACGTATCCTCCCCCTATCCTGCACCCACCTACATTTGCCCTCTACAAATTTTATCTTTAAATTCTTTCAAAGTTTTCGGTAAATTATTCATCATTTCTCTTGGTAACTCATTCCAATCACTGACACCCTTACCTAAAAAAGAGAATATTCCCACACCCTTGTGCCTGAAATTAAGGTCAGATCGTGGTCATGGTCATCTTTTCCCTTCCATGTACTACTTTTCATACCTACACCAATATCTTTCCATGTCTCATCGCCAGTATACGTCCTGTACACTCCCATGACCCTCCTCATCCTCCTCCTGTCTTGCAATGAATCCCATTCCAGCTCCTTATCATATTTGTCACTGATTGCATTCTGCGATAATTTACAGAAACAAATCTAGCAGCCCTTTTTTGCACCTTCTCCAACCCATGTTCTTGATGTGCAAAATGTGGGTCCCATACTACACTACCATATTCGAGCAATGGCCTGACAAAAGTTTTGTAACCCAATTCCTCAACTTCTCTCATACATCCCCTCATCAGTCTCTTCAACAAGTGCAGAATTTTGAAACCTTTTCTTACCACCTGTCCAGTGTGTCCTCCCCAGCTAAGCTTATTATCAAATGTAATGCCAAGATATTTACATTTCAAGTCTTCAGCAAGCAATTCTTTCCTCACCTTATATTTATAATCAACCTTTTGTTTTCTATTTGTGTATCTAACAAGCTGACTCTTCTTTTTATTTATCTTCATCCCATTTTTCCCAACCCAACTAGATATCCTGTCCAGATCGCCCTGCAACTGTTTACGGTCCTCTATCATTTTGATCCTTTTATGTATCATTATGTCATCTGCAAACAATCTAATTTTAGATAGTAAACAATTAACACAATTATTTATTAGAATAATGAATAGCAATGGTCCCAATACGCTACACTGCGGCACTCCCATTTTAACTTCCACTTCTTTTGATACCGCATTTCCCACCCTAACTTTCTGTTTTCTACCTTTTAAAAGTTCTTCTACCCAGCAAATCACTTTCTCATCCACTCTAATAGTTTTTACCTGATTTACTACCATTTTATTGCTCACTCAGTCAAACGAATTTGACAGATCTAGTGCTACACTATCAATTTGGCCTCCCTTGCCCATTTAATCTGAAACATCTTGCATATATCCCACCAACTGAAATTTGCATGAATATCCTTGATTGAACCCATGTTGCCCACTTGAAAACCACTTATGTTCCTCACATATATTTCTGATGTGGTTGCTTAGCAATCTTTCCATTAATTTACCTATCACTGATATCAAACTGATTGGCCTGTAATTTTTGACTCTATTTCCCACCCCTCCTTTATGTACCGGTACTACTATCGCACTTTTAGAGTCCTGTGCTAAGCAGCAAGTATCCAGTCTCAATTTAAGTAATATTTCAAGATAAGGTACAATGTCACATCCAGCTATCTTTAAGATATCTGTAGTAATATTATCTACACCAGCCCCTATATGTTTTTTCAGCTTTCTTATTTCCTCAGGTTGAATTACAATTTTTGTTAGTATCTTCATTTCTAATTGTATTGTTAAGCCCTCTCGTTTCTAATTCATTGTCCCTAAGCTATCAATAAACAGTTACTTAAAATCTCTGCCTTTTCAAATCCCCAGTAACTTCTTCTCCATCCTTATCTATAAGCGTCTCTATACCCTCCCTTCCCCTCAGTTTCCTGATATAGCCATAGAAATATCTAGATGCAACAGTCAGTGGTTCTCCTGCACTGACAATACTCTTCATAAACCCATCTTTAGGCACTTTATTTGCTGTTTAGTTGTTTTAAATATTCCCTACTACCCTGCTGTCTCTTAACTATCTTATGTTCTTCTCGTACCAACCTCTTTAACCTCCTCACTTCGCTATTATAGTTCGCAGTTTCTCTACTTCTCTTTATTTTCTGTTTTGGAATAAAATTGTCTTCTCCCTTTCTTATTATCTCCTTGAACTCTTCCAATCTTGAATCTACTATATTTGTGCCATCATTCCATTTGCTGAATTGTTCTCTGAAATGTCTCTTCAAATGTAAAATCTGTGCCTTTTTATAATTGTACCTATTTCCCCCATCAATTTTGGCTGCTAGCTTACTGAATCCTCTATTATCCATCAGAACTGCTTCATGATCACTTATTTCTTCTGTTACTTGACATCCCACAAGGTTACCATTGGGCTTAATTAGGAATATATCCAAAATATTTTGTCCCCTAGTGTTTTGCTCTACCACTTGTGTAAATCCTCCTTCCCTTATTAAGGTATTTGAAAATCTTCGTTCCCTTGTGTTATTAATCTTATTTCCTTCCCAGTTTACACCTGGTAAATTTAAATCCCCACCAATAATGATCATTCTATTCTCACCTCTGAAATGTGAGTATGAATTTAATTTCTCCCCAAGAGTCTCATCTTCATCTGTCATTCTTCCACTGCGGTAAGCAGCCAACACTCTGATTTTTTCTTTCTTATTACCCCAGAAGTCTACCCCAAGTAACTCATGGTCTTGATCTATGAACGCCAGTGAACTGGGGTAGTTTTTGCTAACTAGTATGAAAACTCCTCCTCCAATTGCTCCTCTATCTCTGCAATACACTCTGTAACCATC
>JARYHS010011260.1:0-15353 GCA_031002005.1 Vandiemenella viatica | reverse complement strand
TTGTATGAATTACTGATCAATGGTGAGGTGTCAATTTTAATAAAGTAGTAGTAATTTTCCCTTTAGAGTAATATTAGCTACATGCCTCTAAGGAAACTATCACAACTAAATAAATTGCCCTTGTGATGATAATACAAGTGAAAATTAAATCATATAATTTTAGTACATTATATATGATACAGTAAGTGAAATCTTTATATAATAACAATTCTTTAAGCTTCATCTTATTTTAACACTTATTATGTTCTGATATATAGAGATAATTAACAAAAAAGATTGAAATTCCATTAATGAATTAGAAGGAAGTTTAATGTTATCCAGTATAGAATATCATTTATTGATTTATGAAGTTCCATTACTTCCTCACAACAGTTATATAACATAAATACACAACATTATTTGATAATTTAACGATTAAGATTATATAACAAATACACTGGCTGAAATTAAAATTGCAATGCAAAAATGGAGTTGTGATAAATGAATGTAATTTGTATCCAATTATCCCCATTTAAAGAGTATTAAAAATTGATTGTTGTACAGGTAATTATATGAGAATTAGGGGGTTATTTGCTATCCTTAATTGCTGTGTCCTTTTTAGAGTCTAAGATGTGAGCAGTGTAGTGTAACATGACACCATTTTGTCCACAAGTTAACCGAGTATACCAAGGTGGATAATAGTGACCATTTACACCAAAAACATGTAATTGTGAGAAAGGTCAGAGAATTTTGATGTTTGAAATGGTGCATCAAGTCTGCCGAAGGATTGCCTGTAATGCTATCTCAGTACGCAGACAAGTAACAGAATGGATGAAAGAAGGCTCTAGTACTCCTAAAGGAGGCACATGTCCTTACGGAAGGACACAGCACGAGAAGACCATCAAAATTGCTTGCCTTTGACTACCTAGGGGTGACTTCAGGCCTGATCCAAGCAGGGTTTAGAGAGTGAGAGTTGATTGTAAACAAATTGTTTAAAGCTGGGTTACTAAATTGCGAACATTTCTGTTTAAAGACGAGTCTCGATTGTGTCTGTGGCAAAGCGATAATTGTTAACATTTCCGTAGGCTTAGTGGGAAACGGCTTACTGTGTTGTGATTTCAGAACGTCACAGAGGTCCAGCCACTGCTGCCATGGTTTGGGGGCAATCAGTGTCGACAGCAGGACTGAGTTGGTTGTTGTTGAAGACAAAATGACAGCCCACCACTAAGTGGACTTGGTGCTGCATCCTATTGTAATTGCCCTCATGTATACCATCAAAATTGTATACTCTGGCAGGATAATCCCTTTTACTGTGGCCATAATACCACGAACCTTGTAAAGCGTTACGATCACAATTTGGATCGCACGGTCCCCAGATTTGTTCCCAGTAGAGCATGAATTCCAGGAATAGACAAATTAGATCACATGCTCACCCAGCAAAAATTGTGCAACAGCTGACTGCATCAGACATACAGGCATAGAGAAGACATGCAAACACTTATCGTTCCAATGCCGGCAAGGATCCATGAATGTATTGGTGCTCAAGGTGGGCACATTTCTTACTCACAACTGTATCTAAAGGTAATAAACTCTATTTGAGTATGACCCTCGATATAGATACAAAATTTCCTAAAATTCCACCATTCCTGTCTGGTTGTATGACATTTAATTTCAGCCAGTGTATCTCAAATAAACACAATGTCAACATTAAAGCCAGCAGCAAGAATCAGTTTCTATAATTGCATTGGTAACACAAGGTGTCAAAAAAAAACAAAAACAAAAAAACAAAAACAGTGCCCAGCGAATATGGGAAGTCAGAGCATATAATTATGTTAGTGGTATGATGGAAATTTTCATTGACCTTAATTGTGAAGTAATTACTGACTTGACTGTAGTAGATGGAAGTAATGGCAATCCCCGATTCTGATTGATAGCTGTATTTTGATGCTGGCCTAATAAATCTTTAGTTGGAATAAAACAAAAGATGTCATCAGTTACTAGAAGAGGATTATCTGCCAATGGTCATTCAAAAAATTAATAAAATTTATAAAGTGGTAATTTTATTTTATGGAAATCAGTATTTATATACTCAATATATACGATATTTCTAGTATGTCTGATGAACTTTTATTGATTAAGCTAATTGAAAAGTACATTAAATATTGTACAAAGCTCTGAAGGTAAATCTGCTGTACAAATGTGCTTAGATAATTGGATATTTATGAATGGATAGTAGCAGGTAGAAAAGTCTGCACGGTATTTATTCAGTTCATCAAATAGGGTGACTGCGCCAGGAATGTTTCCTGTGGTCATGGTTAGGAAGAAGTTATTGAGACAATGTAAGCAATTTGAAAAGATTTGTAGCTGCCAATGTTATAATATATATAATGACTATTTCTTATTTTCAGTTGATTTGTATGAAGGATAGATTCAAGAACTAGGAAGATGAAGGAATTTGAGTTGGTATATAAGGAGGGTCATGGTAATGGTACAGTCGGGGACATAATTCGAGAGACCCCTCGCCTTTCGATTATGCTTCGTTCTAGACACGACTGCCACATGGGACAGCATAACTGGTAGGTGGTACACTAAATTCATGATAAAATAGACCTCTCATGTCCAGCGCTTTACCCAAGACTAAAAAAAATGAGCTCGCGCGCGAGAGACTCGCAAACGCTCAGAGGCAAAGTTCGGAGTTCTACAGTTAAAATAATCACGAGTATCACTATTTTAATCATAATAACTATTGAATTAATTAAATCGATTGATATAGAGGAATGATACCACTTTTTTAGAAATCTTGATAGCCACTCCATATTTTTTTTAATTAACTGTTGACAATTCGCTAGCAAACGAAATTACATGATTAATACTAAAACGAATCGCTAAATTACTCGAGGATAAAAATTTGTAAAACCAATAACAGAGCTTGAATGGACTTAGTCACACGTTCTAGCGCTGCAGCGTTATCGAACTGTGTGTGACAAGCGTAAGTAGAATGTGTATTTGCGAAAGTACTCAGATGGTGAACTAAATCACGAAATATAAATTATGTAGTTATGTCCACATACTTCAGTAGTTCGGAATAAGAACACCTTAATTCTGTTTTCACCATAACATTTTTAGAAGGTAAGTTTAACTTGATCGCAGCAGTTACAGTTTCAGTGGTAATAATAATAATTAATAACAGTAAATCCATCGACAATGTAAATAAGCGGTTTCAGGTTTTAAAGCTGAAAAAATGGAAGTGGGAAACCTTTCATACCTTCCTTTGTTTCTCCCTAGCCCTGATACTTCTTGCCTTCCAAACCAGATGGGTTATGGTTAACAATTTTGCCTGGCATTCGGCAGAACGCGGATTCAAGCCCCGTAGGACATCCAATTTCAGTTTGGCATGGTTTCCGTAAATCTCTCCAGCTGAACACCGAAAAAGTTGCTTCAAAAAGCCGTGGCTGAAATTATTTCCCGATTCTACTTTCCAATACTCTCAGGATTCAAATCACATTGGCATCGAAAGAGAACAAGAAGAAGAAGCATAACTCAATGTGGTGGGTTATTGGTAACACTGTGAGGTGGCTTCCGGGAGGACGTGGTTCGAATCCCCGTCCGGTCATTCAGATTTGGGTTTTCGATGGCTTCCCCAAAATAACTCCAGGCGAATGCCTGGGTGATATTGTCAAAAAATACCACGGCCGAATTACTTCCCGTTGCTCACCCCCGAGTCCTTACCGGATCTAACCACCCCGACGTCGACAAGGCATAAAACCAAAAGCAATACAAAAAAGATACAAAGCTTAAAAATGTCGCCAAATTACTGTCAGTTACCAAGCTTAAAGACAAAAGCTATTGATACTCCTCCAAATCATAATTTTTATTAGTAAATTCAGGAGATTGTTTTATCAATGTAAAGGAACATGTTGTGGAAGTAAAGGAATCTAAACACAAACAAATGTTGAAACTCCGAAATAATATGAGACGGAAACCAATATTAGCAAACCCAAATTTGACGTCGTTTGTGAATATGAACCAACGAACCAAGGTATCTTCTTTTAAAAACAAAATCACCTGCAGAGACGCCGACAGGCATTATGCCGAAAATGAATAAAAAGGCTTCCCATGATATGTTTTGCAGTTACGAGACCATAGAAACAGAAAGGATGAAAGTGTTGTAACTCAACGCTTTATTCATTATTATGTGTTCGTCAATAAAATTATTTTAGAAAATTAATCTTTCTGCACTTCTACTTCAAAATGTTCTCAAAGCATCTTGAAAATGTTCTATGACGTACTATTGGCATGATGGAATTAATTCAATAATATTGTGTGTTGACCGTGCATTAAAAAAAAAAAAAAAAAAAAAAAAACTCTAAGCATATCTTACGGGAAATTGAGCTGCTTCGATCTTTAGATTTAAATATTTTGGTCTGTTCTCTGGTAAAATAATGTGGAAACGTGATTGCAATCACGATGGCTAATACAGATGATAAATCCAAGGTGCTTCAGCTACTTCCGGGAGCGATTTTCCTCAATTTTATTTACCTGCTCTGTGTTTATCCCTGAACGTTGTATCTGACACAGCTCAAGAGAGGAAATCATCATACGAGAACAGAAAATATATACGTTACGAACGATCGTTTTCTGAACAATAACATAAAGTAATCTTGTCATAGTTGTTTTCTAAGACGCGGAAATGTTCGATCCACTACAGATTTCAGACCACAGGCACGTAGATGTTAGTTTTCAGATAAGTATGATTGACCTTTTATGAATCCATAATATTCGACTTTAAAAAGAAATCACCTATTTCCTCCAATACACACACAAAATGATTTAGAAATTTCAGCTGCATGCGAAGTTAGCGAACATCGTTAATTGTTTGACTAGCTAATGTAAATCTTTTCTCATTGCTGTCTTTCCTAGTATAAACTTTCACGGTAGGCTTCATTGTGAGAATAATTATGAAGCAGGCTCAATTCCCTCTTCGGGTATCCCGATTTCAGTTTTCCATGGTTTCACAAAGTCAGTCGAGACGAACGCTAGGAGGGTTCATTCAAGGGCAATGGCCGAATTCTTTCCCGTTTTTGTCTCAGATCCACTCCGATCTCTAATGACGTAGATGTAAACGAGGCGAAAGCCTTAAACACAAAACAGAGGCAAGTAACACAAGAACGAATGTGTGGTTTTCAGAAGAGAAATATAAATTCCTCAGTACCATCGATCGGCACTAACATAACCGCAAAAGCTAAAATTGAAATATAGAGCAAATATGATCCTTTGAATTCGAAATGCCGTATCCACAAATATGTGATGCTACACGAAGAGCAGATGTTTCATCGACTTCTGAAGGATTTAATTTGTATAACTCAAAAACATTCTGAGTTGATAGGTGGGTTTAGGGTTCATAGTCAATTCTTGCTGTATGAATTTGTATCGCATCACGTCACCTAGTGTTTAACATCTATTCACACATCAATATGAAATAATGTGCCATTATCACTATGTAAAAATCTCAAATTAGCAGTATTCATGTCGGAAAAATTGAATGGTTGCAAAATTTCAATTGCGTATTTATTCGTCAAGACTAATGAATGAAGATGCAATTCTATCTTGGGTACTATGACAAACGATTCGCGAAGTCGTAATACAAGGAAACAGGCATCGTTTGAGTTAGAAGACTTCCTCGTCCTCTGCGCCACTTGTTTTCAAACTACAATCTGCCACAGTGTGTTCCATTGCAACAACGAAAATGAATCGCTGAAGTGACGCTGATAAGGGGGAGGGGGGGGGCAGTACATGAAGAAGGGCATTCAAGCAGTACAGTAGCTACAACCTAGGGGATGCACAAATCCGCCGTGGTAAGGTGAATACGGAGATATGAAGACGAAAGAAATGTCTCAGAGCGGCCCAACACAGACAGTTGCTCGACGGAAAACAACAACTGACCAGGATCGAAAAACTGTTAGACTTTGCCGTAACTCCCCGTTTCTCAGTGCATGACAGTTGTGGTATAACTTAAGGCTTGACATGAGCACTAAAACAACCACAAGGAGCTTACGAGAAAAAGGTTTGCAAGCTAGACGTGATGCGATTAAGGAGTGGCCTAATCTTCGCATCTGATAATGCTGCCAGGTGTCCTGATTAATGGAGACATGTCGTCTTCAGTGATGAGAAGGTGTTTACGAAGGGATCTGCGGGTAATGTGGTGGTGTACCGCCCACGTGAAGCAAGATTTGACCAACGCTACATTCACCACAGCCGCAGTGGTAGTGCTTCTGTTACCGTCTGGGCGTGGATTTCTGCTGCAGGTTGCGGTGTGCTGTGGGAGGTGGACGGCCGTCTTAATTCCGCAGCCTATATATCTATTTTTGGAGAACGTGATGTTGCCATCTGTGAGGCAGAGATTTCCGGAAGGGGATATCATGTTCCAGCATGACTGGTCACCAGTCCACCAGTCCACCAGTCCCGTCTAGATCAGAGGGGATTCCTCGAACACCCCGAAATGCTGCAAATTGATTGATCACCCAAGAGCGCTGAAACACAGAAAATATTTGGGCAGAAATGGTCAGAATTATAAAAGAAAAGGGGGAAGTGCCGACGACCCGGTGGCATTTATGACGCATGGAAAGAACTGGCCGAAAATCGTGGTTTATGTCACGCCTCATTTTTTTCCATGAACAGTAAAATCCGTGTTGTTATCGATGAGGAGCGATGCTGGACAAGACACTGAAGCTAACACAGTGTATTTTTTTACTTCTCCATAACTATTCTGCCGCACCGCTTTTCCGGCATTCAGCGATCTTATCCCTGTATTACATCCTGATCCGTTTCCAAACATCATTTTTCCCTTCCTCCTCTCCATGTCACCAAAGATATCTGGGCAGAGTACAAGTCTCAATCGAAGAAGGAACATCCAACCGTTCGTCGGTGGTGGCGTAGTAGGAAAACCGACAGAGTAGTAAAATAAGGTGTGGGAGCTGGCACGAGGCTCTGTGGAAGCATTTTTTTTTATCCTCTTGTTCATTTCTTTTTTAGCCTCCTATATAAAATACTACACAGAAGTTTATAAGACAAGCGTACCATTCAGTCCAATAAGATTGCAAATTTTTACTCCAGTTTTAACTTTAATATTAGTGTCTGTAACATAAGTATCACAATTTTAAAAATTATGGTACTGAATTAATTTAAGGTTTAAGCTGTGTTGTAATGCCAAAAGGAAAAAAATTAAAACTTTAAAAAAAAAATGTTGCCAATATCAATGTGGATTAAAACAGAAGCACTTGCCACCACGATTCCATCACAAAAAATTCTCAAATAAAAATATTACATCTCTGAGGTGCGTTTTGGACCTACTCCTGGTTGGATTTATCTCATTCAACCGTCGACTACGGTAGCTGAGGGACTCGATTGCTTCTTCCACATGTGAAGAGTCGGAACCGTCTTGACACTCACGAGATGATTTCCATTAATCATGCAAGATCGAAATCCGGATGGATGGTCGAAGATTTGAATCCGTGTCTTGGAGCTTTACCGGAACTCTCGGTCACTGGTGCGATTCCGGCATGGGGCATGGGAGTTAAAGTAAGTGTTTTGTATGTCTTGTGTCGTCTTTCACTTGTATGAGCAAAAATCATTTGGAAATACATCAGTTCACAGAATGATGAATGGCTATCGCGGGAATGCCATTAAATATTTAAGACAATGTTATTGAACCAAAAGGCAAAAGCCGCCTTCAAAAATATCTCAAGATCCACCTCGCTTGCCAAAAAATATTTTTTATTTGGTGCCAGCTAGCAACATGGCTGCGTGCTAATAAGAGTTTAAGGGTAATAAGATACAAAATTTGGAAAGTAGGCGGACTATAGTGAAGTTCTGTAGTACACACGGAGGAGTATTTAATTTCAGTGGGTTTGTAGGACGGGATATCTTTAACACTACATGTGGTTATTATATAATAAGAATTCACTTGAGGAAATTGCAGGTCAGAGGCAAGGAGGAAGTAACCGATGTAACAAACGTTTCGAGGAAGTGTTTATTTACCAGTGGCTCTGAGGAAGCGAAGAATACTTGTTCAGTAGAGTTAGCTCAAATAAGGTGTGTGTGTGAATATCATCATCTGTACTCGAAATACGTCCTTTTTCGAATCACGAGCATCTATAAACACAGCGAAAGCCATTTGCCGAAAATAACAGAAACAACTCAACTTCATATAAAACATTATTAAAGTTACGTTATCATATACAGAGGATCGGTGAATGTGTTGAAAAATAACGTTGAATTAATATATATTAGTTAATACAAATTTAGGCAATTACTCCTCGACTTCATTATACTGTCACTTCTGTCATTGCATCTTGTAAATGTTCTACTCGTACTATTTTACTATCAAATGAATTAATCAATATTCTGTAATAATGAAGCTATTTCTTAAAAAAACCGGAAGTGTTCGTTTTGGAAAATTGATCTGCCTCCATCTGTTGATTTGAGTACTTTGCGACCTTCGTTTTCTGTGACCATTCAGCCTGATTCAGTTTGTATTTTTCTGACTATTGTGTCAGGTTTTGCAGAGTTAATGTGGCACACTATAGTGAAGCCAACATAATATGAACACTACACTCATTTAAAACTACCCATGTGGGAGGGCGGACTCAAATCGGCGACCCTTAAAATGCGATGATAGCATTCTAACCCCAATACCGCTAGGGCTAGCTTGAGTGTCTTGGTCGGGACTCTAGTGAAGGAATTTGTGAACATGTCTGCGGTCATGGTTTGCTAACACGGATGACATCTTTGAAGTTGAGATCATTGGAAGCGAGAATTGAATAAGGGCAAGTTACGAGCCTTTTGAAAAAACCCTGTAGTGATTTGGAGAAACTGTAGAAAAGCCAAATCTGGATGGTTGGACGAGGATTGATCCCGTGTCCTTTCGAATGCGACGCGAGAGCATTACCCCTCACCCATGAGGCACAGGTTTCTGATCTAAATATAACAAGTATTCATTCAGGAACAATCTTAACAGACTGTTTCTAACAAAGACTTTATGTAATATATCTATCTGCAGCCTAGTAGTAGACTCATCAATATTTTAATCACTAGACTGCAGTCTCTACCTCGTGAATCCCAGCTGCCTTTGCCGTTCCTTCATCCCGCTTCAGTGCTTCGCACAGTTACAGCATTGCAGAATTTTAATTCACACACAGACAGTTTGATTGTCTTTGTGTGTTAGAAATGTTTTCAATTTTTTTGTGTTTTTTTTTTTTTTTTTTTTTTTTTTTTTTTTTTTTGCAAGTATCTTACCACTAATTGAGAACCACTGCCTTAAGGATTTCAGATCTTAAAGACTATGTGTCTCATTAATCCTGATCCAACCATTATCCACTCATTTTTATATGCATATAGGTAACCGCTTAGTTAGTTTTTCGAAGAATTGGTCATTTCACTTTTACAAATCCAACATATTCCAGTTTGAAAAGCAATCAACCTTTTACTTCAAAAGTTAGACATAAGAATTTTATAATCTCAACTGCGTATGGAATTGGCCAACGTCACTAACTGTAACGTTGAGATCGTTCTTTTTCCAAGATCATTCTTCCTAGTAGAACATGCTATGGTAGCCCCAATCGCGAACAGAATTAGCATGCCTCTTCAAATTCCCGTCGACTATCAAATTTGGTTTTTCCATTTTTCTCAAAATCTTTGACCATTAATGCCAGGATGATTCCTGTAAAAGCATTGATCAATTTGTTTCGTATTCTTTGTTCACAATTCTCTTCTATATTTACTTACTTCGACTGCATCGAGGCTTTTAGCCCTAAATATTGAAAATGGTTAATGTGTGTAAAAGGAAGAACTGATACGTAGTTTGCAGAGGAGAAATTATAATTCCAAAATACTATCAACATCTTGCACCATAACAGCAACATGAAAATTTGAAATGTACAGAAATTATATGCACTAAAAATACTCTATTGCCAGCTATTTGAAGCTTAGATGAAAGACAGTGGTTTTAAATCGTCGTTCATAAAACGACAGCTCAGTATCTCAATATTTCATCGATATCTGAAAATTTATTTTGGATGGCTTTAAAATATTATGGTTTACTAGGTGGGTTCAGTGGCCAGAAATGATTCTCGTTGAATATATCTGCAACGCTTCACAGTACCTATCACACATCTAAACGAGATAATCAGTTATCATTTTGTAAACGATTCTAATCCATTCCTGACAAAAGTTTTACAGTTACAAAATTTCTTTTTGAAATTGTTTTGTCTAGGCTATAATGAAGGAAGATATAGTTTTATCTTGTATACGATGGAACAGAAGTCAGAAGTTACAATAGAAGGAAATTCCCATCGTTTCGCGCCAGAATACTTCCTCATCGAATACTTCTATTCAAACTTAGGTCTGCTTCAGTGTGAATTGTTACATCGCCGACCCTGGCAGCGTAGGGGTAGCATGCTTGCTTCTCGTTGCCGGGGTCGCCGGTTCGAGTCCGGCCTAGGGCATGGGTGGTTTTAATTAAGTGTTGCGTTCGTCTTGTATTGTCCTTACACATTAGAGAAAATAATAATACATTTGAGAAATCTGTACATTGTAATAGAAACAAACACATCGAGCTGGCTGAATGGCTAACAAGGCCGAATGTCATTTAAAAAAAAAAAAAAAAAAAAAAAATGTTACATCAGCCACAACTAGACATTTGATTGACTTGAGAAGGCGGCAATTATGACTTTGCATGAAAAGCGACATTCAAACGGTTTTATTGCTAGAATTTGAGAGATCACAGATAAACAATGGCAAGGTTGTCGAAAGAAAGGGAACGTCTTAAAACAGTCTCACACAATCATACGCCGTAAAACAATATCTGGCCAGGATCTACCGCAGCTTCCCTTCTTATAAAACAATGCAGTTTAAATATACACTAAACAACGTTGTCTGCAGTAGAATAATCGTCTACAAGGCGTTGCGAATAGTTCAGTAATTGAGTCAGATATTTACATTTGTCCAACAACAGATACAGACGCAGACGCAGAGTAGTAGAAGCAGCATGAGGAAAATCACATGCCTGATAATTTCCTTGTCCTGTGGGCCTCAGGAATTGTCATCCGTGTTAGCAAACTATGACCGCAGACATGTTCACAAACTCCTTCACTAGAGTCCCGACCAAGACACTCAAGCTAGCCCTAGCGGTATTGGGGTTAGAATGCTATCATCGCATTTTAAGGGTCGCCGATTTGAGTCCGCCCTCCCACATGAGTAGTTTTAAATGAGTGTAGTGTTCATATTATGTTGGCTTCACTATAGTGTGCCACATTAACTCTGCAAAACCTGACACAATAGTCAGAAAAATACAAACTGAATCAGGCTGAATGGTCACAGAAAACGAAGGTCGCAAAGTACTCAAATCAACAGATGGAGGCAGATCAATTTTCCAAAACGAGCACTTCCGGTTTTTAAGAAATAGCTTCATTATTACGGAATATTAATTAATTCATTTGATAGTAAAATAGTACGAGTAGAACATTTACAAGATGCAATAAAAGAAGTGACAGCATAATGAAGTCGAGGAGTAATTGCCTAAATTTGTATTAACTAATATATATTAATTCAACGTTATTTTTCAACATATTCACCGATCCTCTATATATGATAACGTAACTTTAATAATGTTTTATATGAAGTTGAGTTGTTTCTGTTATTTTCGGCAAATGGCTTTCGCTGTGTTTATAGATGCTCGTGATTCGAAAAAGGACTATTTCGAGTACAGATGATGATATTCACACACACACCTTATTTGAGCTAACTCTACTGAACAAGTATTCTTCGCTTCCTCAGAGCCACTGGTAATTTTTTTTTTTTTTTTTTCAATTGCATTTGGCAACGAAGGCCATACAGCCAGCTCAATGTAAGCTTTCAGTGTATAATTCGTCATATGAATTGTATTTTTCCAATGTATGGACGCCACAGGACGGACAGGACATTCACACAGACACACAACACTTAAACATCCATGCCCGCGGCCGGATTCGAACCGGCGGCCTTCGGTACGTGGAGCTATCACTCTGGCCCCTACGCTACCGAGGCCGGCCCACTGGTAAATAAACACTTCCTGGAAACGTTTGTTACATCAGTTACTTCCTCCTTGCCTCTGACCTGCAATTTCCTCGAGTGAATTCTTCTTATATAATAACCACATGTAGTGTTAAAGATATCCCGTCCTACAAACCCAACTGAAATTAAATACTCCTCCGTGTGTACTACAGTACTTCACTGTAGTCCGCCTACTTTCCAAATTTTGTATCTTATTACCCTTAAACTCTTATTAGCACGCAGCCATGTTGCTAGCTGGCACCAAATAAAAAATATTTTTTGGCAAGCGAGGTGGATCTTGAGATATTTTTGAAGGCGGCTTTTGCCTTTTGGTTCAATAACATTGTCTTAAATATTTAATGGCATTCCCGCGATAGCCATTCATCATTCTGTGAACTGATGTATTTCCAAATGTTTTTTGCTCATACAAGTGAAAGACGACACAAGACATACAAAACACTTACTTTAACTCCCATGCCCCATGCCGGAATCGCACCAGTGACCGAGAGTTCCGGTAAAGCTCCAAGACACGGATTCAAATCTTCGACCATCCATCCGGATTTCGATCTTGCATGATTAATGGAAATCATCTCGTGAGTGTCGAGATGGTTCCGACTCTTCACATGTGGAAGAAGCACTCGAGTCCCTCCGCTACCGTAGTCGACAGTTGAATGAGATATATCCAACCAGGAGTAGGTCCAAAACGCACCTCAGAGATGTAATATTTTTATTTGAAAATTTTTTGTGATGGAATCGTGGTGGCAAGTGCTTCTGTTTTAATCCACATTGATATTGGCATCATTTTTTTTTTTTTTTTTTTTAAAGTTTTAATTTTTTTTCCTTTTGGCATTACAACACATACATTGATGTAATTTGAAGTAAGAAAGGACTGGCGAACAAACGGGGATGGATTCGGCCAAGGTCTTTTGAAGGCACCTTCCAGGCATTCGCAAGCATTTAATGCAACAGTGAAAATAAGTAAAGAAAAAAACAGCTTAAACCTTAAATTAATTCAGTACCATAATTTTTAAAATTGTGATACTTATGTTACAGACACTAATATTAAAATTAAAACTGGAGTAAAAAATTGCAATCTTATTGGACTGAATGGTACGCTTGTCTTATAAACTTCTGTTTAGTATTTTATACAGGAGGCTAAAAAGAAATAAACAAGAGGATAAAAGAAAATGCTTCCACAGAGCCTCGTGCCAGCTCCCACACCTTATTTTACTACTCTGTCGGTTTTCCTACTACGCCACCACCGACGAACGGTTGGATGTTCCTTCTTCGATTGAGACTTGTACTCTGCCCAGATATCTTTGGTGACATGGAGAGGAGGAAGGGAAAAATGATGTTTGGAAACGGATCAGGATGTAATACAGGGATAAGATCGCTGAATGCCGGAAAAGCGGTGCGGCAGAATAGTTATGGAGAAGTAAAAAAATACACTGTGTTAGCTTTCAGTGTCTTGTCCAGCATCGCTCTTCATCGATAACAACACGGATTTTACTGTTCATGGAAAAAAAATGAGGCGTGACATAAACCACGATTTTCGGCCAGTTCTTTCCATGCGTCATAAATGCCACCGGGTCGTCGGCACTTCCCCCTTTTCTTTTATAATTCTGACCATTTCTGCCCAAATATTTTCTGTGTTTCAGCGCTCTTGGGTGATCAATCAATTTGCAGCATTTCGGGGTGTTCGAGGAATCCCCTCTGATCTAGACGGGACTGGTGGACTGGTGGACTGGTGACCAGTCATGCTGGAACATGATATCCCCTTCCGGAAATCTCTGCCTCACAGATGGCAACATCACGTTCTCCAAAAATAGATATATAGGCTGCGGAATTAAGACGGCCGTCCACCTCCCACAGCACACCGCAACCTGCAGCAGAAATCCACGCCCAGACGGTAACAGAAGCACTACCACTGCGGCTGTGGTGAATGTAGCGTTGGTCAAATCTTGCTTCACGTGGGCGGTACACCACCACATTACCCGCAGATCCCTTCGTAAACACCTTCTCATCACTGAAGACGACATGTCTCCATTAATCAGGACACCTGGCAGCATTATCAGATGCGAAGATTAGGCCACTCCTTAATCGCATCACGTCTAGCTTGCAAACCTTTTTCTCGTAAGCTCCTTGTGGTTGTTTTAGTGCTCATGTCAAGCCTTAAGTTATACCACAACTGTCATGCACTGAGAAACGGGGAGTTACGGCAAAGTCTAACAGTTTTTCGATCCTGGTCAGTTGTTGTTTTCCGTCGAGCAACTGTCTGTGTTGGGCCGCTCTGAGACATTTCTTTCGTCTTCATATCTCCGTATTCACCTTACCACGGCGGATTTGTGCATCCCCTAGGTTGTAGCTACTGTACTGCTTGAATGCCCTTCTTCATGTACTGCCACCCCCCCCCTCCCCCTTATCAGCGTCACTTCAGCGATTCATTTTCGTTGTTGCAATGGAACACACTGTGGCAGATTGTAGTTTGAAAACAAGTGGCGCAGAGGACGAGGAAGTAGTAAGGATATGTCTGTTTCGCGCCCTATAATTAGGTCACGCGCCCCGCCCCCCTGCGGCCGCTTCCCCTATAATTAGGCACCTGGCCGACTGTGCGGCCTGTAATTATCTACCTGGCTGCCGGCGCCGCTTACCGTCAAGGTCACCCGCCCCGCCCCCTGCAGGTGTGCAGGCCGCTTCCCCTATAATTAGGCACCTGGCCGACTGTGCCGAATTATCTACCTGGCTCTTTGTAGGTCACGCGCCACGCCGGCGCCGCTCTCGCCGTCATTATCTTTGTAGGTCACGCGCCCCGCCCCTGCAGCCACGCTGGCGCCACCGGCCTGTCATTATCTTGGCGTGCATCAGTATAAAAGAAGCGTCGTAACAAGAACTAAGCCAGTTGTATCTGAACTTACACAGAGACAATGTCTTCGCAAAGCATTGAAGATTTGCCTTCTCTCGATGACGTGAATCTGCAAGGTAATTATTTTTTCATACATTGCCAGTTTTAATTATTTATATTTTATTTATTTAACAAAATTTATGTAGTCTTTTAAACTATGCTATCTTTTTTAGATTTACTGTCTGAAGGAGCCACTAGTGATGGAAGTCTGTTGGTTTTCGGTTCCAACGAATGGAATTGGGAATTATTTGATAAATATCTCAGTAAGTTTTTTTTTTTTTTTTATTTCATTTAGTTAACATAGCGTTTTATCCTATGTTACCATTTAAACTTTGTTTTACAGATACGCCATCTGACGGACTAGAGTTTGAGGGTATACCTACCA
>JARYHS010011259.1:0-15001 GCA_031002005.1 Vandiemenella viatica | reverse complement strand
TATATTGCACATTACAGATGGTATCATTTTTCTCCTCTTATTTCACAGAAAAAGTATTGTACATAGAAGACATGAATGCTTAGGTATTAAGTGAAACCACAAGAACATAACAAATAAATATAATTACTTAATAAATATAACGGGAAATTTCACGTGAAGGGGATGGGGTCTCGCCACATATTACCAAATATCACGAAGGAGTGGACCATTTTTTTTTTAAAAAAAAAAACTAATTTAATTAATGGATGCCCCCTAAACAAATCTCAAATCGGCAGACAACGCAATGTGACTGCCAACCATATGGGCGCCGGGAGGGGGTAATCCTGCCGGCGCCCATGGCCAATCAGAGGTAAAGTTGGGATTGTTTCTATATATTTTGTTGTTGATCTTTCCCCCCGCCGTCTGACGCAATTCTTCAAAGTCTCTGGGAGCCAACAACTGAAATTTTAAACCGACACTGTCCTCTAGTCTCAAACTCACCAATAAATCGTTTCTCTCCGAGAAAAGCTCACGCTCCCACCTACGTCTTTTTTTTTTTTTCATTTTCAATAATGAAAACCCCACGACGAATAATTGCAACCAACGCGAAAACAATAATTCCAGACACGCATTTAGTTACGGACACGAGACAAAATCTATAGCTGAGACAATGGTCTATAGACCGTGTAGCTCGCTACTTTGTCTCCAGTCCGTTCCAGAGATCGTCTATAGACAATCGCGAGATACTGTCTCATACAAACTAACAATCAGACAGACTGTCATTGAAATGTGGCAGTAGCTGGCATAATTCTGAAGTTATTGTCGGGTTACCGTAATCTGTTTATTAACAACACTAGCTGGTACCCACGACTTCGTTCGTGATTGTAAAGAATTCATATTGACAGCTATAGACATCTAACCACCCTAGTGCACGATGGGAGACTCGATACTATTACCACAAACAAGTACCAGTCTTCTGCGCTATGTAGTTCCGGCAGCAAGGTAAAATTTACAGATACACACAAGTCTTTGGATGAAACACGAAAATATTAATGATCGACCAATTTCAAACACCATATCTCACACACTCCCACAGTTACCGAATTTCGGCCAACGTTGTGATCGATGGGAGACTCTGTGTTACTACCACACACAAACGCCAGTTATCTGCGATTGATAGTTTTCACTTAAAAGTGATATACCGTGACACATGCGTCTTTGGCAGAAATATGAAATTGCCGCAGGTCGACCATTTTCATCACCCATATCTTCCACACCCCCATAGCTACAGACATCTAACAACCATAGTGCACGACAACAGACACGATTCTACTACCACACATAAACAACAATGCTCTATGCTATGTAGTTGTGGCAGAAAAGTGACAAATGCGGAGACAGTCGAAATACGAAAATATCCCGGGTCGGCCACTTACAACCACCATATCTACCACAGTACCACAGTTTTTGAAATTCAGCCGCTGTTGTGATCGAAAGGTGATTCTGTGCTACTACTACACACAAACGCCAGTTATCTGTGATCTGTAGTTTTCGCTGAAAAGTGATACACCATGACACTTTTGTCTTTGGCAGAAGTATGAAATTGCCACAGGTCGACCACTTTCAACCCCCATTTCTCCCACACCCCCATAGCTACAGACATCTAACAACCATAGTGCACTACATGAGATATGATTCTACTACCAAACACAAACACCAATGCTCTATGCTATGAAGTTGTAGCAGAAAAGTGACATATGCGGAGACAGTCGAAATGCGAAAATATCCTTGGTCGGCCACTTACAACCACCATATCTACCACAGTACCACAGTTTCTGAAATTCGGCCGCTGTTGTGATCGAAAGGTGACTCTGTGCTACTACTACACACAAACGCCAGTTATCTGTGATCTATAGTTTTCGCTGAAAAGTGATACACCATGACACTTTTGTCTTTGGCAGAAGTACGAAACTGCCACAGGTCGATCACTTTCAACACCCATATCTCCCACACCCCCATAGTTACCGACATCTAACAACCATAGTGCACTACATGAGATACGATTCTACTACCAAACACAAACACCAATGCTCTATGCTATGTGGTTGTGGCAGAAAAGTGACATATGCGGAGACAGTCGAAATACGAAAATATCCTTGGTCGGCCAATTACAACCACCATATCTACCACAGTACCACAGTTTCTGAAATTCGGCCGCTGTTGTGATCGAAAGGTGACTCTGTGCTACTCCTACACACAAACGCCAGTTATCTGTGATCTGTAGTTTTCGCTGAAAAGTGATACACCATGACACTTTTGTCTTTGGCAGAAGTATGAAATTGCCACAGGTCGACCACTTTCAACCACCATATCTCCCACATCCCCATAGCTACCGACATCTAACAACCATAGTGCACGACAGGAAAGACGATTCTACTACCACACACAAACACCAAAAGTCTATGTTATGTAGTTGTGGCAGGAATGAGAAGTATACGGAGATACGAAGTTTTGGTCGAAATATGAAAACGCCCTGCACTGACCAACTGTAATCATTATATCTCCCACATCCCCACAGCTATCGGCATTCGGCCAACGTTGTGCACGACAGGAAACTCCATGCTACTTCCACCCACAAACATCAGTGATCTGTGCTAAGTAGTGGTGGCTGAAAATTGAAATATAGGAAAAAACACGTCTATTTTTATATATATATAAGATTACTGTGAAAGTCAGTAGATAGATAAGGGCGGAGTGAGCTCAGTTTTTAATTGATGTTAATTGATTTTAATTGAATTGCGTGGGGTCCTTAATTGATTTTAATTAATGTTAATTGATTTTAATTAATGCTAATTGATTTTAATTGATTTTAATTGATTTTAATTAATTTTAATTGATTTTAATTGAGGCTAATTGATTTTAATTAATTTTAATTGATTTTAATTGAGGCTAATTGATTTTAATTGATTTGCGGGGGAGCCCTAATTGATTTTAATTGAGGCTAATTGACTCACGCCTTGGAGCGGAGGGGAGCCGAGGAACTAGGGGAGTTTAATTGAATGCGGGTTCGTAATTGAATGTGCACAGCTGCGGCACACCCGGAAGCCATCAATTATCGCTCCCCACGCAGCTGCATGATGCGGGTCCGTAATTGAATGCGCCACACCCGGAAGCCATCAATTATCGCTCCCCACGCAGCTGCAGGATGCGGGTTCGTAATTGAATGAGCACAGCTGCACCACACTCGAATTATCGCTCCCCTCGCAGCTGCATGATGCGGGTTCGTAATTGAATGTGCACAGCTGCGCCACCACATTCATCATCGTGGGGCGCAGTCTTCCCACACCAATTCTCCATGGCTCCAGACGCGTGTATAAATAGGGCTGAGACCCCCCTTCTGCCATCCAGTCTTCTCTGAGTCGTCGAGCTGAAAACTTCAATCATCGCAATGTCTTCTGAGGATCTTAGCTTATTCAGCGATATTGGTAAGTAAATTATTGTTATTTAACTTGTTTTCTGGCTGTTTTAAATTCTTTCACATATACTGATGAGCTTTTTTTTCTGCTTCAGACATTGATGAAATTCTCGCTGAGGATGATTTCGGTAATGATAATATTTTTTTAACGTAACTATATTTATGAAAATGTATAGTGCTGAAGCAGTAGTCTATATTATTAATTTATTTGTTCGCAGGTGATTTGGATATTTCATTCAGCGACCTTTTTTATTTCAGTACGTATTTATCTATAGATTATTTTTTTTCCATGTCTTTATAACTATTGCTAATACATTTTTTTTCTTTTTCAGATGAAGCATCACGCCCAGAGAAGCGTAAGGGAAATTCTCAAGAAATAAGTAGCCCAAAAAAGAGCTTGTGATTCCTCACAATGGAGCATGCTCCCTAATATTGACGTGGATGTGCCGCAGAGCATGTCACCACCACATAGCATGCCGCCAACTCCGCCACCACAATGGGTTCTTCCACAACCACCAGCACACTGGAATATCGGTAAGTCCAGTACATCAGTAATTTACCTATATTATTTTATGCTTACAAAATTATGTTTTTCATGATACTAAAACATTTTTCTTCTTTTTATGTTTCAGAGGGGGCGGTCGGACACCAGGACAACGAGGCAGTTCCGCCACCAATATGGCGACCATGGGAGACGTCAGGACTTAGCCGACCGCCCGCCACAGCAGCAGCACCTCGCCTGTCCAGCCGCCCACAGCCGGGGCCCAGCCGACAGTATGCCGGTCCATCGCCGGGGCCCAGCCGGCACTTCAACAACCCACAGCCGGGACCCAGCCGACAGTATGCCGGTCCATCGCCGGGACCCAGCCGGCACTTCAACAACCCACAGCCGGGACCCAGCCGACAGTATGCCGGTCCATCGCCGGGGCCCAGCCGCCAGTCCGCCGACCCATCGCCGGGACCCAGCCGCCCATCGCCCGGCCCAAGTCGGCAGTATGCTGGTGCAGGGGCAGCCTTATGCAGTCATGATCATTCAGCAACGATGGGTGAGTCAGCAGTATCGCGCTTAGTCCTTGAAGACAGGCTTAGTGCATTTAAAAATAGAATTTATTCCGGGACAATTTCAAATTCTCAAAATTTTATTGATCCAATGAATTTCATTGATGCTTGCTTTAAACTCGTTGCCGGTAAAGTTCGCGAAATTGTGGATAATCGGTCCTCCCCATCTGTAAAGGTGCAGGTTGGACTGATTAACACATATAAAATACAGAAGGAAATGATTTTAGAAACCGCCCGTATGTGCTTTTTAACTAAAATGCGGGAAGTCACAACCAGCACTTGCCTGTCGGATTGGTATGAAAAATATGTGAAGTCGGAGCTCAGAGTAAAATTGTGTGAATTTCAAGAAAGGACAAGTGGCAAAACTCTCGATAGAATAGAATCCCTCGACATTAGCATTTTCAACCTTTCTATCGTGGGTCTTCCTATGTTGCTCTGCCACTTGATATCTGTAGAAAGAAGGCGTCATCAATGTTGAAAACAAGAATGACGAGTTGTGCTTTCTATGGACAATTCTTGCATATCACGTAAAGGCGCTTAAAAAAAATGGTGACAGGGTTAGCATATATAAGAAAGTACGTTCACTCTACCCCCTCGATTTTTCAGGTATTGAGTTTCCGGTAAAACTCTCTGACATTTCTAAATTTGAGAGGCAAAATCCAGACTATTCTGTAAATGTTTTCGGTCTGGATGAAGTTAAAGGTAAACATGTAGTTTCCGGGGCCCTCCATCACACTGCAGACAAACGCGTTCACCACATAAACATGTTGTTGATTACCGACGGCAGTGGGAAAAAATTCCATTACTGTGGATTCACAACTTGTCAGCGTTAGTCAGATCTTCTTTAAGTTTGCATGAGCATACTATTTTTATTTGTGACAGATGTCTGCAACATTTTGGACGCAAAGATCTCCTGGACCGCCACGAGATTGACTGTGCAAGGGTTGATCCTGTAAGAGTGGATTTACCCGGCGACGACTATAAAACCTTAAAGTTAAGGATTTTGTGCACCAACAGCGTGTACCCGTCGTCGTTTACGCGGACTTTGAAAGTTTATTGCTACCTTATGATTCTTGCAGTCCCCCGCCCAACGCCTCTCACACTACTTTGGTCCAGAAACATCTCCCTTTCGCTGCCGCATACCAGGTCGTTTGTCCACGCGTTCCTAGTCTGTCGCGTTTCAACTCCTTCAGGGGAAAAAATCCTGAAAAATGGCTTGTTGATGAACTCGTCAAACTTGCCAAGAAAGTTTGATAAAATTTACAAGAGGTGCATTCCTCTTGTAATGACAAACGAGCAAGAAGCAAAGTTTGCTGATGCTACGGTATGCCCACATCTGCGAGAAAGACATTGAACCGGGGACCGTCAAGGTCCGCGATCATTGTCATATCACAGGTGAATTTAGGGGGGCTGCACATAATGATTGCAATTTGCAGTATAAGACTAAAAAGTACATACCCATTTTCTTTCACAATCTTTCTGGGTATGATGCTCATTTCATTGTAATGGCATTATCAAAACTCGATTCCGAAGGAATGGACGTGCTTCCCATCAACACAGAACGTTATATTTCTTTTTCGAAAAAGATTGAATACACTTCAATCACGTTAAGGTTTCTGGACTCATACCGGTTCATGCAGCTCCCATTAGAAAACTGGTTGGAACCCTTGAGGACGCGACATGGCATTACTAGTGCTCATTTCACCGACCCCGAGAAGTTCCAATTAGTTAAACGGAAAGGTGTCTTCCCTTACGAATACATGGATTCGTGGGATAAGCTCACCGAGGCCACGCTTCCTCCAAAATCAAAATTCTACAGTTCGTTGTCGGAGTCACACATTTCTGATGAAGATTACGAACACGCGACAAAGGTGTGGCGGACCTTCCAGATCAAGACTTTGGGCGAATATGCAAGTCTGTACATGGACACAGATGTGCGGTTACTTGCAGATCTGTTTGAGAAATTTAGGAGTGTATGTTTGGGGAAGTACACCCTGGACCCCGCCCACTATTTCACATCCCCAGGCCTTTCGTGGCAGGCTATGTTAAGGAGCACGCGTGTCGAACTGGACCTTCTGACGGATATCGACATGCTGCTCTTTTTCGAACGAGGTATTCGCGGAGGTATTTGCCAGTGCGTCCACAGGTATGCGAAGGCAAATAACCGGTACATGCCGGAGTACAACCGCGAGGCGTCTGAAGATTTTATAATGTACTTCGACGTAAACAATCTTTACGGCTGGGCCATGTCGGAGTATCTACCCTCTGGTGGGTTTCAATGGCTTTCGGCTAAAGAGATTGCTAGCATAGATTTCATGAGCGTTGCAGCTGACTCACCTAGGGGGTTCGTATTGGAGGTAGACCTTACGATTCCTCAGGATAAACACGACGTTTTAGCAGACCTGCCGCCATGTCCAGACCACAAAGCCCCAGAAGGTTCTACCCTCCCCAAGCTGATGACCACACTGGAGAACAAGGTACGGTATGTTCTCCATTACCGAGTCCTCCAGCAATGTGTAGGCTTGGGGCTGCAGGTGACCGAAATACACCGGGTAATATCTTTCAATCAGTCACCGTGGTTGAAAGAATACATATCTCTCAATACGTGTTCTCGCCGTGACGCCAAAACAGATTTCGAGAGAGATTTTTACAAACTGATGAACAATTCAATTTTCGGCAAGACTATGGAGAACATTCGAAAACACCGCGACGTGAAATTGTGTACAGCATGGGTGGGCCGCCGCGGTGCCCGCAAACACATAGCTTCACCACACTTTAAGCAAGTAACAGTTTTCAACAAGGACTTTGTGGCCGTGGAGATGGCGAAAGCTAGGATAGTTTTTAATAAACCCGTGTATGTCGGAATGTGCATTCTTGACCTGTCTAAACTGAGGATGTACAGATTTCATTATGAATTTGCCATTCCTCAGTTTAGAAGCCCTAAATTGCTATATATGGATACAGACAGCTTCATCTACTTGGTGCGGAACTGCGATCCATATGAAGTGATGCGACGCAACGGGGAGGAGTTCGACACGTCTGGTTATAGCACCGGCAACCGTTATGGGATAGAGTCCCACAATGAAAAGGTTGTCGGTGCTATACCCAGACGTGTCGAACTCCTCCCCGTTGCGTCGCATCACTTCATATGGATCGCAGTTCCGCACCAAGTAGATGAAGCTGTCTGTATCCATATATAGCAATTTAGGGCTTCTTAAACTGAGGAATGGCAATTCATAATGAAATCTGTACATCCTCAGTTTAGACAGGTCAAGAATGCACATTCCGACATACACGGGTTTATTAAAAACTATCCTAGCTTTCGCCATCTCCACGGCCACAAAGTTCTTGTTGAAAACTGTTACTTGCTTAAAGTGTGGTGAAGCTATGTGTTTGCGGGCACCGCGGCGGCCCACCCATGCTGTACACAATTTCACGTCGCGGTGTTTTCGAATGTTCTCCATAGTCTTGCCGAAAATTGAATTGTTCATCAGTTTGTAAAAATCTCTCTCGAAATCTGTTTTGGCGTCACGGCGAGAACACGTATTGAGAGATATGTATTCTTTCAAACCACGGTGACTGATTGAAGATATTACCCGGTGTATTTCGGTCACCCTGCAGCCCCAAGCCTACACATTGCTGGAGGACTCGGTAATGGAGAACATACCGTACCTTGTTCTCCAGTGTGGTCATCAGCTTGGGGAGGGTAGAACCTTCTGGGGGCTTTGTGGTCTGGACATGGCGGTAGGTCTGCTAAAACGTCGTGTTATCCTGAGGAATCGTAAGGTCTACCTCCAATACGAACCCCCTAGGTGAGTCAGCTGCAACGCTCATGAAATCTATGCTAGCAATCTCTTTAGCCGAAAGCCATTGAAACCCACCAGAGGGTAGATACTCCGACATGGCCCAGCCGTAAAGATTGTTTACGTCTAAGTACATTATAAAATCTTCAGACGCCTCGCGGTTGTACTCCGGCATGTACCGGTTATTTGCCTTCGCATACCTGTGGACGCACTGGCAAATACCTCCGCGAATACCTCGTTCGAAAAAGAGCAGCATGTCGATATCTGTCAGAAGGTCCAGTTCGACACGCGTGCTCCTTAACATAGCCTGCCACGAAAGGCCTGGGGATGTGAAATAGTGGGCGGGGTCCAGGGTGTACTTCCCCAAACATACACTCCTAAATTTCTCAAACAGATCTGCAAGTAACCGCACATCTGTGTCCATGTACAGACTTGCATATTCGCCCAAAGTCTTGATCTGGAAGGTCCGCCACACCTTTGTCGCGTGTTCGTAATCTTCATCAGAAATGTGTGACTCCGACAACGAACTGTAGAATTTTGATTTTGGAGGAAGCGTGGCCTCGGTGAGCTTATCCCACGAATCCATGTATTCGTAAGGGAAGACACCTTTCCGTTTAACTAATTGGAACTTCTCGGGGTCGGTGAAATGAGCACTAGTAATGCCCATGTCGCCGTCCTCAAGGGTTCCAACCAGTTTGTCTAATGGGAGCTGCATGAACCGGTATGAGTCTAGAAACCTTAAAGTGATTGAAGTATATTCAATCTTTTTCGAAAAAGAAATATAACGTTCTGTGTTGATGGGAAGCACGTCCATTCCTTCGAAATCGAGTTTTGATAATGCCATTACAATGAAATGAGCGTCATACCCAGAAAGATTGTGAAAGAAAATGGGTATGTACTTTTTAGTCTTATACTGCAAATTGCAATCATTATGTGCAGCCCCCCTAAATTCCACCTGTGATATGACAATGATCGCGGACCTTGACAGTCCCCGGTTCAATGTCTTTCTCGCAGATGTGGCATACCGTAGCATCAGCAAACTTTGCTTCTTGCTCATCTGTCATTACAAGAGGAATGCACTTCTTGTAAATTTTATCAACTTTCTTGGCAAGATTGACGAGTTCATCAACAAGCCATTTTTCGGGATTTTTTCCCCTGAAGGAGTTGAAACGCGACAGACTAGGTACGAGTGAACAAACGACCTGGTATGCGGCAGCGAAAGGGATATGTTTCTGGACTAAAGTAGTGTGAGAGGCGTTGGGTGGGGACTGCATGAATCATAAGGTTGCAATAAACTTTCAAAGTCCGCGGTAAACGACGACGGGTACACGCTCTTGGAGCACAAAATCCTTAAACTTTAAGGTTTTATCGTCGTCGCCGGGTAAATCCACTCTTACAGGATCAACCCTTGCACAGTCAATCTCGTGGCGGTCCAGGAGATCTTTGCGTCCGAAATGTTGCAGACATCTGTCACAAATAAAAATGGCATGCCTTTCCTTAGTTAATGACGATTTGACTAACGCCGACAAGTTGTGAATCCAACAGTAATGGAATTTTTTCCCACTGCCGTCGGTAATCATCAACATGTTTATGTGGTGAACGCGTTTGTCTGCAGTGTGATGGAGGGCCCCGGAAACTACATGTTTACCTTTAACTTCATCCAGACCGAAAACATTTACAGAATAGTCTGGATTTTGCCTCTCAAATTTAGAAATGTCAGAGAGTTTTACCGGAAACTCAATACCTGAAAAATCGAGGGGGTAGAGTGAACGTACTTTCTTGTAGGTGCTAACCCTGTCACCATGTTTTTTAAGCGCCTTTACGTGATATGCAAGAATTGTCCATAGAAAACACAACTCGTCATTCTTGTTTTCAACATTGATGACGGCCTTCTTTCTACAGATATCAAGTGGCAGAGCAACATAGGAAGACCCACGATAGAAAGGTTGAAAATTAGAAATACTAATGTCGAGGGATTCTATTCTATCGAGAGTTTTGCCACTTGTCCTTTCTTGAAATTCACACAATTTTACACTGAGCTCCGACTTCACATATTTTTCATACCAATCCGACAGGCAAGTGCTGGTTGTGACTTCGCGCATTTTAGTTAAAAAGCACATACGGGCGGTTTCTAAAATCATTTCCTTCTGTATTTTATATGTGTTAATCAGTCCAACCTGCACCTTTACAGATGGGGAGGACCGATTATCCACAATTTCGCGAACTTTACCGGCAACAAGTTTAAAGCAAGCATCAATGAAATTCATTGGATCAATAAAATTTTGAGAATTTGTAATTGTCCCGGAATAAATTCTATTTTTAAATGCACTAAGCCTGTCTTCAAGGACTAATCGCGATACTGCTGACTCACCCATCGTTGCTGCATGATCATGACTGCATAAGGCTGCCCCTGCACCGGCATACTGCCGACTTGGGCCGGGCGATGGACCGGCATACTGACGGCTGCAGCCGGGCGATGGGTCGTCGGACTGGCGGCTGGGCCCCGGCGATGGACCGGCATACTGTCGGCTGGGTCCCGGCGGTGGGTTGTTGAAGTGCCGGCTGGGTCCCGGCGATGGACCGGCATACTGTCGGCTGGGTCCCGGCGGTGGGTTGTTGAAGTGGCGGCGGAGCCGGGCGATGGTCGACTTGGGCCCGGCGATGGGCGGCTGGGCAGGCGAGGTGCTGCTGCTGTGGCGGGCGGTCGGCTAAGTCCTGACGTCTCCCATGGTCGCCATATTGGTGGCGGAACTGCCTCGTTGGCCGGGCGACCCTCTGAAACATAAAAAGAAGAAAAATGTTTTAGTATCATGAAAAACATAATTTTGTAAGCATAAAATAATATAGGTAAATTACTGATGTACTGGACTTACCGATATTCCAGTGTGCTGGTGGTTGTGGAAGAACCCATTGTGGTGGCGGAGTTGGCGGCATGCTATGTGGTGGTGACATGCTCTGCGGCACATCCACGTCAATATTTGGGAGCATGCTCCATTGTGAGCAATCACAAGCTCTTTTTGGGCTACTTAATTCCTGAGAAGAATTACCCTTACGCTTCTCTGGGCGTGATGGTTCATCTGAAAAAGAAAAAAAATAATGTATTAGCAATAGTTATAAAGACATGGGGAAAAATAATCTATAGATAAATACGTACTGAAATAAAAAAGGTCGCTGCAGGAAATATCCAAATCACCTGCGAACAAATAAATTAATAATATAGACTACTGCTTCAGCACTATACATTTTCATAAATATAGTAACGTTAAAAAAATATTATCATTACCGAAATCATCCTCAGCGAGAATTTCATCAATGTCTGAAGCAGAAAAAAAAAGCTCATCAGTATATGTGAAAGAATTTAAAACAGCCAGAAAAACAAGTTAAATAACAATAATTTACTTACCAATATCGCTGAATAAGCTAAGATCCTCAGAAGACATTGTGATGATTGAAGTTATCAGCTCGACGACTCAGAGAAGACTGGATGGTAGAAGGGGGGTCTCAGCCCTATTTATACACGCGTCTGGAGCCATGGAGAATTGGCGTGGGAAGACTGCGCCCACGATGATGAATGTGGTGGTGCAGCTGTGCGCATTCAATTACGAACCCGCATCCAGCAGCTGCGAGGGGAGCGATAATTCGAGTGTGGCGCAGCTGTGTACATTCAATTACGAACCCGCATCCAGCAGCTGCGAGGGGAGCGATAATTCGAGTGTGGCGCAGCTGTGTGCATTCAATTACGAACCCGCATCCAGCAGCTGCGAGGGGAGCGATAATTGATGGCTTCCGGGTGTGGCGCAGCTGTGCGCATTCAATTACGAACCCGCATTCAATTAAACTCCCCTAGTTCCTCGGCTCCCCTCCGCTCCAAGGCGTGAGTCAATTAGCATTAATTAAAATCAATTAGGGCTCCCCCGCAAATCAATTAAAATCAATTAGCCTCAATTAAAATCAATTAAAATTAATTAAAATCAATTAGCCTCAATTAAAATCAATTAAAATTAATTAAAATCAATTAGCCTCAATTAAAATCAATTAGCCTCAATTAAAATCAATTAGCCTCAATTAAAATCAATTAAAATTAATTAAAATCAATTAAAATCAATTAACATTAATTAAAATCAATTAACATTAATTAAAATCAATTAAGGCCCCCCCACGCAATTCAATTAAAATCAATTAACATCAATTAAAAACTGTCCGCTGACCGGCCCTCTCTCCCTACTAGTGGGCTCACACGCCCGTCCATAAGGGAGAAAGTGGGCTCACACGCCCGTCCATAAGTAATACAAGGGGTGTTTTGGTCCAGGGTGTGGGCTCACGGGTAGGTTTTGCATCTACTAATGAGACATTAAATCACGCAATTAAATGCAATGTGACGAAGCGATATGTGAACGTGCCCGAACGAATATATAACGATACGCCTTTGCAGTGATTTAAATGTTTCGAAATGTGTGAAAGGAAAAAAGAAATAGAAGAGGATATTAGTATCAAAGAAGATTTACACAATCGGGAATCTGATACAGAAGAAGAAGGTAATGTTAATATCAAAGAAGAGAACAACAAGAAGGAGTCATATACTTAAGAAGAAGATAATATCAAAGAAAAGGAGGATACTAAGAATATCAACACTATAACAAAAGAAGACGATGTTAGTACCAAAGAGGAATACAGTATATTAATCAACGAACCCAAGGAAACAATGGAAATGATTTCTACACTTATGAAAATAGAAGAAGGAGAGTATGAAAGAACATTTCAGATAACATTATTGAATGATGATACGGGAACATATAGAAAAATGAAGACAGCAAAGAACAAACGAAATATGAAGTCGGACACAAAAACGAATGTACGATAAAAAATTAAGGAATATGTAGAACAGGAAATGTTATCAAGACAAGAAACAAAGAGGACCAAACAACAGAAACAAAAGATAATGGAGAGAAATGGAAGGAGAGACTGATGGAATGTGATAAAAAAAGAACTTAGACAGAAATGTAAGAAAAATAATGAATTGGGAAGTAAGGAAGATACAAAGACTATATTCGCAGTATGAAGGCAGAAATATAAAAAGGCGTAAGTGTAAGGATGTGCAGGACACCACCAAGGATACAACGAATATCAAATGAGTTTTCAACCCTGATGGTGGGAGAGGGGAAAGTTAACGTCAGTTGTTTTGACTTGTTGTTCAATTGTTTTCTTTTATATGATGTAAGGTCGTAGGGTAAATTAAAAATATGTTTGAATTTGTGAAGGTATAAAGTAGTGGCAATTGTAAATTCTTAGTTCACCAATACGTAACGTGTGTGTGTGGGGGGGGGGGGGGCAAATGTGAGGTATACAACCTCATTAATTGTGAAATTTATTATTACAAGAATATTTTTGCTAACGTGTAGTTATGGTTACATATAGTAACTTTGGACATTTAAGTTTCACGGTCAGAGAGCGCCGAGTTAGAGGAAAATATCTGGTTACGAGTGGGCGTTGAAAAAAAGATGGCTTGAGCTGCACGAATAAAAAGACGTTCGAAAATCCTGGCGGGAGGAAACCAAAATTGTAACTTAATATTGTAAAAGATTAGCCCGAGGACAGAGGAGACGTATAATTGTATTAATGGACTGTAACCATTGTGTTCAAGTAATATAATGTTTGTAAGCGGGATAGCAAAAGGTAAGAGGATAGAGATTGTTATTATGAAAGTGTAATAAACTATTTCAGTTGATATTTAAAAAATAATTAGTTTCATTTAAAAGATAATCTACTTTCAGCCGTGGTATTAAACCCAGTAATGGATATAGAGGATAATTAAAGAACCCGTAGTACTGATCCAATACTGGAAACTGTAAAGTACAGCTGTTTTTTTGTAAATAAGGATGAAACCTTCTAATCACATACATTTATAATAGCGTTACTACGAGGAGATATTTCTTGGAAGGGAAGCAAGATAATAATAGAAGAGTCACTTAGATGTAGTTTCTTTCAAAAAGGTTATCAATAGTCAAATTCGTCAGATCAGTACATATTCCTTTGTCTGTATCTCGATGTTTTAAGAGTATTTGTTTTGTAACTAAGCTTGTTATGATTTTCGTCATTGTTTATTTGTTACAAGTTTTAAGCGGGTATAGAACATCGTTTCCAAGACGTTTGATAGTAGATATAAAGCATAATTTTAAGCACTGAAATCACAAAACTTTTTCGATTTGTGCAAAAAATTTTGCCTTTAATACCTAAAGTCATAGGATATGAAAACATATCATCGCCGTTGTCGCAACCTGTTTGGACTCTCCTGTTTCGATGAAGACAGAAATTACGCAAATAAGTTGTTACTGGAAGTTGGCTACGTGAAGAGTTTTCCTTGTAGTTTGTCTAGGTAACAGATTGTGACTAAATGATGACTGTGTTTAACACTTTTACAGAAACGTTTTAGTTGCGAGCTAGAATTAGCTACAGAGCTTTGTGAGAACTTTATTCTCGATCAGAAATTAAACATAAAAGTTTATGAGACAGTTAAAAACAGAAATTAGTCGTTATAATGAGTAATCACTGAACTTTGTAATAAACCAACACACTGATCTCTCAGTATTATCATCAGAGAATAGTTACCGAAACTTAAATATATATATATATTTTATTGTATCTGTGCTGGCCGAATTGATTGTCAGTTAAGATCACAGTTTCAGCA
>JARYHS010011257.1:0-72970 GCA_031002005.1 Vandiemenella viatica | reverse complement strand
GAATAACTTAATGAAACCAGAAGACTTAAGAATAAGAAAATGTAATAATTTATTGTGTTTGAATACACAGTTGAGATATAATGTATTGTCAGTTATTTGACCATTTTTTAATTTAACATATAATATTAATACAAATAATTTATTAAACAATACGAGGATGATATGTTAATAACAAATTAATTACAATATTCGACAGAGTGGTAAGTTGATACTATTAAAAACACTACGAAGAACAACATGTTCGCTGGTTTAACGTTCTTAACACTTACACAAAATTTGCTGGACGTGTCTTCCAAATAAACATCCTCGTTATCAACCGGGGACGTGTTGATAGATTGGCAGATTACTACATATGGCCGAGAATCTGAAAAAAAAATTATTTCGATTGAACATTTACTGTTTAGAAGCTAAAGTAATTACAACAAAGGCCTAAATATTGCAATTTTCTGAAGTTCAGTTGGAACTGTATTCACGGACGGTTATTAAAATTCGAGAAATCTACAGTTAAGCATATTCACGTTATCACTATTATCGGAGGTTTAATGGAACCTCTTTGCGGTTTTTTTGTCATTTTCCCTTCACCTTCAGTTAGTGTTGGGTACATTTTACCTTTCCATATAAACAACAAAATAATTCAGAATATAACAGTAATTTGACTAGTGTAGTTGTCTTTCACCTAATAAGTACGAAACAAATAATAATATTCTTTTAAACAAAATAGCAAATAATAAAAAAACACTGGAATTTCAGTAAATTGATGATTAAATGTGTTCGAAATTGAAAGTAGATGTTTTATGATTATTAATTGCGGCTCACTTACTAAATTACTCAGTGGAAGTTTTATTGGAATTGATCAAGCGGGGCTAGCAGATGATGGCAGCATAAACATTAAATTTCCAGTCAGTAAAATACAAATGAGTAAGAGGAGGGAAAATATTACACTTTATTATTATTATTATTATTATTTTTTACTCTGATTCAAAGGGGAAAGAGAGAGAATTTGAAACACAACGCTTTTGAAATTTTCAATTCTGCAATCGAGAATACAGTTTTCTATATGTTCCTAGAATCACTTTAAACTCATCTGGATATGGTCTTTTGATATTGCCCAAGGCCTATTTCCTTCTCATTCATTGCCAGCAAAGCTTTTTCTTTCACTTATTAGCAACCCGGTGGTTCCTCTAATGACCTCACTGCAGAGGCGCCTAGTAAAGCAGGGTAATTTGCGAGTCGAGCGTCGCGCAATTTGGATTCTTTTCGGTAATGAGCTAAACACACATCTCGCATCTGACATTAGTCGCTGCCACCAAAATCAATGCCTGCCACATTTTCGGGTCGGCTAGCGGTCTCAACACCGCGCTACCTTGCCACGCGCTGCTAATGCTACAGTTCAATTAAAGTAAAATTTATTATACATACTTAAAGATGCAGCGCACTTTGAATTTAGAGTATCTTAAATTCATTATATTAATATACGGCAAAGTAATCTAAAATTAAAAGCGTTTACTCACAACTAGAAAAGTGTATTAGATGTAAGTAATTTAATAATTGTGGTTTAATAAACGATACAGTCGATATTGGGGATAAATTTCAAGTTCCTGAGTGCCAAAATTTTGAAAGAGAAAAAAAATGCTTAAAAACTGACAACTTTGACGACCACTAATTTCTTTATACCGTGATTAAAAAAATGAAAAATATTTATTAACCTTGTGATTGGAAAACTCTAAATTTCGTTACACGCTGAGGTAGAAAATTTTTTCCGTACAATTTGTGTATGTGTGTTACTCACTAGAATAAAATTGTAGAAAATTTTAAACTAATATTCAGTTCTGGATCAACGAAACATATATCATGTGAAATGTTCAAGTTTAAAACATTTTTGATATAGTAGCTAGAGGACTGCGCCCGTAGACGGACAGACGGTCCGACAGATAGATACCGGAGCCACTACGTTAGGGCGCCATCTCCTTTTTGGAACGTAATGTTAAAAGATCAATTGCTGAAACATTTCTAAAGCTGGAAGGTTCTTGTCACAGTAATCAAGACTTCACTTCCGTCAGTGACTGCCTTGCTTCAATTTCATTCTCTGTTGATTTATCCACACGATGCTGAACTGTCGCTTCAGGATGATACCTGGGAGAATAACCAGATACCACATGTTCCTGTGCTGAGATCGACAGTGTGGTACATTTGTTGTGATGCCCACAACTGGGAATAAATGTATCTCAGTCAGACCTTCAATCAGTCAGTGACAAAGCCATCGCATTAGTAGAAAACTACCTTGTATCTGCTGCAGCCATCGACACGACAAGAAGAAGGAGACTTCATTCTGGCGGTACTCTAGCGATAACTACAGCAGTGAGAGTGTCACCCGGAGCAGTGTTTCTAAACTTTTTTAATTCGACAACCAGTAAATGTCAAAAAAAAATTGTATGGACCAACAACTCATATGCGCCTAACCTCTTACATATGCGTGTATTATTAACAGTACCTGGGTGACCGATGTTCGCTCGGCATATTTCTATTTCTACGAGAAGATTTTGTGTAAAGTGTGATTAAAGTAAAAGGCTTGAAGGTTTTCTAGGCATTTTGATGCGCACAGTTCCTTCTTCTAACCAAAGAAAAGCTTAACTAACATCAGTAGGCTTACTGGTACCTGAAACTTCTACGAGACGAGGTTAGAGCCGCTTCCAAGAAATCAAATGCAAGACTTGCTCTTTCTTTTTTTGTAACATCGTGTTGCAAACTTGAAAAGCAAACCGTTATATACATATGAAATGTCATCCAAATCGCTAGAGTCATTTCAGAGATCGTCTGGTTTACCACCTCATAAATTGCTTTTTAAGAAAAAATCTATTATTATGTTAAATACAAATCTTAATGCCAGTCAGGGATTAATTATTGGTGCAAGATTTGTGGTAATTCACTTAAACGAGAACATCATTAGTGCTAATTCCATTCACTCCGATAAAACTATGCTCATACCCCGCAGTAACCTCAAATCTTCTGATCAAACATACCTTTCTAAATGATAAGAAAACAATCCCCAAAAGAAGTAACCTTCGTTATGAATATTAATAATGCTGAAGGTCAGACGCAGGATTGTATTAATCACAACCTTTTTTTTATTTTGTGGACACCTGTATGCGGTTTTTTCACGAGTTTGTAGATTCATTAATATTTATTTTTCTGTTAAAGACACATACGGTCAAAAAGTCAACGATGATCACATTATAACTGCTAATATTGTTTTCAAGGAAGTTTTGTAAAGTAAAGAAGATTGAAAAAAGGATATCTGACCAAGCAAAAAATTTTTAAACATCTAATTTTTAAATGTTTCGCAATTAAAAATGTAGTATTTAATGATAACGACTTTTCACAGTAAAATCGATATTTTATTCTTCAAAATAAAATATCTTTCATTAATACATACTTGAACTCACTTATTTCCACATTATTATATTACCGTTTGGTGACTGACCACGATACTATTCGCACGGATAAGCTCGTCTACAAAAATTATTCGTTTAAAGTTTTAAGAGTTCCTAGCTGTAATTATAGAGAATTTAACTAACCACAACTCAGCTTACTGGTACCTGAAACGTGTACGAGATGGCGTTAGCGCCATTTACAAGATACTAAATACAAAAATTCCTTTTTTTTGTTTGTTGCAAAATCACGTTTTTTCAGGAAAGACGCCTAAAGAGGTAAACTGAAAAACCAAAACGTCATGTAAATATTGAATTTCTTCCGAATCGTTAGAGCCGCTTCCGAGATCCAATATATATATACAGTATGTGCAAGAATTGCTCGTTTAAATATGTAAGATTTAGGACTTAATGTATCGTACAATCATAACATGATAAATTTAAAACCATATTTTGAATTCCTATGGAAACAAAGCTATGCAGTAGGAAGTACGTATTGGACACTTTTAATATTTATCATCTAGATGGATAATAATGTTACGAACCTACGAAATGATAGAGTAAACTAAGGAAAAGTATAAAAGAACTAATAGTAGTAACCCCCTTCGCTGCTGTAGGGGTTTGATGTGTGTTGCGCACTGTACCTCACACCCAGTGGCCTCTCCTGCAGCCCGCGCGAGTCCTCACGTAGCCACTGGGACACCTGTTGGGCGCCCTGATCATATGCGCGTAGATGTGGTCGTCTCTGGGTTTGTCCCAGGGCCACCTCCAGGCCGCGGCTGGAACCACCAGCAACAGCGTCGCCACAGCCAGCAGCGCCAACAGCAGCACAGTGCGCGACTTCATCGTGCGGCGAACCAGCGGCGTCTCAGGCAGGAAGCCGCGCACGCAATCTCTTATACGCAAAGGCGATAGGGGGAACTCTGAGACCAGAGATAAGCCTCGGTGTCGGGGATTCACTGCTGACCTCGTTACTCAGAGGTCTATGCTAGTCGACGGTTATCTCAGTCGTCGACAGCCAGCTTTATCTCTGCTGTTTCCTTGAACTTCTCTGATGCTACTGAGAAGTTAATCAGCTTTTTTCGGTTGTCTTTAACACACAGCTGTACGCGTGCCAGTCGTCCTGACGAGTGGTTTTCCGTTTTTTCCCCCAGTCAAACAACACAATCCCAAAGGGAACATAAGAGGAAGGCCTGTGTGCCACTCTAAAAGCTAAGAGGATCATGGGCTATTTTTGAATGAAAGAAGACAGTAATCACAATTTATTGGCACTCACTTAAGGATTTGGGTATTTTAGCGAGTTACGAAAAGTCACAACGACGTGCGAGAGGCAGAGTGGGGACCAGAACGAGTTGCATGCTTGGAAATAGTGTATAAGTGCGTGAGAATGGGAAATAGCAAGTAACAGGAGGCAATCAGGCTAACGCGGAACAATTTTCTGCATCTCGATTGGCGAGATTGTTGCAGACTGCAGGAGCGCTGAAGAAGAAGGGAGTGAAAAGACGGAGGGAAAGTTATTTACTAATTTGCTGCTGCTTATTGAAGTTCGAGTCTAATTGCGGAACATAACTTCAAGCTATCAGGTCTATCGAGTCTTGCCGCTGTCATCGTAGCCAAGACGACACCATGGGGTTGTAGTCGACTGTCCTACACGACGTCACGTCACCAGCATCTAGGCAGTGACTCCATGGGTCTTCGAGTCAACCAACTGTCGCAGCAGAATGGAATCGCAGAGCCGTGACGGTACAATGATCCACAACCTTTGCAACCGCATCCAGCACAAGGTAAAGAAGCCCAGTTCAAGCCATAGTTCTTCCTTGAGCCCAGCTTGTTGGAAACTTTTTTGCCCTCCACTGAGCTGTACTGTATGAACTGCTGAGGTAATGTCTATTAACTACGTGAGCTCAAAATGGGGGAGGGGAGGGGGTAGTAGAATCTCACCAAATCTCTTTTAAAGGGAAGGAGGGTAAAAAAGGTCTTCAAATTTACGAAGTGAATCTCTCATGAGGGGCAGGAGGAGTTAAGGAGGAACCACCAGATCTTACGAAATCTCACCAGAAGGGGGTGGGTGGAGGGAACCCAAACTTAACATAAAACAACACCTCACGTAATTAACGGACACCTCTTAAAGGTTTTTTTTAATTACTCAACGATTTTTTATTTGATTGGATATAAATTTATTTACATCAGAGAAATAAAGTCTTCCACGTCAACCTGTGTTTTTAAATGAGTGTAAACATGGTTGCATTATTGTTCATAATTCAGTTTTTAAATTCATAATGTGATAGCATTTCCCACTTTTCTTTATGATTCATTATTTTGCATCTATGTACTTGATTTAACTCACTCGCACCCAAGGTATTAATTTAATAAACTCAATTACTAGTTTAAAAATAATATTTCGAGGCGAAAGAATCAAGTAGACATGTACAACCTGTAAACCGATTTTGAGTTAGAACTTTATCCAAATTTAAAAATTTACATAGAAATAAATATCTTTGCTTATTGGATAACTGTGTAAACTCCAACCAAAATATCAGCTATGGGCTGCAGTTCGTGTAATATTAATATTCCGGGAATAGTCGAAAGTTACAAGAATTTATACTCTTCTTTTTTCTTTTTTTTTTACTTATGGCTTTATGCCTCGTCGACGTCGAGGTCATTAGAGGCGGGATGGGACTGGGGACAAGGAATGGGCAGGAATTCGGCCATGGCCTTTTGAAGGAAGCATCCCGGCATCCACCTGGAGTGATTTGGGGACACCATGGAAAACACAAATCTGGATGCCCGGACGGAGATTGGAACCGCCGTCCTCCCTAATGCGAGGCCGGAGCGCTAACCGCTCACCCACCACGCTCGGTTTGTATTATCGTAGGTAAAATGAACGCCAACTCTGATTTAAATTTGTTTTGTTTTAGGGACTTTATTAAAGTGAAGATAAGTAAAACGCCGTAGATTTGAGGGGAGAAAATATACAAAAATTTTACTAGCTATATGTTTCACGTATTAAGCAGGAATGTTAAAATTTTATCTTGTTTATTTCACGAACGATCGGTCACAAAACACTGAATTGATGGTTCAATCGACCTCACCATTCACCACCCACCACCCATTACCCGCGTAAATCGCAAAGAAGCAGAGACAGCACAATCCTAAATAAATCAAATGCAATTCATCTAGCAACGACAAATTTAATTAACATTGCCACCAAGTGTATAATAAAAAAAAGTTTGTTGTACGATTGAAATGTATGTTGCTGCACGTTAATAGAAGTATTATACATCTTTTTCTTCGGAAAGAGCTAACTACTCAATGACAAAGTTTTCGGATATTTTTTCAATCGAAACATACCAAACTTTTTTTTCTGACTGTCGTTGAAGACTCGGCTATCACTCTAGCCAGTTCTACCTACCGGATAGTTGAGCAAGCTGCGGTTTCCTCTGCTGCCTCTGGCTCTCTGATGTAACGTCTGTTTCTTTCTTGTTGTCAGTCAAAGACTGCTCTAAAACTTTTATAGGGTCACGTAAATAATTTTCGCCACTGGAAAAAATCTCTTCGAATTAATTTATCTATAAACGGATGATATGAATGAAATTTTCGATATCATAGATCAAAAAGAGAAAAGGACTAATTACGTTTAATTGCGATATAAAGATGGACAAAAATCTACCCTCCCGCGAAATGGGGAAAATAAGCGACCTAATAGAGAAAAATAAAATTATATCGGTTGGTACGATGTTTGAGTTAAATCTTAAGAACAAGTTTTGTACTGGACATTCTGTAGACAAAGGCTATAAAATCCTGACATTTGAACCGTAATAGATACGCCGGAAAAAATGAAACCAGAGATTTTAAACAAAAATTGACCAGAAATGTTAACAGCAGAATAACACTTCATATAACAACCACAATTCAAAATGACGCTGTAATATCACACCCACAAAAACAATTCTTGCAAAAATAGACCAACTCTCCTGCTCGTGTAGTGATAAAAAGTTATGAGATCTTGTTCTGAGCCAAGCCTATACTTTGCAGTGTGTATTCACTTCCCTTTCTAAAAAATAATGGTTCATATCGGTGTTATAGATCGTTTGCTTAGGATACAAAAAAATAATTAAAAAATCTGGTGACTAGGCTATTATGCACGAAATGTTTGAGCAAACCTATATAAATACCTTAATGTGTTGCTTTATCAAACTTACAAATACATAAAAGCCAAGATTTCCTTAGCATCTTTACGAATTTAACAAGTATATATTATGCCTTCCATTACAATCAAAATTGACATGCATAAAGGCCAAGTGAACACAATTTTTTTTATTCTAAACAAACTATCTATATCTACAACATCGATAGAAACCATTCTGTTTCAGAAAGGGAACTGGCTATACACTGCAAAGTATAGACTTGGCTCAGAACAAGATAATTTTTTGTCACTACACAAGCACGAGACTTGGCCTATTTTTAAAAGGATTTTTTTTTTTTTGTGGGATCTCATTTCTTTTTGGAAGTTGATCGCTTATTCCTAATCACTGCTCAAATAAAATGATTTCACTAGAAAATCGTCGAATAAAAACATTTCAGAATTGAAGACATCACTATACTTTACCAACAATGCCCCACTCTCTGATAACAATGAGTGTGCACCGTAGCCGAGCAATGTAGATTGCCGCAGATTTAACTACCACCATAATTATAAATAACGTGTAATTTCCAAACTAAGCATAGGAACAAAGTGAAATTTAAGATTTTGGTTAAAATTGCTGGTCTCTACACATTAAAAAAATCTCAGGCATATATCTTAATTCCAAGCAAAGATATTAACCCACAGATATATGCGAGAATTTTTCATGTTTGGGATAGTAATTAAATAAATACGAGGAAAAACACTAATATTAGACTTATGATTTGCGGATGAAACCATGCATGTGTACCAAATTACTTCTTTCTAGTATTACTGGAAGTGCAGTGGATTTTGATGTCGGGGTGTCGTGGTAGAATTTTGAATTGCACTAACTTCCAAAGAATGAAAGGAAAGAAGTCAAATTTAATACATTAACCTCAGTAAGCTTACTCCACAATGAAAATCTGAGGTATATAAAGTTATTAGGGTACATAGCGATTTTACCTTAAGGGTAGGTAAAGCGTACAGAAATTTACAAGTTTCAGACTTTTCTTATAATGTGTGGGTAAAATGTTATCTGTCTACCAAATTTCAGCTTTCTACGACTACGGGAAGTATCTTAGAGTTTTGATTATCATCAGTCATTGAGTGAGTGAGTGACAAAATTGCTGAAGTTTGCCTGTTAATCACATACGGACTAAGAACAGTAACGAAATAAAATTTTGCATGTTTGCTAATATTTCTGATATCTATGCATAACAGAAATTTGAGACATGTAGCATCAAACGACAGAAGACATATGACCAGAATCGCTTCGAGAAACGGGTAGGCAGTGCCCTGTTGACTCGACTTGGTGGACCAGCTGCATTACACTTGATAAACCTGTATTGACGCTACTATGGATTGAAAAAGACGGTACATTATCTTTTTTTTCCCCTTAACTGCTTAACGTCTCTTAACAGCGAGGTCTTTAAGAGACGGGAAAGGTTGGGGGGCAATGAATGGGAAGGAATTCGGACATGGCCTTTTGAACGAAGCATCCCGGCATTCACCTGGAGTGATTTGGGGAAACCATGGAACACCCAAACCTGGATGCCCGGACGGGAATTCGAACCGCCGTCCTCCCGAATGTGAGGCCAGAACGCTAACCGTTACACCGTCACGCTCGGTAGGTACATTATCAGTGCGGCTCCAAACAAGCGAGCAGGTGTCAGCTTAACCATTGTTCGAGTCCAGCAGAGAAAAGGCCTTAGCCACGGCTGACCGCTTACAGATAACATTTAGCAAAGACTAACACTTGTAAGAACAGAGGTAACGAAGAGTCATGGCAAACAGGCGTCAAAAATAGGGGGGGGGGGCGAGGGGGTAGGGCTAGATTCGGAGTCGTTAATGGAGAAACTGACAGTAGAAAACACAAGACACGTTCAGTTCACTATACATACATGGCCCGCATCAGATGGAAAAATTTAATCAAGTCTCTCAAAGGACGGAATAATTTTATTTTTGAGTAAAAGAATGCAGAAAACGACACTTGGTGGTGGGTGAGTAGTTACGCTCTGGCCTCGTATTCGGGAGGACGCAGGTTCGGATCTGCATCTGGCTATGCAGATTTCAGTTTCCCACGGTTTCCTGAAATCACTCCAGGCAAATTCCTCCCGATTTATTGCCCCAACTCCTTTCCCCGTCTAATGACATCGACGAGGCGTAAAGCCAAAAATAAAAAAATATGAAAACAACTTACCCTTGGGACGAGTTAGGGGAGCATTGCAGACTCTTTCTGGAGTGAAGCACGGGGTGTGCATACTCACTGAATATATAAGGTCAAGAGAAAGTCTCTCGAGTATACTCTAGTGGGGAGCAGTCAGCTATCAAGGTGGACATTACAGTAATCCAGCACCGGAGACAATTGGGCTCCGAATCGTCATCGGAATAAACGACACCGTTTACAACACAGCGCCTCATCTACAAACCGGCGCTCGTTACTGCCTATATTCATGAGACACTAGCAAAACATCAGGGACTGAGAAAGATAATAAATCGTTTTGTAGAGAGGCGTGATTAAACATATAATTTTCTTTATTTTTACAATGTAAAGTTCACACGTATCTACATAAATGTAATTGATAAATAGTTGAAACAATGAAAACGTTTTGAGAAAAAAATGTTAATAGGTCACCGTCGCTAAGTTACGCAGAAGGACTCGACTGTTATTTTTATTTAACAATTTGTCTATCTGTTAAGATGAACGTGATTGACAAAATAACTGTCAGACGGTTTTAATGGGGTTATGAATAATCCACAGCCCATGGTCTCAAGGGTAAAATAAAATATATATTTTATTTTGATACGAAATTGGAAATCGAGAAAATTCTAACATTGAATTGTTCCATAGTATTAATTATTAGCCAGGAATAATAGTAGTTAATTCTGCTAAATACATAGCCATCTGAATTGCATATTAACGGCGTAGTATTATTCGAAATTAAAATCTTTAACTTTGACAAAGATTTACCTTGTTCATAATGAAGGACGCTAGTAAGTTAGTTGGTTCGCATTTCATGCTGAACTGTAGGATCGCTTTACAGTGAGGCCGACAAGAAACACTAGCGGCAGATCATTTAGACCAGATGAAATTATAATTGTTTACTTACAGTTATTAAAAAAGTTGTCGTCCCACGACTGCAGAGGCGTAGATAAAGGCTGGGTTAGAATAAATGGGCTTTAAGAACTGCTCTACTGTAATTACGAGTGGTCGCGACTGTTTGGCAGCCCTATAAGAGAAAGTGAAAGGAGTGCAAAGTCCTCCAGTGCATCGTACTGCCCTCGTCGTATATTAATACAAAGTGTTCAGCTGCTCACTGGTTAGAAATAGGAATGGTAACTATTTCCTTAAACAACTAGAAGGCAACCCGAGCCAATTTTGTCTTCTAAGTTTACCATGAGGCGATTTTATCCCGGGCAAAATGTTACGGATAAATAGAAGTTGTCAACCAGAATTGTGGTTTTGGTCTTTACTAATTTGTATAATTTTAAGCCAAAACTTTTTACTCTTAATTAGCTAACGATTTTATACATTATTAATTTTTTTGGTAATTTCCAGACTGATTCACAGTACTCTGAAAAAAAGTGCTTAATGTCTAATGTAAAATCGTATTTCTGGGTTTCTCACACATCGTGTACCTTTATTCTTAGTATATGGGTTTCAAAAATGTGCTTTTTTGGAATAACAAAAAATAGAGGTACATAACATGGTAGCAAACAGGTGTTCGTGGCTGCGAACTGTTTGTAAATGGAGGCGTGGCGCAACATACGCCGGGGTTGCTCTAATGTTTTATTCTGATTGGATTCAAAACAGGAGAACGAGTAAGTGAGACCGGATGGACAAATATATTATTCATGAGCCTACCAGCGAAGCAACTTTAAAACTAGTGGCTTGTTTGCAAAGTTTTAACGTATGTCCGTTTGCAGTATCTACGAGACATTTCAGAATATCAGTACAAGTAGCTTTTCTTTTCTCCACAGCGAAACCCAAGATTACGTTAATGTCCGCAAGAGATCCGTGAAGGTTATGAATACAATTTCCTGGTGATTAATTGATGTGATGAATGGAACAGCACTGATAGAGTGCTCATTTCATCAGCTTGGAATAGTTGTGAAGTGTCACACTTGTTCTCTTGAACCACATGGAAAAATTACCGTCAGTTGTTTACATTCAAGTTTATTAATTATAAAAAATCGTAACACCTAGAAGTTTGACCTGCAGTGTTGAATTACACCATATTTTGCAGGGGGAAACCAAAACCTGTAATACGGCACTAATCGTACGAGCAGTAACTTAATCAAGGAATATCAACTAAGAATTGAGCCAGTTTCAATCGGAATTATGACGATATCAGTGTGTGTATCTCAAGATGAGCCATCTTGCAGCTAAGTGGGCAGTCGCTCGCTGACAGCTGTTTGTGCGCATGCGGTTAGTGTTAACAGTTTTGAGTGTAAAAAGGTTAACTATCATCCAACTAAATTAGCTCATCAGAAAATCAACACTAAAATTTTCTTCCGCTTACGGATACGTGTGTCGAAAAGCTGTTGCGATTGACGAGTAGCTGTACAACTTAATCGGTCTCCGAAAACAAAGAGTACTTGTAATTCAAGTCGACTTTCATGCTAACGTTCTATACGTTAAACTAAAAGATGAAGAACAATGTTTGAGAATACTTATAGAGGCCAATAGGACGAATAAACTCATCCACAGTAATGGCAAAGTGGCCAATGTTACTATAATGCCTTTCGAATTAGACATGTTAAAGTGCACTACATACCTTTCGAAGTTAGTACAGAAAGTATACGAAAATCTGTAGACAAAATCGGTACTATAATGAGTGTAACCTCCAACAAAATGGTCGTTATTGAAAGATTTGGTGTTTACAATGGTATCAAAACAGCTAAAAATGATATAGAGTGCCTTATCTCATCTTATGTAAACATTGCATGTTTCAAAGCATTAATTATCTACGACGGCTGTTTGTAACTAAAATGACTATCTTAAAACTGAGCGTACCAAAAGAAGCCCAGTGCAGTTACCACTTGTGTGCATGGCCTTGACACAGCGTTTAGTGGAGACGATCTAAAGGTAATATACACTAGCGTGGCAAATGGTATTGTTCATAGTAGTACCAGCAGACATGTTGAACCAACTATCAGCATGGAGACCTAGATCCTGTGACCACGCCCATGGAAATAGAAAATCCATTTAACGAAGAGTGCGCTCAAGAACAGACAGCCGAAAAAGAAGATCATACAGCATCACGGGGGGAAAAATGCACGTGGATAAAACCAGTGAATACACAGATAACTGAAAAAAAAGAGAAAACCTGCATATTGATGAGCGCAAGCGAGAAACATCACCAAACGCAAAAAAAATCAAGACTTGCCACAAAGTGAAAAAATAGGAAAAAATGAAGACAACAATGAGGAAAAACAAAACAACTAAAGCTAGCAAAAATACCGAAATACTTTGGGCAAAAGATAGAATCCATACTGAAGATAAATACCTACCAAATGAGCACGAGTTGTGTATGGTACCTCACAGTTTCACGAAATTAGTGAGAAAGGGGGAAAATGATTAACCATGGAGGTTAAAAAAAACTTACGATATTTTTATTTACAAGAATGAGAATTTTCCATCGAAATAAAACAAAAAGAGAGAGAGAGAGAAAAAAGGAGCTTGCTTTCAAAAGTTTCTGAAATCCGGTACCAAGTTCAAATCCCACTGAGGGCAGGAATTTTTAGGAGTTTTGTTTGATAATGTGAACCACGTCAGGAAGTTCCATGGTTCGGATTCCACGTTAAGCTGTAGATAACAGAGGAAAGGAACTGGCCGTCCTACCTCTGTTACAACGGCTTAGTACGGTACATCTCCTTCGGCAAGATACAACTAACCTCCGAGCTGTGGATTAAATTAGATAATCTCAAGATGATAAACAGTAATAATCGCTGCAAGTATTATAAATTGTATAAACTAACAGTGTATAGTTTATAGATTATACGAAATAAGCATGTAGACAGATAGACTGGTAGCTCACGGGCCTATGACCTTGACTTTCTGGCACTGACGTAACCTTGGCGTTGACTAACTTTAATGAACAAAACATTTTCCAATAGCAAACAAATAAATCCAATGGCTGATGTGCAGAAGTTCCGATAAGGCAAAGATATTATCGCAACACTAGTACCGAGAGTGGAGCGTAAGCGGTAACACTCTTGCCACTCGTTCAGGGAGACGCGGGGTCGAATCCCAGCCCAGCCATTCGGATTCAGATTTTTCATGGTATCCCGAACCCGTTCCAGGTGAATACCGGGATGGTTCCTTCAAAAGACCATGGCCGAATTCCTTCCCGTTCCTTGCTCCCTTTCCCTTGCGGCCTAAAAAAAAAAATGACTTCACATTATCAGCCACAGTTATTTAACTTGTACAAAAGTCCAGAACAGTAAAAAGAGATAATCTTGATTTTAATCGTTGATCATCGTCATTTCAACGGTTCGATTCCTGGCGCTGCAATCGTGAGTCAGCATAACCAATCCGTATAGGAGCCTCCATTTCCGTGTATTAAGAATAAGACAGTAAGACTCTCTCTCTGTATGGTTTGGATACGAAACTGTAAATGTGTGATATAAATTGTTTAGCTGTAGACTTGCTTCGTTATAGAGCAGGCGCATACTGCCGATGTACTGAAAAAGTATGATAGTAGTTGTTAACTTGTATATGTGTAATGGAGGTATACTATTAACGTGTGTAACAATAGTAACCTGTAGAATTGTTTGGTGAAAAATAACTCATTAAAGGTATACTAACGGTAGAGGGTAAATAATTTTGATACTATCGTTTTGGGCGTGCAAGCAGTTCGCCTCAGAATATTAAATAAATATTTTGTTAATAATAACTTTTAATCTGTACCTTGCAGCTGACTAACTTATCCGGAATGGTAATTGCAAAAGAACATAAACAATCTTCAGAACACAGGCAGAACAGCTATAATACAAAGTGTAAGGTTACATTGGTAATAGTAATTAACTATATTAATTAACTGTGAGAGCGGTCTTCAAGCTTGAAACTTTCCTTATTTGAAATATTTGCACCGGTCAACATGTCAGAATTTTTTAATAAGAAATTAGTGAGTATATTACTAGCATAACACTGAATAAAGCAGAAATATTTAATGGCGTTTAATCTCACGATTTCTAATTCGCTTTTTAAAAATTCCAATGAAATGATTATAGTAATAATTTCCTGTAGTCTTGTGACAGAGTATCTTACCGGCTGCGCAATGCGCATCTATTGTAGTCGCATAACCTAACCTGATAATCATATCATGTATAGAGGTGTAGTATCCCTGCCAGCTTATTGTTAAGAGCAGACAGGGTAACTTCCACCGGAGCCGTGGATAAGGATCGATAATAGGAGGTCGACCATTGTTCTGATATGAATATTCGTCATAGGTTCCTACTGCAACACCTGACAGATTATTTTGCTCAGTACAGTCAGATAATAACAGTGGAAAGGCTGAGGAAGCTAGGATAAATTACGGTAAACGGCAATTACCTATTTAAATATTTATTTACATGAGCAATGACTGATGGCATAAGCGAATATTTACATTGTCTAATTGGATTTGTAACAAAACATTAAAGATACGGTCAAGGACGGGGCGAGCATGTAACTGATGGGTGCCTCGCAGCCCAAATTAAAGGTAATATTGAATCATATCTTTACAAGACTATGCTCACAAGAATAAGACCAATTGATGGACCTTCTGACTATCCACACCCAGCTATCGCAGCAGAGCCCACCTTAGTAGCAGACGCCAGGCATGATCTTCTTCTCTACAACCGCCGCCCCGGCGGCGCCGACGCCTCCCGGCGCCCTCGGCGTCGATGTGGTACGTTGACAGACTTTCGTAGAGAGACCGATCCCCAGACCTCTGCTCCCAGGGTTTAAATAGATACTCCCCCTTCCTATCATCACTGTGTGGAGAGGGCAATACTCTTCACTAACCTGATGTATGAAGTCATTTTACCAGCTTGCAGTACTGACAGGCACTTGGCAGCTGGCTTGCTGATATGCGTCATAGCTCTATTGCTTAACTTTTTTCATGCGCGTCCGCCCTGGATACTGAGGTGAAGATTAATTTGAACCTTTTAGGCAAGTGATCGACCTAGATCATTTCATAGGACCTACAGTTTAAAGTGGAATCCAAACGACGGAGCATACTAGCATCTTCATATTAACAACCAGAGCTTTGTCGGACGTGAAAATCAATTTTAAGACCCCTAAAAATTTGCACCTGACTACTTTCTTATGGGTGTGGTTCCTCTAGCGCTGTGAAAAGTTGAATTTACATTTTCGGTGTAACAAAATACCGTGTTCATAATACCTTCTTCAATAACGCACTTATTCAAATCCCTGTGCATACAAACTTTTTCATTGTTTTATCATCTGAAACCAAGTGCTCTTGACCATTTCTTACCTGTTATTTACAACTGCTAATTCTTTCGGGGCTCACATTACGCAGACGAAAAAATAATATTAATAATAAAAAAATTTAGCACAGTGGCACCTGCCATCAGTCCGCTAACCGAATTCGTTTTTATTGTTCTCTTCGTCAAATGTATAATTTTTAGGCGACAATTTTCAAGCAGCGCCATCAGGCATAGATTTTAACGCCTGAAGACATTAATTGTTAATCTTTATTGTTTTGCTTGTACACTACTGTTGGAATTTGAAACTTCAACAATATTCGAACACACAATTTTGGCATCTAAGAAATAGGCTGCTTTAGTGAGATGTTATAATGCGAATACGTTTAAATCGTGTATCTTAAACGTTGATTATCAAATTTTCTTCCAGTAAATATTCAGCAAATTTTTAATTTATGATCTAAGCTTTGATTTACTCTGAACGAGGGGTTTCCGAGACGAATTGCCGTCAGATTCCTGAGTTGTCATGCTATTCCCATGTTAGCACAGAAGTCCTTTCCTTGTGAACTTTCAAAAATTCAACGAAACACGACATTAAGAAGTTTTTAGGTTATGATCAGATTTACATTTCCCGCTATGACACAAGTTCAATATATTCATTTGATATTCAGAAGATTTTACACCAGATCCTTAGCTTTAAAACTGTGAGAGCCCTACTGAAATCTATTACCATATCAAACAGAATTCGGCTCTCTACAGATTTATATGCGTAAAGATTGCCTTAATTAAACCAAGAACATCGATTAATTAATCTAAAAGTTATACACCGAACGCTTACTCTGGTTGCACAACAGGATAAACAGTTATAGCATAGAATACTTTTAAGTTTTCTGGTCTACCTGCCCTATTCGCACTTCTAACATTCCACGCTCCGACTCGTAGAATGTGTCTATCCATTGTATCCTCCCTTAGCAGACCACACCCGGAGATTTGATTTTAGGACTATTATACATCCGGAATATTTTACCCAGGAAGAAGCCAATATTATACATGTAATTTGAGAAGATTGCGTCACCTCGGGATACCATTTGGGTCTTTAAAGCAAGCCTTCTGCGTCCCCATGCTCTTGATCATTTCTGATTCATCCGCCTTTAGGAGCCGCTTCCAACCCAACCCTGGCAGCAAGAGGATGTCCTGGACTACTTACTACTCGCTCTTCCACCCTCCTATTGGATGCCGTTGTCAAGCAGTGGAATCATTCAGTCGCCACAGCCTCGTTCGAGCGAACGGAATGCCCCACATGAAGAAGAGGTTGATATTTGGTTGGAAGAGGATGATATAGGCTTCCCCGAAACCTCACACCGTCCGTAGAACACTGCCAGAAGAAACAGATTTAATGCCTAGCAATAAGTGTTGAGGTGAAATGTGAGTGTTAATTTCCCTCTTCTTAATAACGTTTTCCAGTTGTATAGTCGGTCGATTTTTATTATTAGTTGTAAATGTCTACCTGCCGTCTTATTGCAGAGCCTGTGACTAGTATCTGTGAACCGTGCTAATCAAATTCTGTGTGATTTTGTTTGTTACTTAAAATCGGTACATAACTGAGGTTTGGATTTGATGCCCATCTGCATTTCACCGAGTTCAGTATGGCGACGCTTCAGCGCGGACGAGTGATCTGTAAAATGCTACTAAAGGAAAATTTCTAACGAAATCTTCCTACAGTTTCTAGACATGGCATCAGCCTGCGTTCTGGAAGCAAGTAGTAGTTTACAAGCTTTCAAAAATAACATCCCCCGGCAAACAATTGTACGCATTATAAGCAATATGGTAGGTAATAAGCGGATCGTATTAATTTTCGACAGAAAAAAAAAAAAGTATATCTGAGTTACTTCAAGTTTGAACATTTGATCTAATTTAACAATAAGCAATACATGGTTGTCTGGAAATGTTTGAAAGTGAATTGAAGGAAACTAGCTATTACCTGTTCGTGGCAATTATGCCACTATTTCTGAAATCAAATACGATAATCAGACAAAAATGAAATTTGTATTGCAAGCCTGACATTTAATAACAACCAATTGAATGGATGGTACTGCAGTATTTTCTCTGTACTAAGAATATGAAACTTCCTCGGAATGATAGGAGACGAATTAAATGATCTAAATCATATGATTTGTGTGGAACTTATACTTGCCAAAATGTCTCCAACTTGTCAGGGGGCAGTATTAGTTCGTATTATTATGTTATTATAATTCAGTCAGGTTCACTTGATGCCGAATATACTCAAAAAACTAAACGGTGGGATGAGATGCTCAAAATGACCTTTCGCACTATATTTTTTGATATTACGCACTATTATTATACCTAAAACAATTATAAGTCTGACGGGTTACCAGTTTAACATGATGGCTAGTGAACTAGAATCTGACAGCCTGATACTAATGTATCCAATATGATGAACCTCGAAAGATGTTGCGTTAAATATAATTGTTATCTCTAGAAGAAGTTAAATTTTCGCTTGGCCAGTTTGTATGCCTTTAATAGAGTTTGTCTCTGCCCTTGTGCTTTGTGTACCTGCGCGCTTATTTCTGCACCTCAGGCACCACAAAACAATAAAACAAGATAACTGTATTCAGCGAGAGCACAGAACAGTTTGTCTCCAGATCGTCTCGGTCGGCGGGCGCTAAAAGAGATTTCCTTTCTCCGTCATAAATCATCCAAAGAACTCTGCAACTAATGAATGAACTCTTTATTCATTTGAAGAGATTAAAGTGACCGTCATGTTACCACCTTAGGCACCTGTTTCTTTCTTCGAACATAATCATCTACAAAAGAAAACACTTCACTTGTAACTGTAAGAACTGTCTTGAGCTTTCTTTTATTTTATTAGAAATAGATAACTGAGCGGTAAGGCTCTGGCCTCATATTCTGAAGGACGCATGAATAGTTTGACGTTGAAATCTTAATGTGATGTTTTCCTAAGTTTCTACTATCTTACTTTTTTATGTTAATGGATCGTACTTCTTATGTACTATTCAGAATGGTAAAAAAAACGGATACAAATAGTTACCAAGCCATGTTTTGTTACCATTCAGATGGTAAAAGTACATTGCAGATTAAGGGTACAAAATATCTCCAATAGGGACAAACTTGTAAACTAAGCAAACATAGTGTATATTCCTATTGTTCCACACAATGAGAGTGATAACCTCACAGGAAGGCCACAGTAGACAGTAATTACGATAATGTTAAAAGTGTGTATGGTTTGTAGATTAAAGAGAGAAGTTTCACAGCAAGGCTGATTGAGGAGATGTGTGTCAATTCAACAATAGTAGATCGCGTCCTGAAGAAGTAGTTGGATACAATAGAGATTACTGCCAGCTTCATTCATTTTTAGCAAATCATCATGCAGGAAGATGCAAGCGGCTGTGAAAATCTATCCCTTCTTGGACCCAAACCAATATATTTTGTTCGACGATTTGAGACTGCGGATAATGCCTAAGCCAACTATTTTACCACCGTGCCTGGCGGGCGAGTGTTAAGGCTCGAACCAGGCATTCATGAGAACGCGGATTCCAATCTCGGTTAAGCTATCCAGTATTTGATTTGCCATTGTTTACCGAAATTCCTCCAAGTGAATGGCACGATGGTTCCTTAAAAGAAAAAAGACCATGGCTGAATTCCTTGTCATTCCTTGACCTCCATGCTCTCTCGGCTCTAATGTACCCGACATCGACCAATCGTAATGCTCGAAGCAAAAAAAAAGTTCTTTACTCCCGAATCAAAGCACAGTCAAAACAGTGTGAACGAAACATTTCTTCTCCTCAGATAGGGCCCAGTTTATTCCATGTGTGGGTATAGTGGTGGTGTTTGTCTTTTGGGGATACTGGGGGTTTTCTCAGCTTCTAGATTTCCTGCAAAAGGGTGAAACTACCACGAGGTCATATTGTAAAGCAACTGCGTGCAGTTACGAAGGCTAAGTAGCAAGTTTTTTTTAAAAAAGTACCATTTCATAAGGAAAATGCTCCCATTTACAGTGTCTCATAGAAGCTGCAGCTGACGAATGTCGATTTCAGCTGGAATCGCGGAACCCCCTTCTGAGACTTCCAACCACATATTTCCAAACGTTAAAAGTTTGTCCGACACCCATTTAAAATCATATGAGGAATTCATATGTATATAATCTTATTTTGTTCACATCCTCGACAAATCCTTTACTGCTGATTCCATTCAATCACTGGGTAAGCGATGGAGTAAATGAGTAGAGATGAGAGTAAAGTGTGTTAAACATTGAGCAAGAAATAAATATCTTTTTGCTCATGGTCATCAGTATCAGGCCAGGAAATCATCGCATCACCCTGCAGAAGCCACCCTAGTTGATACTAAATTAATGTCAGGCATGTCATTATTTTTTTAGCCTGCATTAAATGTCGAAAGATTAACAGCATTTTGGAAATGCGACAGGGAATTGAGTATTGAACAGGGCGAAAATGTTATCTTATAACAAAAAGTTATCTTACAGCAAATTCCTCAATTTATTTCTATTAATGACTATTTAGAGTTTTTCTTACTACGGCCGCAGCATCAAAAGAAAACTTCCCATGTCCCAGAATGATACTATTAAAATAGGTAGTTATAAGCAAGTATCTATTAACTTTTTGTTACTTATAAAGTTACAAATCTCAATTTTTTTGGAAAAAAGTAAAAACAAATAAAAATTACAAACTTTACATTTACGGAAAAGTAATAATAAAGAAAAAACAAATCAGTGGGAAGATTGAACTTGAATTTATGTTTTCAACATTTTTCATTCTTGGCTAGATATCGGTATTGCCGTCTTGCCTGCGCGGTGAAACTGCGCAGTAAAAACTGTACAAAAGGCCGGAATGTGGAACAGTTGCCAGACGCCACATGTGAGCCCGTGCAAACTGTGTGTTTTGAGAGCTGTGACAATGTGGCCAACGGAAGAGGTTTTTCTAAGAGGTGCATTATTTTATTGTTTACCGAAAGAAAAAAACAACAGACAAACCAAGCGACACTGTAGAAGTGTAGCAAAAAGTGGTTTTTACGGAGAAACGACATTCACATGTTAACTTAATCGAAGTTTTAAGAGAATATCCAGAAGACTGACGTGGTTCTGCAAGGATGGATGAATCAGCCAGTAGTGAGTGCCTAGTGACACTCATATATAAAAGAGAAGATAATGATTTCTTTTGTCACCATGTCCCATATTGCATTTGATTCGATCTGAATTTCAATAAATATAAATTTTTGGTCAGCTAAAAACATTGATTATAATAATATAAAAATACACAATAATGTAAAAAATTATTATAAATCTAAATTACGCGTCCTAATCTGTTAAAAATAGTTTTTTTCTTTTTCAGTAATGAAGGTACTAATGCATAAATAACTACACATAATAGAAATAGTTCTTTTAATTTTTTCAGTCATTAAAAGATAAGCTTCGTTTTTTTTTTGTCGGAGTTTTCCTTGGACTTAATTTTCTATAATGCCGCAAAATATTTGTACAATTCTATTAATTTAGTAATGAATTCCTTCGAATAATTTTCTACATCACTCTTTTCACAGATACGTGTTTTCGAAAAAAAAAGTGCAAACCAAAAACTGTGCAGTCAAATCTCCAGCAAGTCAACGTTACTGCAAGCCGTGCTTTCGAGCTTGCGCCCGCTACTGTGGTACCGTCCACACACCTATTCTTTGGAGGCTGTGAAGGAGACGTAGTGCTTGCAACGGTGTAGAGCTAGGGCTACCCCGCGCCCCTCTGGACCTGTCTTCGCGCCTCTTCCTGGGGTGCGCACCCCTCAGCTTGGAAACCTGTAGACTATTATATGCCAGGACCCAATATTGATGTCAAACAAAGTATGAAACTCCATAAAGCTAAGTTGATAAATAACATCACGTCATTTTGTAAGTAGTTTCGATTAAGTGTGACATCCCGTCATCCGCACTGGCAGCTAACTGATTCCTAATTTATATTTTCATGTGTAAATATGCAGTCAAAGAGGAATATCTTCTCGCTTGATGTTATTAGAACTACAATCACAAAAACAAAATTATATCTATATTTAATAGTAATAAAAAATTGTGTATGACAATTTTTTTAAAAAGAAAACGTACAGAATAACGCTGCCTGACTTCTTACAACATTCCCATTTAATTAAAAAAGAAAATACACAGATAGTTGCATAAGGAAACCAAAGTTCGCCAGCTAATATCATAAGTTTTAATGAACTGCATGCTAATGGATATGTCAAGACCAGCAACGCTTTTGCATAGGATAAACACCAAAAACAAAGACGTGGGCTTGATATATTTCATGAATTTTGTACAAAATTGTGACAGATATTTTCCTGATTCAAGTTAACTACGATTCTTCGTTACGTCCAGAAAATCGATTTCAAATAAATGTGATCTTTTACATCAGTCTTCACATATCGTTGCTGATATAAACAGTTAACTATATCCGCAGAACAAACCAATCAGTAACTCAACATTAAAATAAGTTATTAATTGATTCCGTGGTAAATGATACATAATAGGTTCTTTAATTAATAAAATATAATCGTTACCTAGACACTTCATGAAGATGCATTATAGAGTATTGCAAAAAGATGATGTGGCAGTAGAACATAATGAATCAAAATATGGACTTAGTATTTTCTTTTAATTGTAATGACTTATTTAAAAGTATAGCTTCTGGTTGGTTCCTTTCAAAACTTTACATACCTTAATTTATCTTTCGTCTTTCTTCTTAGATATAATTTTCTTCCTCTAACTAAAATAAACTTTACCAACAATATTCCTTTTATTAAGTAAATCAATTTTCCATTACTACTTAAATAAATCTTCCTTATCCAGTTATAATTAAGAATATAATTTCATTTATAATTCTTCATGAATACCACACGCATTGTTCATCTATTTATTTCAGTTACAGAAGTTCGCTTAATTCCAATTTACTGTACTGACATAAACTTCATGAATCATATTTAATTCAGTATATTTACAATTTAGATGGTTAAAAACTGTTTTGCTGGCACCCGCTAACCATTGTGACAAGATTAGTAAGACGAATTTGTGTCTGAGGTACTGGGAACGTATTGCAAGTGTTCAGATGTGACTGCAGCGACGTTATTAACCCAATGTGTTGCGTGTGTAACGCAGCACAAATTGAATGTGAAAACAGAAGTAAATTCGCTGATTATCGTGGAGTGTGCGAGACGGATATCTCTGCGCCAGCAGACGCTGTAATTGAAAAGGTCGGCGTTTACCTCGTTTCTGAGTTTGTGTGTGTGGAAGGAAACAGCAGTAGCTGCGTGTGCACAAGTTGCGCTCATTAGAACGGCAGAGTGGAGCAGCCGAGATTGTGAAGTGGAATATTCCTCTGAGAAGAGCCGTCCACTGCAACCAATTAGCGACGAGGACTAACCCGGCGGGGCTCGCAGCCTCCAGAGTCGGTAATTATCTGCAAAGTACGCTGTCATCACAAACGGCGTCTTACGCATTAGCAAACTCTTCATTTCGTCCTAACTTTCTGTATACTGCGATGTAACTAAACTTCCCAACCTTTCTACAATAATTATTCGTTGGTTATTTTGATTCGCATTGCACTATATTTAATTTATCACCAAGAGCTTCGTAATTTTGAAAATATTGTGAAACAATGCAAGAACAGTAACATATTGGTATACACTGTATATCTAGAGTAATATTACAAATGGAAATGTAGCTCTGTCTACCTGTTTGTTACATTTTCACGCCTAAGCGGCTTGATAAAATTTGACAAGGAAATACCGCTTGCCTTTGGGAAGGACATAGATCCTTTTTTCTGTATAAACACTACATTTTGTAATGGAATTTTTTTAAACTGACTGAACGGTGACAAATACCGTAGACTCATAGCGTAATATTAGGATGGAGAGCGAATTGGTGGTACATTGGCTAAGGTGCTTGCTTTCACAAGTGCTGCATCCTGTCCTGGGTTCACATCGCGGTGAGGTTAAGAATTTTTAAGAGTTATCCTTGATCATATGAAGCATGCCTGGGCATTCAGTTACTCGGATTACAGCAACGATACAGGTGAAATGGATGACAAATCGAAACTTTGTCACGTAGGCAGCAGAACAGTCCGTCGAGATCTCCCAGCCAATAATACCATACGGATTTACTTTTTTATGTTGTATCGGTCGCTCAGGCATCGTTTCTCTTGCGTTCAATTTATGTATGATCTACAGTAATAATCTTAAATCTTTAAATGAGCAATTCTTCATATCTATACTAATATCATAAATACGAAAGTAGCTTTGTCTCTCTGTCTGTCTGTCTGTTTGTTACGTTTAAAGGGGTAAACGGCTAATCCGATCGTGATGGGATGCTATTTGCCATTAGGAAGGACATAGGATACTTGTTTCTCTATAAATAATACATATTGTCATGTAATTTTGAAAAACTACTGAAAGGTGATAGAAAGACGCACAGGATGCGTAAATCTCTGTAGTACCTTCCGGTATAGCGGTCTGGTAGCTCAGTGATTAATGTTCTTGTTTACTAACATTTAGAGCGTGGTCTCCGGTTCAAATCACTGTGGAAACAAAGATTTTTACGAATTGTTTTTGAGCCTATGAGCTACTCCTGGACGGTCCGTTCTTCGGATTCCATGTTAAACCATAGATCCTACAAATTTAGGGCCGCAGAGCGTAGAAAATCGTAGGCAATGCTGTACGTGTATACTTTTTTACGCAATATTAATCCCTCAGGCTTGGTTTCTTTCGCAATCAGTCTGTGTGGGATATGCACTAATAATATAAACGCGGAAGTAAGCCTCTGTCTTTTTGTTACGTTTTGACGACTAAATCCACCGATATTGATGGAATTTGACATGAAAATACTTTATATCTGTAGGAAGGGCACAGTACATATTTTTCGGTATGAATTACAGTTGTAGTCACGAAATTTTGAGAACTTATCGAATGGTGACAGACAGACGGATGCGTGTGTTAATCTGTAATGTTACATCGGTTGCTCAAGCTGTGCTTCTCACGCAGACTATTAGTATATGATTAGTTAGTAAATTTCGTTTAGAGACAAAACGTATTATTTAGTATAGATGTCTCTGATAGATGTCGACTTGCTCTTCACTGTACTATTAGTTTGTGTCTGCCTAGAAGCTTCTGGCATAAATTTATTTTGACTTGTTTCTTGACATGCCTTGCAGGCGTAAACCCGACCTAAGGTGTACTGGTAGCTCTAGAAGAGCATGAGCAGCTAAAGTTATTAGAACCCATGATTTTGATGGCCATGCCGAAGAAAGAAGATAAGACCAAGCTGAAATAAAACTGCCCTCAGTTAACCCCCCCCCCCCTACATTCCCGTACCTTTGTTTGTTTTTCTGTTTTTAAATTTGTTGGAAATTTATTCTCTTCTTGATACAAGTTCGACGGTGGAATAATATACTGGTGGTTTTCCCATAATATTACGCCAACTCGTTGTTGTTTGGGACAAATCTTACGTAACTTACATCTTTCTATATCCATTTCTGCCAATGAAATTCTAAGTCCACGCGTACCAATTCGCGGGTAACAGCTAGTGTATATAAATATATACATATACAGGGTGATTCACGAAGATATGCAAATATTTTAATAAGTAATTCTACAAGTAAAACTAAAGAAAAACGTTCATATAAACCTAGGTCCGCAAATATTTAGTTATGGAGTTACGGTTAATAAAAGATTTTGCCTGAAATTTAGCAATATCGCTAATATGAAGCCTCCGAAAAACTGAACGAGGTTACAGTGAAGCACGATTTCCATTTATTTTGGGTTACTGATCTGGTGAATGTAATAAAACAAGTCCCAGACGTGTATCTGTAATAGTTTTCCAGAAATTACAGGGATTAACTTTATTGCCATCATTTTCCAAAATTAAATTCTCTATAATTTCTGTTGAAAACTTTTTGCAGTTACCTGGAATTAAAAAAAAAATTGGGCCAAGTAGTTAATAAATTACAAATATACTCAAATTATTTCTTTGCTTCTCTGGAATCTCTGGGAAACTACTGCAGATACGTCTGGTCCTTGTTTTATTACATTCGCCAGATCAATAACAACAAAATAAATGGAAATCGTGCTTTACTATAACCTCGTACAGTTTTGCGATGGCTTCTTATTAGCGAGGTTGCTAAATTTCAGGCAAAATCTTTTATTAGCCGTTACTCTGTAACTAAATATTTGCGGACCTATGTTTACATGAACGTTTTCTTTAGTTTTACTTGTAGAATAACATAGTAAATTAATTGCATATTTTCGTGAATCATCCTGTATCATCCTGTATATGGTATCTCGGAAACAGCTCTACCAGTTTGGATGAAATTTCATATTTAGATAACGTTTTGCTTTTTAAGTTTATCTAAATAGGCGTCTTCCCTGCAAAAACGTGAATTTACGAAAAACCGAACAACCTCGGAAACGGTTCTCACACCATCTCGTAGACGTTTCAGGTACCAGAAAGCCTACTGATAGTTAAATTCTCTTTGGTTTCTACAAGGAACTGTTATATCTTTAAACGAAGAATTCATGCATACTAACTGACCCATGCGAATATTTCTCACAGTATCGTGATCAGTCACCGAATGGTAATATAATAATGAGGAAATAAGTAAATGCAAGTATTTATTAGTAAAAAGTATTTTATTTACTGTAAAAATTCGTTATCATTAAAGATTAAATGTTTAATTTTAAAAGTTCTTTACAAAACTTCTTTAAGAACAATATTAGTAGTTATGATGTGATCATCGTTGACTTTTGGACAGTACCGGTATGTTAAATATTAATGAATCTACAGACTCATGAAATAGCCACGTTCGTGTATCTATACGAAAAAACAGGTTCTGATAAATACTATCCTACCTTTTGAAGCGTACAGGAGACTCTTTTCAGCCAAACTACTCTCTACGGGGAGGGAAGGGGGATGGAAGGTCGGCCGTGGCCTTGTAGGGAACCATCCCAGCATTCGCCTAGAGTGACTGAGGGAAACCACGAAAAACCTCAACCAGGATGGCCGAACGATGTTTGATCCTCGTCCTCCCGAATGATAGGTAGGAGGCCGAAAACGGTCTCCTCCCATCTCGGTGAAACACATGGTTAGTGGTGCGAGGTTAATACGAGGTATTAGCATAGTTTTATCGGAGAGAATTATTTTAGCACCGATGATGTACTCGTATAAGAGAATTACAACTAATCTTGCACCATTAATTAATCGCTGATTGGTATTAATACTTTTATTTAACACTAGACGACCCGTGCGAAAATTTAGCGAAAAAAATGCGATGAAAAGTTAGGTAGACTATGATATCATCAAAGCTGAGTCATTACTCTTCATACTCCTACTTCATTTATCGATTTTGGTTAGAAATCCAGGGAGATAAAAGGCTGGAAAGACATAAAACGTATTTTAGAAATATTGATATTTTTGCCCTTTAAGGGTCAAATTACTAAAACCTCCTTTCTTAAAATATAATGTTACCATGGCGGAGACCTTATTATTTAATATGATACCACATTTAGCTATATCGGTTAGAGAATTAAGGTCGATAAATCGCTCGTGACACAAAAATGAGTTATAGAAAAATTTATACTTTTTCCCTTTAAGGGCTGAATTCCAAAAACATTCATTCCTAAAATATGATTTCACAAAGCTGAGACATTACTCCTTACAATCCTACTTCATTTATCGATTTTGGTTAGATATTCAGGGAGATAAATGGCTCGAGATACAAAAAACACATTTTAGAAAACTTAACATTTTTGCCCTTTAAGGGTCGAATTACGAATAATTCCTTTCCTAAAATATAATGTTACCACGGCGGAGACTTTAGTCTTTAATATGATATCTCATTTATCTATATCAGTTAGATATTAAGGGAGATAAATCGCTCGTGACACAAAATCGAATTGCATAAATATTGATCCTTTTACCCTTTAAGGGTCAAATTCCGAAAAATTTCTCACTTAATATATGACGTCACTAAAGCGGAGATCTTAATCTTTAAAATGATACTGCATTATACAATTTCAGATAGGTATCCAGGGAGATAAATGTAATACAGAAAACAGCATTTTAGAAATATTGACATTTTAGTCCATTAAGGGTCGAATTCCTAAAACTTTCTTTTTTTAAATATGATGTGATCAAAGTAGAGACCATACGCTTTAAAATGACACCTCATTCATTGATTTTGGTTAAGTATGAAGGAAGATATAGGCTTGTGACAAAAAAATACCTTTTAAATAATATATATGATAATACTAGGATTTTTCTTTAAAAGCAATTTATTAGGTGGTAAATCAGATGATCTCGGAAATGGCTCGAGCGACTTGAATGAAATAGATAACGTTTAGCTTTTCGATTTTGTAACACGATTTTACAAAAGAAAACAAAATAAAAAATAAGAGAGCAGTCCTTGGATTTGGTATCGCGGAAACGGCTCTTAGCTCATCTCGTAGGATTCGGGTAGAAGTAAACCTATTGGCGTTAGCTAAGCTTCTCTATAAAAATGACTACAAAGCATTCAAGAAAAAATATTAACTTTATTCAAAATTTCTCTCAAAATCTTGCGAAGATCGGTCACACAGGTACTATTAGTAATGCGAAGATACTCTCTCTCTCTATCTGTTCGTTACGTTTTGACGATGAAACGGCTATACCCACATTAATGAAAATTGCCAAGTAAATACTTAGTATCATAAAGGAAGAATACAGCATACTTTTTTCGGGATAAATATCATAGTTGTCATGCAATTTTGATAACCAACCGCCTTATTTGTTTTTTTGCTATTTCTAAACATGCTGCAAATAGATTTTCTTCATGAGACAGGTTCGATGGTGAATAAACTTTTCTCGGGTAACTAGCCGAGTTATAATAGTCCATCGATCAAACACGACATCTAGGCAGTCGTAACCTCTGCCACCATTGTAATTGACAATGGCGGCAGAGTAGCGACCACCGAAACGTCGTGTTTGATCGACAGAATAACTCGGGTAGTTACCCGAGAAAATTTTATTCATTTTCAACTCCGAGGAAACCTTCAGTCTTATATAGGTTCATGTTGTTGGCTTTCCCGTCATATTATCCCGACTTCAAGTTTTTTGGGACACCCTTTACGTAACTTAGAGCTTTCAATATCCAATTACAGCAATAATATTCTAAGTTCACGCGTACGAAATTGCAGGTAACTTATTATTTCTAATTTAGCACATTGAAAATGAAATCCACAGTAATATTTGTGTCATTTGATGTATACTGACGCCCATATTAAGTGATTTACTTTCAGTAATTTAAATTGAAATTATCTAGTAACTTTTTTTAACACACTTGCGCCTGCACCAGTATTGCACTCTGTCGTCAGATCTGCCACAGATCGCACTCTGTCCTGCTTCACAGAACGGACAAGTTTCTGACCTTCACCTTCTGTGATGAGTCGTTGATGTCCACCACCTTGACGCATACTCGTGGTTTCACCGTCCTTCAATCACTTTCCATAGATCCTCACTACAGTAGCACGCGAACAGCCAACAAGACTCGCTGTTTCCGAGATGCTCGTTCCCGGATGCCATTCCATAACGACCTGCCCTTTTCCAAAGTCACTTGTCTCAGTGGATTGCCGCATTTGTCACCATGGAGGTAGGAATAGAAGGGAGACCAGGTGTCGCTTAAACTGTGAAGCAGCCTGTCTCCGGAGCCGCCATCTTCGTGAGTTCAAAACATTGGTCTGTTTTTCTTAAATTCTAATGTTTGTAGGTTATATCAATTAGGGTATTTATAAATGTTACTCCATAAGACTTCATTTTTAGTAATGCGATGATTAAAAACGAAGAAATTCTTCCGTTTTGTATACATTCCTTGTGTTTCTTGACCCTACCAATATGGCGACCTCCTACCCTACCGCTCTCCACTCGGCGTCACGTCGTTGTATGGAGAAGGTCCCTTACGTGGTCTCCTCTCTTTTCTTTGCTCCATGTTTGTCACAAACGACGTCATTAGAACGATTCCCGACGCGTCTCTGCTCAGCTTACAGTCTTTCCTTACCACGTCAGGTACGCGCAACGTCACCAGATGGCATTCAATGTTGCGGTCGTCAGTGATCATAATGTATTGGCTCATCAATGTAATTTGTTATAACCACGTATTTTACAGAACATTTATTAAAGCTCCGGCTATTATTAAACTGACTTGTTTCTGTGAAGCAAACTACAATAGGATTTCAGATATAGATGCAAGCGAAATGCTCGAACCATCAGCATTTGGTGTCATGTCCACTTATGCTAAACGAAATTACTAACAGGCAATAAAGCCACATCCTCCACCATACAAATTTAAAAGGAATACATTATAGATCCTTAGAATGTTACGAAGCATCCAGTGCACTTGAACAATCGAGTAGAGAATAATAATTCGACAAAGTATTGCAGTTGCTAACTAGTTCCTCATCTCTTGAGGTAACGAAATTTGAGTTGAAAACTACACTAGATTGAAGAGTACTGCGTGGAATAGCATTGCTGATCATTCTCGTAAGATGGTAGTCAAAATTAGAGGTGGGCAAAAGAATCGTGAATCGATTCAAAGAGTCGACTCGTCTAAAAGAATCGTTTGCGGAATCGACTCACTTGGAAGAGTCACGGTTCACTCAAGAGTTGTTAAGAGGGAGCTCCGGAGCGGAGCCGTTGTTGCGCAATCGCTCACCGACTCGTCCAGGTTCTGAGTCGACTCCGAGTCGTTAACTCGACAATGTTTACGACTCTCGGCTCACTCGCTCTCGGCTCACTTCTGTCTTAATGACTCTTCCATGGATTCGGCTCTTTTTAACTCTTGATATCTGCGTAACTCGTGATTCCTTTCGATTCACAATCTTAGTTCCCACGGCGTGTTTCTTGGTTTGGCAACTTATTTGTAAGGAAATAAAGAATATTTATCTTTGGAACAGGAAAATTAAAAATATATTACAGAAATAAAAAGTTTTTTTTAAATTTAGGAATTTATTTCCTTAAATACACATTTTTCTAGTGTTTTTGGAACTAGTTATAAGTTTTTGGTTTCCTTCCAGACTGTTATAGATGCTACCACAACACAGATTTAGATTTACAAATAAATTATCAATGAATTATAAGTCCTATAACTTTTATATTTTACCATAAATAAAGTATTTCCCGATTATTTGAGGACAGGGAAAAGTATACCGATTTCAGAGCCATCTGCTATTCCCATTTTGCATGGGTTTTCAAATTGCGAATGCATCGAGTACTGAATTTAATTGCGATGGAGCGCGTCCGGTTATCATACGAACTTCATCAGTGTTTTAGTTGTTCTTCAGTTCTTAATTTTGTGGATAATGCAAACATTTTGCAATAGAAATGAACGAAGTTTATGAATTGGACCATTACAAAAATTAGCAGGTGCTGAAAGCGGCATATATACTGTTCCAGCTGGTGAGGTTTCTACGAGGAAAAAGGTTAAACGAAAAGACGTTGGGGAACAGTGCCGTCGATGAATATAGGGGAGCGTCCAGAAATTACGTGAGACTTTTTAGGGGGGGGGGGAAGGGGGTCCGGAAAATCTCACGAAATCTCACCAAAAGGAGGGGGGGGTCGACGGATATCTCACGTGAAATTTTGAACTTGAACGAGTGTAGAACTAAAAAAACGTAAAAAAATACCAGTTACAAGGCCAAAAACCGGCTTTTGAGGGGGTATCATTCTTTCGGGGAGCACGACAGCTAAAAAAAGTCTCGAAACTTTCTCCTGGTCGAACAACTGGGGGGGAGGGGGTTCCGTGAAAATCTCATGAAATCTCACCAACGGGGAGGGGGGGGGGTCTAGATTTCCGGAAATAGCCTCACGTAATTTCTGGACGTCCCCCAAAATACTAATACTGAAACTAAGAAAATAAATATAAAATTTAAATTATGCCATTTAAACAAACACTGATTTATTGGTTTTGTGGGTAAAATGCTAGTGATACGCTGTTTAACTTAAGAAAAGCACCATCCGGCAAATTAAAAAAATTTGCCAAATTTTATGGAGTAAAATTGGAGCATATGTAAGGGGCGTCCATAAACCATGTAGCTCCATTTTGGCTTCTTTTGAACCCTCCCTCCCCCCAAGTAACTCGACGTGGATTATGTCTCTAACCCCCCTCTCCCCACGTAGTTTTTTCCATGACGGAAATAAATATTTACATGGTGTTGAGTGTTCTGTATCTCATTTTTAAGTGTGACAAATAATATGAATGAAAAGCTATTTGGCCTGGCTCGGAATCCCACCTTCCAACCCCCTCCACCCACCTCTCAAGACCGATCTACGTGGTTTATGGACGCCCTCTAGCGAGACGTGTAACAAACATGCCACCTACAAAAATCAAACAATCTCAATCGACAATTACAATCTGCAACAAGGCTTAGAATCAGTAATGAGGTTTGACAACAATTAGCTGGAAGCCTTGAAAATTTCACAGTGTGGCAATCTCACATTTTGTTGACCCGGTTCGGAAAATTCCCAGAATCCACCACTGGTTGTAGTTAGACAGGGGGCGGCGTAATCGGTATTGCGCAAGGGCGCTCAAATACACAGACGGAAAAAAAATCCCAACACCAAGAAAAAATTATTGTAGAGTAATGAAATTTGGACAATGCATTTGTCAAGTTAACATGTTTAATTGATTAAATTTTCAAGATCACAGGTTAATTTAAGCTCAAGAAAATGCATTTCAAATGTGAAATACTGTTAAATTAATAGCCGGTGTAACCTCCAGAACAAGCCTGCAAACGTGAATGCATTGTGTCATACAGGTTTCGAATGTCACTTTGTGGTATGGAGTTCCATGCTTGTTGTACTTGTGCTGTCAATACTGGGACGGTCAGTGCTGGCTGTGGATGATGCTGGAGTTGTCGTCCAATGATATCCCATACGTGTTCAATTGGAGACAGATCTGGTGATCTCGCAGGCCAAGGTAACATGTCGACACTCTGTAGAGCACGTTGCGAGACAACAGCGGTATGAGGGCGAGCGTTATCCTGTTGAAAAACTCCCCCTTGAATGCTGTTCATGAATGGCAGCACTACAGGTTGAATTACCAGACTGACGTACAAATTTGCAGTCAGTGTGTTTGGTATAACCACAAGAGTGCTCCTGCTGTCATAGGAAATTGCTCCCCAGACCATGACTCCAGGTGTAGGTCCAGTGTGTCTAGGCCGCAGACAGTTTGGTTGCAGACGTTCCCCTGGCCTCCTTCTGACCAACACTTGGCCATCACTGGCACCAAGGCAGAACCTGCTTTCATCAGAAAACACAACAGATCTCCACTCCGTCCTCCAATGAGCTCTGGCTTGACACCACTGGAGTCGCAAACGGCGATGGCTTGTAGTCAGTGGAATGCACGCTACAGGGCGCCTGGCTCGGAGCTGTCCTTGAAGTAACCGATTTCTAACAGTTCGTTGTGTCACTGTGGTACCAACTGCAGCTCGAATTTCTGTAGTGCTGCCATTCATGAACAGCATTCAAGGGGGAGTTTTTCAACAGGATAACGCTCGCCCTCATACCGCTGTTGTCTCGCAACGTGCTCTACAGAGTGTCGACATGTTACCTTGGCCTGCGAGATCACCAGATCTGTCTCCAATTGAACACGTATGGGATATCATTGGACGACAACTCCAGCATCATCCACAGCCAGCACTGACCGTCCCAGTATTGACAGCACAAGTACAACAAGCATGGAACTCCATACCACAAAGTGACATTCGAAACCTGTATGACACAATGCATTCACGTTTGCAGGCTTGCATTCAAAATTCTGGAGGTTACACCGGCTATTAATTTAACAGTATTTCACATTTGAAATGCATTTTCTTGAGCTTAAATTAACCTGTGATCTTGAAAATTTAATCAATTAAACATGTTAACTTGACAAATGCATTGTCCAAATTTCATTACTCTACAATAATTTTTTCTTGGTGTTGGGATTTTTTTTTCCGTCTGTGTAGTTAGTGGAGAGCCTGCTTTTTGTGCTTCACTATATTCAAGTCACCGGTCCAGTTTCACGTTTCAGGTATTTATTATTTACATTTACACTTATAATCTTGCCTAGTCTTTATTAATAATGCATCCGCTGCCAAGAATGAGCACATCAGTCTCCATTCTTTGTGGTATTTATTTGTCACTGGGGGCAGGATTTTTACCGAGTTGCAGATCATATTTTAATATTTTTTAAACCAGTAGCTTTATTTCATTGAATTTTAGGGTATATTTCTGATTATCTTAAGAGTATGTATCCAGGATTTTATATAACTCGCTTCACTCATCTGAGTGTATAAGCTCCATATTCAACATCAGTATCTAAGAGTTCGTGAGACAATGTCATTGCCACAGTTAATCTCAGTGACTAAATCGTTATCACAATAAAAAAATACCGTATTTTCGCCTTCCGAAATTTCTTCCGCCTATATTTCTTTTATTGTATCGAAAATCTCGTAAACAAGCCAGTGGCGAATATAGAATACATTTTCGGGGGGGGAGTCGTTTAAAAGAATCGATTCTCAGCGAGGAGTGAATCGATTCCAAACGATTCATCAAAAAGAATCGGTTTGCCCATCACTAATCGTGGGTAACGGGAAGAAAGATAGTAGGAACACGTAAAACGTGGTATTATACTCGTAGAAGCACGTTAAAAATTAAGTGTAGCAATATAATAGATAATGAAACACCTTCTCAAAATGAACATTGAACGGAGGAGTTTATAGAAAGAACAAGTAAGATTATAAGTCACGTTTCGGAACATATGATGTCAGTTTAGTAATTAATGGAGAGAAAAGCTGTATGGACAACATCATAACAAGTTAAATAGTATAGTATATGCAGCAATTAGTTCATGATGTAGTTTTTAATGATTATAAGAAACGAAGGGACTAGCCGAGCATAGGAAAAAATAAATCACTGCAGGCGAAATATTGACGAAATATAAACTTAAATTATAATTCAATTTTTTAGAAGAAATCAATCATGGTGCTCTTTTATATCTGGACAAATGTATTTAAAGATTTAGCTAAATAACTAAAGGTTATTATATGTTTATCCTGTCTATTCGATACGCCTTCCCTCCGTTACGTGAAATTTTATCAACTAAAAATTGATATAGATGAATATTTACGTGGTTATGTTCCCTGACATTTAATCGAACTTTGGTATGTGGCCAAAAAACTATCAACTTCTTAGTAACAAGAACATGAACTTATTGGAGTATTTGAGTACAATAGTTCCTAAAAAATAGAGCTTTATGAGCAGATTGCGGCAACCTATTAACGTTACGATGAAGGTGTTTGTGAGGTTTCAGTTGTATGTGAGCAGAAACTTCAATCAGTCTGAAAACTATGATCTGCAATATGAATACTCAAATTTGCATTCCAATTCAATTTCGAAACATTATGAAGGTTATAGGTAAACTCTTCAAGGCCCCCACTAATCAATGGCCAAATTTTCTACAACGTTTGTCAATTACAGACGGAATCAAGAAATGTCGCAGCGAATTAAGGCTACAGAATACAAACGAAGAGATCTAGAGAAATTTTTAGGTACAGAGCCAGAAAAACAAAGTTTTATTATGATGTTATGTCTAAGTTAGAATTTATTATTGAAGTTATAAAATTTAGGGCGTGTGATAAGAAGTCTGATTTGGAATCATTGAAAGATAGAAGGAGGAATAAGTGAGAGGTGGGTGAGATAAGTCTTATATTGTCAGACAAACGAATATTGGGAGTAAAATTAAGAGTAGAATATTATGAAGAAGGGAAGAGGAATCGCATAAATAATTTATTATAACGCCACAGCTATTTACATATTCATAATATATACTTATATTGTGGAAACTACACAAAGCAAAGACAATTTTATCACAGTTCAATCTAGTCTTCAATACCATGATTTAAGAAAACTTAGTCTCTCTTCTTGTACGGTCTTTATGTTATTGTGACGATTTATTTCTCCAACAGCTATCTTAATCATTTACTAAGCTCAATTTATCTGCTTTCAATGATTGCAGAAAGTTATATCAGTCTAACAAAAATTTTTTTAGTTACACTTCACTCATGACGTTACTGTTTTTCACTTCCACAATGTATTCAGTAAATTAATATAAACCCGTCGAAAACAAAATCTGCCTAAGAACAGATTCATGGCTCGCTATAGCTATCTGATTATCTGTAATGGTCCATATCATTCTTTCAAACAATGGATTATTGATGACGTTCGGTCAAAGAAACACTTTCATAAAGAAGCCAGCCATTGACAAAGACGGAGAGTTCATTGCGAAGAGACGACAATATCTCCGGAGTTATAACATCAAAAAAGCAATGCACTAATACGTTAATTCAATTATTAGTTAAGAACAACATGAAAAAGTTGCGGAATGCTCTGAAAATAACTTGTTTTGTTCACCTCAGTTTTCACTGCATTCTCTGAGTATCACAGCCACATGTCGCTGGCAGCTACTAGCATATGTGATGACGCTCAGGTGGTGCGGGTGCTGCTGGAAGCTGGTGCTGACGTCAACCGCAGAGACTGCAACGGTCGCTGCGCGCTTCACCACGCTGCCTTCACCTCCAACGACGAGGCACTCGCCGTGCTACTGGAGCACAAGAACACAGACATCAACGCCGTCGACGACGAGGGTGAGCTAAAAAAAAAAAAAAAAAAGAAATATTGCAGTTATTGCCATCGTGCACACAAATTGGTAGTACAGTGCAAAAACAGGCTATAATATATATAAATATATACTGTAAGTTGTATTAGCATAGGCCGAAGCCGGTGGAGTCAGCCAGAGACTGCTGGCGACCGCGGGTATTGTTTATATTTATACTAGATTACCCGTGTGAAAATTTAGCGAATACAATGAATGGTAAGGAGTTGGAGGTTTGTAATAGGACGAAAGAAAAACTGCCTCATTTGTTTCAATTCTTTATTTCTCTAGTGTAGAAGGTACGTAACTAAAGCCAGTGAAGCAGTTTATTAATATCTCTGGGATATTTGCTGCTGCTATCTAGCGGCTTGTCTCCGAACTGTCTTATACGCGCGACTTTCACAGTTATTACTTTTGCCGTTTAAGGATCAAACTGCGAAAGATTTCGTTCTTAATTTATAATGTTGCCTGAGTGGAGACCTTAATCTCTTAAATGATAGCTTATTTATCGATTTAGGTTAGGTGTCAAATGAGATAAATGTCTCGTAACAAAAAACACGTTGTGGAAATAATAATACTTTTGCCCTTGAAGGGTCGAATTCCGAATGGTTTCCCCAAATCACTCCAGGCGAATGCCGGGATGCTTCCTTCAAAAGACCATGTCAGAATTCCTTCCATTTCCTATTCCCCAGTCCCATCCCGCCTCTAATGACCTCAATGTCGACGAGGCGTAAAGCCAGAAATAAAAATATCCAAAGGGTCAGTCGACAATGGTGACACTGATGTTGCCAAAAAAGACTCCCTTTTCATTAGCCATATTAGCCAGTAAAGAGGAGCATGTTCCACTTTTTCTGTTTTTGTTCTGTTTGTGTTAAGACTTACTGAATTTACATTTACACGTATTATTATAAAATAATACATGATAGATAATTCACAGCTGCAAAAACAACACCGTTGACCGTTGAATGAATACAGTACAAAACAAAGCTTCACACACACACTCCAAACAAACCAAACAAGCGACAATGTTAATAACCAACGATAATGTATCCTAACCCCTAAGTTTTAGACTCGAGCTTCCAAGACTCCTTTTCTTTTTAAAATAAAAACTAGAGAAATGTCAGAAACAAATCCTCACATCATTCTCAGTTCTGATAATATAAAAAGATATCGATACTTTTTCCGTGTCCCTACTATTAAGGTGACCAAGTTTTCTACAATGAGAAGGAGGACGAGAAAATTTTAAAAAAACTTAAATAAATGAAACATTTTATTAATTCAAACAAAAATACTTTAATAATGATTACATCCATTTTAATTATTTAATGAAACTAGTATTTCCCGAATGGATGATTTTTCCGTCAATATACCATTTTCTAATAATATTATATCAGCACAGAGCATTTTCGGAGACGCCCGTCGGAGAGCAACGTCACTGCGTGTTATTGTATCGAGCCTTGTATTGAGCCACCTACTTAAGCAGCGCAAGATCACAGGCTCAGCTCGAAACAGTAGATAAAGCTACATACAGTAGCGAGGCTACAAAACGCCGTTGAGGCAGATAAAAAAAAAATAAAGACTCAGCTACAATAGATTCTGATGCAGTTCCCGCGACAACGGTGACCGGCAAGGAGAAGAGTGTTAAGTCGAACAAGAAGAGAAACAACAAGTCTCTCGCTTTCCCATGTGCTATGTCCGTGCGGCGGCCGACGTAGAACGGCGGAGGGGCAGTCCGCAGAAGATGGTCACGAAGAACCCGAACTAGTCCAAGGAGCAGGCCGAACGGAATCCAAAGACGCGCACTGGTTGTATCCGACGTGAGGTTTACAGAGTCCGAAGAGAGTGTACCGAACGTTACCGAGGATAAGCACAGTCACGAGTCCGAAAGCGATTCACTGAGTCCAAGAGCGAGTACCGTAGACGTAGCCGAGACGAAATACTGTAGAGAGTCCAAGAGACGAAGCACAGTTAACGGAGACGCGACCGGAAGCGCAGCGAACACCGAACTGGATGAATGGAGCTGCGCTGGCTTATTTATATCCGAGCCGGGTCGGCTCCGATTGGCCGTGGCGGAAAACTGTGCTGCGGTGGCGCTGGTTGCGCTGATGCCAGCGCCGTCTATACTATGTCGATTTCCATGTCGCCTGCCGCAATGTCAGGACGGGATACCAGATCCCTCCCCCCTGAAGTTGGCGCGTACGGACGGAAGCGCCCTGGACGATGCTTGGGGTGATGAGGCTGGAATGATTGTGATATCCCGGCCGCATCATGCGCCGACGTACTCCATGGTTGAGGACGTGGTGACGTGGGCGCCGATGTGGTTGTTGGATGGTTGATGGATGTGTCCATTTCGACGTCACTCTCGTCCGGCACTGCTGGCTTTCTTGGGCGCAAGTTGTATCGTCGTTGTGGGGAGGGTGGTTGTGGGACCTCTGCTAATGGCGCTGATGGTGGTATACTATATTCTTCCTGATATTGTTGTGATGGTGATGGGCCTGTTGTGATGTGAGGACGCAGCTGGTTTTGATGACGGCGTTCTATTCTGTGTGGCGTTTGTACTGAGACGACACGGCGTCCGTGTGTCCCCACTACTGTTGCTGGCACCCAAGTAGCGTTCCCTCCGTAGGCGCGTGCCCAGACCGCGCTGCCTGGCGTGTACCGATGGGACGGTCTGGACCGGGGCTCTGCCGGTGATGGTGCCAGGAGGTGCAGCATCGTTCGTGGTTGTCGCCCATGGAGCAGTTCTGCTGGGCTGCGACCATTAATTGGTGTTGTCCGGTATGTGCTGAGAAAGAGGGTGAGGGCGGAAGACGTCGTAGCTGACTGTACCTCTTTCAGCATTTGTTGTTTGAACGTCCTTACGAGCCGTTCTGCTTCGCCATTTGAGGCGGGATGGAATGGAGGACTGAAGATGTGTTTGATGCCGTTAGCCACGCAGAATTCTTCGAATGTGGATGCTGTGAATTGGGGCCCATTGTCTGAGACGAGGGTGCGTGGTAACCCCTCGATGGCCAAAACCTGGCTTAATGCATTTAGTGTGGCTTCCGTCGTTGTGGATGCCATGCGAACAACGTACGGGTACTTTGAATAGGCATCAATTATAAGTAGCCACATAGTTCCCAAAAATGGTCCTGCAAAATCCAGATGAATACGGTCCCATGGTTGGCGGGGTGTGGGCCAGGGGGCGAAAGCTTGCGGTGGCGCTGCCTGATGTTGGGCGCAGGCTGTGCAGCTGCGTACCATCTTCTCGATGTCTCGATTGATTCCTGGCCAATAAGCATGTCTTCTTGCGAGATTTTTCATACGGGACATGCCCCAATGTCCTCGATGCAAGAGCTTTAGAATTTGTGAGCGCAATTCCGCTGGGATGACTACACGATGTGTGTCGTTTTCTGCGTCCAAAAGGATGACGCCGTCTGTGACCGAGAGTCTGTCAGATATGTGGCGCCATGTCTTCAACTCGTTGTCCATTCTGCGTGTGAGGTATGTTGGTCACCTGTGAATGATATAGCGCAGGACCTGGCGCAAGATTGGATCCCGCTGGGTGGCGGAGGAGATTCGGGCTGCTGTAATGGGGAACCCGTCCACTGTCTGCTTCCTCTCTGTGTCGATATGAAAACACAGTACTTCATGTTGGTCGAATTCCGGATCAGGGCCGGCAGGCAGGCGTGATAGGGCGTCGGCATTGGAGTGTTGTGCTGTTGGCTTATATTGGATTGTATAATTATAAGCACTCAGAAACATCGCCCATCGTTGGAGGCGTTGGGCCGTTCGCTCTGGGAGGCTTGAGCGAGGTCCAAATATTGCCACCAACGGTTTGTGGTCGGTGATGAGGGAGAACTTGGTTCCAAATAGATATACATGGAATTTCTTGATAGCGAAGACTATTGCCAATGCCTCTTTCTCGATCTGGGAGTAATTGCGTTGTGCTGGCGTCAATGTCTTAGAAGCAAACGCTATCGGTTGTTCAGAGCCGTCTTCATTCCTATGTGCGAGTACCGCCCCGATTCCATATGCTGAGGCGTCAGCTGCCACGACTAGGGGCCGTGTAGGAGAAAACGGCGTCAGACAAGGAGCAGACCTTAGCATGCGCTTTAGCGGGTCGAAGGCCCGTTGACAAGACGGGGTCCAGTTGTAGGCAACGCCCTTTTTCCGGAGCTGGTTGAGGGGTTGTGAGATGTGTGCCGCTTGTGGCAGAAACTTTGAGTAGTAATTTATTTTGCCGAGGAAGGCTTGTAGTTCCGGCAGATTCTTTGGGCGGGGTAGGGAATCTATGGCGGCCACGTTGCGGTCTGATGGTCTAATTCCCTCTTTGTTGAGCCAATGGCCGAGATATTCTACTTCCTCTTGAAAAAACCGACACTTCTCGAGGCGACACCTCAGCCCTGCCTCTTGTAATGCTGCAAATAGCGTGCGCAGGTTTTGTAGGTGCTCCTGGCGAGTGGTTCCTGTGACAATGATATCGTCCAGGTAGTTTGCGCATGCCGGGATGTGTCGCAATAGCTGCTCCAAGTATCTTTGGAATATTGCCGGTGCAGAAGCGATGCCAAACGGGAGGCGCTTGTACTTGTAGAGTCCAAACGGTGTGTTGATGACGACGATGTTTTGCGATTCTTCATCTAGTGGAAGCTGCAAGTATGCATCTGCGAGGTCAATCTTCGAGAAATATTCGCCGCCCGCAAGTTTAGTGAGAAGATCTTCTTGACGTGGGATTGGATATGTCTCGACTTGAGACTGGGCGTTGATCGTAGCCTTAAAATCTCCACATAACCGGAGGGTGCCATTGGGTTTCCGGATGATGACCAGTGGTGTAGCCCACGCGCTGGATTTGACAGGTTCGATTACTCCAATCTTCTGAAGCCGGTCAAGTTCCTGTTTTACTGCTGCACGTAAGGTGACCGGAATAGGTCTGGCACGACAAAAGCGAGGTACTGCACCGGGCCGGAGGGTGATGTGAGCCTCGAAATCTGAGGCGCACCCTAAGTCTGGCGTAAAGATGGGTGCGAACTGAGTACAGAGGTCATCCAGGTCCTGGAATGGGACCGAGTCCGATATGACCTGGACTTCGTCCACGATTGAGAATCCGAATCTGTTGAATGCGTCTAACCCAAAAATATTAGTAGCCGAGGGCTGATCCACCACAAAAAAGGTGATTGGTCTGGTGACTTGTTTGTAGGCAGCCGTGATGCAGACCTGACCCCGCAGGGGAATGTCTCTATTCCCGTACGATACCAAACGCCGTGAAGGTGGAGACAACGGTGGTGAGCCTAGTTGAGCGTAGGTGGCTTGATTTATCAGCGAGACGGTTGCCCCCGTGTCCACTTGAAAACGAATGTCCTGGTTGGCGACTCTCAGAGTTAAGAATAGCTTCTGTGAGAGTGGGTCGCCAGTATGAGCTGCGGTCTGTAGTGTGTTGACCGTTTCTTGCTGCATGCGGGCTGTCGGGTTGGGGCGAGGTGCCCGGTTTCTGCAGACTGACCGCAAGTGTCCCTCTTTACCGCAGCGTGTGCAATGCGCCCAACGGTCGGGGCAATCTGCCCGTGAGTGCGAAGTGAAGCACTGTGGGCAAGACGGCAGGGGCCTCTGGAATCGTCGGCGGGGTGGGGGTCGGGGTTCGGACGTCATAGATACGTCGGACAGCGATGGCGTCCTGCTTTGTTGGTGTCTGGAGCGCGCCATGGGTTTGCCTTGTGCGCGGGAGTTGTGTTGTGATGTTTTGACCGCCGCTACTTGTGGGCGTGCCATGAGGCGCTCGTTCGCTGCTTGCGCAATTTCATGCGAGTGCGCGATGCGTAGAATGTCCTCGAGTGATGGGTTGTCCAGCTTCAGTGCCGCTGTGCGCACCTCTGGGTCTGGAGCTAGCTGCACTATGACGTCGCGGATCAGGGAGTCTGCATACGAAGCCCTGCACTTTGCGTTTGAGCAAGTGAAGTCGCATTTACGGCTAAGACCTTGGAGATCAGTCACCCATGACCGGTATGATTGTCCCGGTTGTTTGTGATACTGATGGACTTCAAGGCGGGAGGCCACCACGTGGTATCTTTGAGAGTAGTAGCTTGTTAGCAGAGTGCACATTTCGTTGAATGTGAGGGCGACCGGATCTGATAATGGGGCTAGTTTCTTCAGGAGGAAGAACGTGTCGGGTGATGCCCACGACAGAAACAGCGAGCGCTGTAAGGCATCGTCCGTCACCTGGAATGCCGAGAAATGCTGTTTGAGCCGATGCAAATATGTGTCCCAGTCTTCCTTAGCGTCATTAAATGGTGGAAACGCTGGCGGCCGGATGTGTGAATTTTCCGAGGCCTGGACTGACTTGGCCTCCTGTGCTAACAGTTTCTCGAGTATTACTTGGAGCGTTTGCTGTAGCAGCGCTGTCTGCTGTTGTTGTTGCTCCAGAATACGAGTCACGGTGTCCATGATGCCAGCTGATAACCTTTTTCCTCGTCGCCAATTGCTATGTCCGTGCGGCGGCCGACGTGGAACGGCGGAGGGGCAGTCCGCAGAAGATGGTCACGAAGAACTCGAACTAGTCCAAGGAGCAGGCCGAACGGAATCCAAAGACGCGCACTGGTTGTATCCGACGTGAGGTTTACAGAGTCCGAAGAGAGTGTACCGAACGTTACCGAGGATAAGCACAGTCACGAGTCCGAAAGCGATTCAATGAGTCCAAGAGCGAGTACCGTAGACGTAGCCGAGACGAAATACTGTAGAGAGTCCAAGAGACGAAGCACAGTTAACGGAGACGCGACCGGAAGCGCAGCGAACACCGAACTGGATGAATGGAGCTGCGCTGGCTTATTTATATCCGAGCCGGGTCGGCTCTGATTGGCCGTGGCGGAAAACTGTGCTGCGGTGGCGCTGGTTGCGCTGATGCCAGCGCCGTCTATACTATGTCGATTTCCATGTCGCCTGCCGCAATGTCAGGACGGGATACCAGACCATGGGAAGTCGGTTTCTTTGCGGAAGCCACTTTTCTTCCGCATGGAGCCACCGAAAGAGCTGTGGAAGCCATCAAGCCAGAAGACTGGTTCATGTAAGTTTGGAGACGGCGCCTTGAAAAAGGAAACCCTAAGAAGTGAAAACTCTTCATAAGCATCCTCCTAAACGACCTTCAGTTTAGCTGGGAGGTCCCTACCAGCGACGTGGCCACCATCGAGAGTGCCCTGTCTAGCCGTGAAGACAGCCACCTCGCCAAAGAACGGGTCGATGTGTGGCCGGAGGCACTGGTTTTTCCGACCCCGCTAGCCAGTGACTTCGACTGGGAGAAATACGTCGAGCTGACGAAGACCGCAGCGAACCAAAGCAGACCTTAATGGTCAAGTGAAAACCGACGTCACTACGCAGACGACCGCAACAAAGTCTCCATCACGTAATGTCCTCCAATGCCTCAAGTGCCAAAATTTCTGGCACTTGGCCAGGGACTGCACTGAACCTGTTAGGTGCGTTAGCTGCGGAGGCAGTCATGGTGTTGCTGATTGCAAAACACCCCGAAGAGATGACCCCGTCTGCTGCAACTGTGGGTCCAAGAACTCTGCCTCTTATCGTGGCTGCAGCGCATGGAAGCAGCAACGAAACAGGAAGAGACAGCAGTGGCGTCAAGGGCCTCACTTGCAGCGAGCAACAAGTCGAAAAGAGAGCGGGGCGTCAGCGAAACATCAACGTTGCAGTGCTTCGGAGCAGCAAGGAAGCAAGAACAGAATGCAGCGGACCAATGTGCTTCATACCCAGCCTGAAACAAGTCGGCAGGAGAGCGGGGCTCCGGGGTCACATCATCGCCACAACTCGACAGTCAACACCAGCCAACGTAGAAGAAGCAGGAAGACACCGGAAAACAACCAAGATAGCCAGACGACCTCCGGATGAAATTGCAAGCTCAACTGGGATAGTCACGTCGCGGACCATCGAGAGGACAGACTGGATGTCCTTATCAATCTACTCGTCCAACTTGTAAACCACCTATCATCGCAAGGAGGCATGCCTCCAAGGGCGAAGCTGCCTTAGTTGCATCCAAGATGCCGTGAAGAGGGTACGTCACCCAAATGAAGACATTGATTAGAAGCCATAATGAGAAGACACACCTACAGAAATGCTATACCCCATCGTAATGATCTTGGAGTAAATGTCGAAAGACAATAAACTCCACCAAACCCTGCTCAAAGGAGCAGTTAATGGCGTCTGATCTGGACTGTGTATATTGGAAATTTCGGAGCAAGGAATATCCTTCATATTGAATTTTATGGTAAGTACTGCAGCTAGAGTATCAACATTCAATATTGATTTCTTACTTGTCCAAACATCATTACCAATGAAAAAACTCTTTCAACTGCTGCATTAGTTCCAGGGAAATACAACAAAAATTCAACAAGAATATCTAAATCTTCATATGGCATGCGTTCATTTTTTGAAATGGTTAAATATTTCCACCCATCTTTTATCAATTTCAACATGTTGATTTTCCCATTGTTCTAATTTATCAGAATTTAAATATACAGTCAGTCTTCTTTTCTTCAAACAGACAATTGTCATCGATTTTAATATCAGGCAATTTCATTCGATAAAAACTCTTCAAAATTTTCAATATCTACTCAATTTACTGCGATGAAGTCAAAAAACACCACAGAAAACTGTTATTTCCTGTGATATTTGTTTCAGACCATTATTCAACATGTTGGAAACATGTTTGGTAAAATTTCTGCACTTAGCCTATTTGGTAAAGTTTTCCCTTATGCCCGAATTTGACAATTTTCTTTCTATTATTAAAGGGGTAAATTCTTCTTCAAATCGTGATTTATTTCGTACAAAATCGTTCAAAATAAAAATAACTTCTGTAGTTGAAATATGTTTACCTTCAATCTTTTGAATCATTTTTTCCTACACAAAAGCCTGATTATATACAAAATACATTAACATCTCTGATAATTTTTAGATATTTGTGTAAAATTAAAAAAGGAGGACAGACAGGAGGACACTTTTCGAGGAAGGACAGAACCTACAAAAGGAGGACGATTGGTCACCTTACTACTGTAACATTTACGTGAACATCGTGTTCCCAGAGTTCCTTGGATTGCTCCATAGTAATGTCTGCTGTTGCGTGTTGGTCTGCAGCCCGATTATGCAGGTAAGAACCTATTTGCATACAAAAGTCTTCTGAGCACCTCATCACACCGTAGCTGTTGCATATTGAATTTGAAAGTAGTCTGTTATTAGTTGTAATAGCTGGAGTAGTCCCAGAGGAATATTCACATCTTGATATATCTGTACACAAAATGTTGATACAAGTGGATCGATTCTTACAAAGCGGGACATTGTTTTTTTTTTATGGCTTTACGCCTCGTCAGCGTTGAGGTCATTAGAGGTGGGATGGGACTGTACAAGGAACGGGTAGGAATTCAGCCATAGCCTTTTGAAGGAAGCATCCTGGCATTCACATGGAGTGATTTGGTGAAACACAAATCTGGATGCCCAGACGGGGATGCGAACCGCCGCCGTCCTGCCGAATGCGAGGCCAGAGCGTTAACCGCTCCCGCACGGCTCGGTGGTGCGTGACACTGATATGGCAGACGTGTGGACTGTGTAGCTATGGAACACAAAACACGACTTCCTTCAGAGTCACAACTAAGCATTAGATGAATTGTTTAAGCGCAAGTTGATGTTATTGTAAACTGAAAAATTAGCACTTATTGCTACAACATTCGGGAAACCCGGAATTATGGTTTATTAATATTGGACATATGAAAATTGTGTGCAATCCGATTCTACGAACGCTTAGCCCGACTGCCAAACCTCATTAAAAAGGGATTAGTTGTTATATCGTCGCCACCATCTTTATCCTGGAGTCGCGTGCTGCCGTTTAAGTCCGTCAAGTTCCTGTCTCTCGTTATGCGTGTACACTACGTTCGTGTCACACGATAGCAGCTGTCGTTTCACGACTGCCCCAACGCTTGTGAACAACAGCCTTGCTGGCTCCGAGCTAAATAAGCAAACGTTCTTATATTCAATTTAATTGCAATAGAGCGCACGCTCCGGTGACAATTTCCCGATACACCCATTCTTCCCCTTCCCTCTACCAGCCTACTTTTGCCCACTACAAATTGTTCCTGTATCTTTGCGATACACTCTGTAAACACCGGGAAAAAGCGTCATCGTATAGTACTTCCTCGTTTAACCAAGACTCTACCCCTATAATTACTTGTAGTTCGTGCATCTCTATTAAGTTTGCAAATTCAATTACACGGCTACTCAAAATGATTGCAGTGGTTTCAGGAAATTACTACAGATTTATTATTTGACATATACTTACAAGATTACACAGATATATAAACAAACTGTGAAAGTTTTTTTGAGTGTCTACAGATGCTCAATATGTGCACCTATAGTGACTCTGTACACATCAAGTCTATAATCGAGTTCTTCCCATACCCGATGCAGCTTGTCTCTGTCAATGAGAGCAAATGCATTGGTGATGCGAACCCGCAGGTCTGGCAGATCAACTGCTACTGGTGGCACGAACACTGTGTCTTTTATGAAACCCCAAACAAAGAAGTCACAGGGGGTTAGGTCAGTGGAACGAGGAGTCCATGAGTTCAGCTGAAGATCATCATCCCCAACACGACCAATCCGTCTGTTTAGAATCCTGGTGTTTAGGAAATTACGGACAACTAGAGAAAAGTGCGGTGGAGTATCGTCCTGCTAGAAAATGAAATCTTCACTGTCAGTCTCCAGAAGTGGCATGAGCCAATTCTGCAACATTTGCATTAAAGAAAAAAGACTCATAAAGATTTTTTGTGAGATCGCGCAAAACACGTTCACTTTGGGAGAGTCACGAACGTGCTGCACATAAGCATGGGGGTTTTCGGTCCCTCAAATGCGCACATTGTACCTGTTCACTTTTCCACTCACATGAAAAGTGGCCTCATCACTAAACACAAGTTTTTCTGCGAATGTTTCGTCTTGTTGTAGACATTGGGCACAGAATTGAAAACGACGCACTTCACCGCTGTGCGACAGTGCTTGTAACAACTGTAACCTGTAAGGCTTCATACACAGTCGCTTCCGTAGGATTCTCCAAACGGTCTTCTGTGGAATACCTAATTGTTCTGGCCTCGCATTCGGGAGGACGGCGGTTCGAATCCCCGTCCGGGCATCCAGATTTGGGTTTTCCATGGTTTCCCAAATCACTCCAGGCAAATGCCGGGATGCTTCCTTAAAAAGGCCATGGCCGAATTCCTTCCCATTCCTTGCCCCCATCCTTTCCCGTCTCTAAAGACCTCGCTGTTGAGAGACGTAAAGCAGTTAAAAAAAAAAAAAAGAATACCTAATTCCCTGCTCGCTCGAGGAGTAGACTTCTGTGGGCTACGAACGTAACTGGCGCGCACACGTTCAACGGTTTCTTCAGACACAGGAGGGCAACCCGTTGTTTAACCTTTACAAAGGCATCCCGTGACCTTAAACTGCTGATACGAACGCAGAATGGTGTTAGCATGTGGGGGATCCTTGCCGAACTTTGTTCTTAAGTGTCAATGAACAGTTACCACAGACTGAGTCGAATGAAATTCGAGAACAACGTTCGCTTTCTCACTTTCAACCATCTTGCTCTCTAGCGCTCTAGCGGCCACCGTGGAAGCTTGCATTTAGTGCAATCGAAACTTGGAGAGTTCCGGAGGCCGCCGGTTCGAATCCGGCCGCGGGCATGGATGTTAAGTGTTGTATGTCTGTGTGAATGTCCTGTCCGTCCTGTGGCGTCTATACACTGAAAGCAATTAAATCACCTTGAGCTGGCTGTATGGCCTCCGTTGCCAAATGCCATAAAAAAAAAAACAAAAAAAAACAAAAAAAAACAAAAACAAAAAAAAAAAAAACTTGGAGAGTCACTTGTCTTATAACAGCAAAGCCCAACGTCGCACCTATAATAGGACAGCCAAGAGAAATGGCTGCAATCATTTTGACTAGCCCTGTACTTCGTTCATTTTATTTTTTGAAGTTCACCAATAACACTCTTACTACTCGCTTTGTGGTATTTTCAACATTAATCTTCAGCTGCCCAGTTCTGCCCCCATCACTTATTGTTTCAGCAGTTTCATCTATTTCTTTAGCATTTGCGGTTTTTTCCCGTCGTGGATTTACAATCAGTATTGCTTTGATTATCTATCTCCAACACCTCACCAGTAGCCCCTAACCTAAAAAAGGCAAATTCCTCAACCCGTCACCGGAAGTGGGCTCCCTTGCAGCTTTACCTAACAACTTAGAAAGTACCTCCTCGCACATTCTTCTTAGGTGTTGTCCATGCATAGTGAAACCCGCCTACCAATGGTGTCCACAGTCACAACCTCCGAGACAGAACTAATACCTTCCCCAAGAAGCACCTCTGTTTCCACGTTTATCCGCCTCACAGCGTGGTTCAATTGTGGCTGGTCATGTCGACTTAGGGACTGCATGAGTTCAACCCTTGTATGCTGCGCCTCCTTCACCATTTGGGGAAAAACGGAATTTCTGATAAATGTTCCTTTAAGTAGTTTCACAGCAGGAAACGGATGGAAATAATTTCAGTGAAAGGAACTTGATACTAGGTGTTTATAATAACTGATATGGCCTTCGTATATAATGACTTTTATTATAAGTTCTTTAAGTTTTTCAAAGATGAGGCCATTGGGGCGAGGACAGAATTTAGTGCAATGAATGAAAAGGAAATGGTCCATGTTCTTTTAAAAGAAGCTTCGAAGCATTTTCCTGAACTGATTTCGGTATCTGTAGTCATCACCCTGACAGTTTCCAGACACTGGGCGGATTTGCCGGGAATGCAGTTTTTTCAGCGTCTCCTCTTCCACTACCGTCCATTTCGCTCCTGTATCTTGAACAATCTTTTCTATTTCCGTAAACCATCCATCCCGTGATTTTTCTCGAGTCCTCTTTCCTTCCAACTTCAAATTATGTACTTTATTTGGATTTTTTTAATCATTTCATGTGTCCATACCATTTTACCATATTTCAGTTCTATGCTATACATGTTCCGCTTTAACTGTTTTCCTCACGTCCTTGTTCTATTTCATAGTGAATTCCACATTTAGAATCAGAATAAAGGGAAACATTCTATACAAATTTGCACCTCTTTGGTTCGCTTTCTCTTGTTATAAGTTACACCTCCATATACTTGAATCCACGAATGCGAATTTCAACATTCCACATTTCTCTACAGATTTTCTCTCCTTTCCCGTGCCAACTCGTTTCAAGCTGAGTGAAAAAGGCTAGGCGTAACAAAATTATGTTCGCAGAGAGGAATGGTACTCGATGAATAAGGAATCATTTGGAGCATGAACAAAAAAATTCCATTGGTAAGAAATGCAAAACTGCCTTCAGCAATCGATTAATTTTTTTTTTTTTAATTTTTTCCGAATTTTCACATATCGCGTACCTAAAGTTACCATGGCTGTTAATCGTAAAAATATTTGACTTTCCATTAGTTAACAAGCAGTCATAACATTTGCACCTCGATACAAATACGTACTTTCCGTCAATATCGAACTTTTTTATCAGAAATATTGATTGATACCGGTGCTTTTAAATAAATGAATAGCTATGCCTGGTGTTGGCGGAGCTGCGTGATCGGTGACTATTAGTCAACCAGCGTTTCCATTCTAGGAGTCTTGATATGCAGCACGCATTAATTCGGATTAAAATAGTAATGAAGCTAATTACTTTGCCGGAAAAGGTTTTCAAAGAAACTATTATTTCACTCGTTTTCTCGTAACTGCACATAAACCGTAAAGTATAAAGATATAATTACTTCCATTTGAACATATTATCGGGATCTCCAAGAACTCAACATTTTTTCTCCCAAAATTGGGTAAAATATAATGAAAAAGTAATAGTAAAGATCATAAAAGTGTTACTTATACTAGTATCATACAGTGAGTTTTCATGCAATCGTCTCTCGAAAGATACAAGGAGTAAGTTTGAAAAAAAAAAATAGCTACTTAATGATTCAGTTTATTCGTTATCAATTTGGCCTCTACATCTACACATTGATTTAAAACTAATCGACCTGTTTTCTAGATGTTATATAGGACGTTTCGGTGATGATGTTACAAACTCTTAGGGATGATGGAGAAGATTAAATGTATCAATTTGAGGTAAGGGACCCTGATCCCGAAACGTCAGAAATTTATAAGCAAAAATCGTTCTGATACCTCTGTCAATGAAATACATGTACCGGTACCGTTGTTGCTAATGTTCCTGTAACATTTCTCACTTGTTATTCGTCAACGGATGTGGTCCCAACATGATGGAGCCCCACCTCATTTTGGACTGAGGGTTCGTGAGCACCGGGATCAGATATTCCGTGAAAAGTGAATAAGCAGAGGAGGCCATGATGTTCCGTTACTTGATCTCACCACATTTGATTTCTTCTTGTGGGCCGATGTGAGAAGTATGGTGTCGTCTCCTGTCAAGAATTCTCGCTGCCTGTGATACTGTTCAAACGACTCCGCGGATATTGGAAAGGGTTTACGATGCAATGCCTTCATTGAAGCTGGGGGACGCTATTTTCAACAACTGTTGTAAATGTAACAACTTGTGAAACTTGTGCAGATTAATAGAATTGATTATTACTGTACTGTAGACTTAGGATTTTCGGTATCTCTGAATGTGCGCTGTTACTAGTTCACAAACAGGAGAAGTTATCTGAAGATATTGTGGAGTATTCAGCGGGAATTCTATACGTCATGATCAAGGTTTGGAAGTTGGGAGCACTGCACGAGGCTAAGGCAGAATTTGAGTAGATTTTCGCTTATAACTTTTTACTCGGTCATTTGCGGACCAAGGTCCCTGTTCTCAAATTGATACGTTTACCCTTCTCCATCATCCCTGAAAGTTTGTAACATCATCACGGAATCATCCTGTAAGTCATAATCATAAATAAAAGTATACATTATGGTAGGAAGCATTTATCTGTTTGTAAAGGCGTAATAGGACGGTCTATCTGTTAAAAATAATTTCTGCTTTTCACATTCTGTGTGAATGCGGCGTGATTCATGATCCCAGCCAACTCAGTTAGCAGCTCCTTGCTCGTTGGAAGATTTTTTATCAGGTAATGACAAAGTTATAATGACAATAAAACGGAAAATATACAGAGACAAAAAGATTGGCGGAGCAAAGGGAGGCATGGAAGACCGTCGCTGTGAATGGAGCTGCTGAATAGCAGAAAACCCATGATTATAATGACCACCAACTTTCTTAAATCACATGTCTCACTCCCCGGACCGAAAAAGCCTGTAGTTTCCAACGTTTTAGGGTAAACTTCACCATATTCTGTTACAACTTTCTTCCAATAAGATTCCTCGCGATTAATGAAATCTGCTTTCAATAAGGAGTTGAAGATCCTGAAATTTGACTTAACGTCTTAAAGATAGACTCAGGGAGGTACATAGAGTGAAGTATTAGATCTCGGCCCATGCACCGAGTATAAGGGTTGGCCGGGTAGGTTTTGAATGATTTGGTACAGACTGAAATGTGGTTGGATGTGTTTTATATTCGAAAGAGTTAATTTAGTGGATTTGAGTGTTTGTTTAACATTTGTGGGACAGCATGGAGAGGTGTAAAATTTGGGAAATTATTACACGAAAACGAAGATGTATTTTGGAATTACCGTCATAAAAAAGTTTTAAAATTATCAGGACTACCTACTGTAGAAATTTGAGAGAAATTAAATGACTTTTAAATATTTATGAACTTTAATAAATTTAAATACTGGTGGTCACGTGAGAGTATTATGTCACCGAATTTATGACCGAATAATGCAAAACCTCATACCTACAGGCGAAGGAATAAACACGAGTGGAGAATGATGAAGCCAGGCAGTGTTGTTCAGTTTATTACAAGCTTTTATCATTGCTGTAAGTTGCAGAGTATGTTGCATGTCGTGTGACGGTTGTCGAGTATGACTGTGAAAGATCTGCTGGATAGTGTGGAAGTGTTTAAAAATGCAGTGCCTGTAAAATATTAGATTGTGAAAGTAAATAGCAGTCGAAATTTTCTAGTGCAACACTAAAACAGAGTGAAATCTGATAATGGAACATTTCGGGAATCGTTAGAATTTTTGAGGCAATGCTACTGAACCAAAGAAGATAATGTTAGCCTGGGATCTACAACTAGTGATATGATCGTTGTAAACCATCGACTGAAAAGGAACCTGCAATCTAAATTGTGACGTAAGAAGTCTGATAGCGATCAAATTCAACTTCAAAACGTGTAAACTGGTGATCGTACGTAATGTGTTTTAACGGGTTAATAAATTTCAGTAAATTTCATTTGTGGATTTTCATTTGATACTATCTCACCATTAAACTTTCTCCAAGTAAATCTGGAATGATGACCAAAACTATATTCCAAACTAACAACAACAACAAGCAGACTTATATCGGTGATTTTTTCAAATTTCGGTCGCGTTCAACTACATCCAATACTGCCGAAACTCTTCGCTTAATATGTGAATTAGCTGTCAATACAACAGCAGTTAAGAACTTTTTATCACAGAAATGCATGACTGATACGGTTCTGAAGACTGTAAATTTTGCGGCAATACAGTGACTCTTTTAGGCAACAGCATCCATTTGGTTGCCACGAAGTGAGTAAGCATCCAACACCGAACTGTGTAACCTTTTTATGTTCTTGGTTTATTCTTTTCATGAATCATAAGTTCTTCAGGCACAATATGTTGTACCTCACACAGATAGGCAAGATTATTACTGAAAAAAGCCTTAAAACCAGAGTAGATATGACTCGAACAGACAACACGGATAGAATGGAGCTTGCACTGATCTTCGTTCTCTGAGTCCAATATGGCGATAACTTAACGTGGCATACCAGAGTAATACGCGATGCATGTATGGATTGTAAGGCCTACAAGATTTTCTGTGTTCATATTTGATTTTAATTTAAAAAATGATATTTAAGGAAAACGTATTTTTTAGTCTGAAGATTCTTTTTAATGCTGTGCAAAGGGGCTATTTAAAAGCCTGTGATATTTATTTTAGATTTGAGCATATTCTTAAATTATAGCTATCAGTAAAGCTTTATCTGAAAACTAAGCTAAAAGAAAAAGGATATGCGTTTACAATCACATGAGAAAAATGACTTTTTTGCGTAGTTAGAAATGTCCTTAAAATTAGAAAATGATTATAGAGCTCATATTTTGAATATGATACTTTTCGTGCCAATTTTACACTGTTCCCGTCTGTTTTAAGAACCAAACAATCCGTTCGTGGCAATTCAAATAAGAAATTAACACTTGTGATTCTAATGTGGGAATTAAGTTTTTCCCGGCGTATAAATGACACAAAATCTTTGCGGATTTTCAGCCGGTTAATGACTTTATTAAACAACGACAGTCACAGTTGTAGCTTCGTTATGACAGCTTACCTGACGAAGGCAGCGGAGGTTACTGCCGAAATTTTGTTTTTCGATAATAAAGAAATTATGTTTAATAAAGACATTAACTGGCTGAAAACCCGCAAAGATTTTGTCACTTGTGATTCTGGTTTATCGATGAATCTAGCGATTGTAGTACTCGTCGTCGCTTCTTTGTGTCGTGTAACATAAACAGACAATTTCAGCCAATAGCTCTTGTTTATGATGAGCATCACATGTACTTTCTGGAAACACGAACACGAAAAAAATCCTTTTTAATAACTGTTTCTGTTTAGCAGAAGAAGGTGACCTTTCCATAAACCCATCATGATAGATACCTCTCATGATTTTCTTAATAACTGTGAAGTAACTCCCTTCTTTGAGTATCATGTTTGATCGTTCAATTATGTCACTTTCGTCACGAATTTCCGAAACAAAGCTAAATAACATCAGTCTATATCTAGCGTACCAAAACAGGTTTCAGTTGCGCCGGATAAGTTGATTTTCGTAGTAAGCACCGCCTTGCGCCTTGTTGCAGGCAGCACTGCACTGCACTACACGGCAGCCCCGTCGTGGACGATTCGCAACAGCGAGCGCCACCTGCGCTGTATCTCCCTGTTGGTCAAGAAGCCAGAGTTCGAGGTCAACAGGCCCGATGACTTGGGGCAGACCGCCATCGCCACCGCCGTCAATCTGCACTACAATGATCGCATCAGGGTGAGCAAAGTTATCTTGATTCCAAAATAAAGCCTAATTTCAATAACTTAGGAAAAAAATACAAGTGTTTGTCCAAGGAAGATTTGATCTCAAAAGTGAAACAGTATTTTTAACAACAGTCTTTCTCATGGTGACTAGGTCGCTCCATGTAGCCGAGTTGTGCGGATCAGCACGCGTCACAGCCTGTCCCTCACCACCTCACTGTCACCTCCCAACCACGTTTCTAGTATCGTTTCAGCTATCCGGGCGTTTGATGTTTACCGACTGGGTGACGGATATAGGTGCGCCGTCCCTGCCAGTAGAGACGGCTACCTTCCCAGGGCACTCTGTTGATAACTGGATCGGCGCGGCCGACAAATACACGGGCCATGGGAAGCACTTTTAAAGAAGCCTTTTAACTTGGTGCTGTAAAAGAATTTCTCAATACTGTATGTAAGGAGTGCAGCTCATTTTGGATGTGGAGTTTGGCTTGAGGAATATCATGGAGAGATAAAACTGAAGCATTAGAAAAGCGGTGCTATCGGAGGGTACTGAAAATAAAGTAGGAAATGAATGTCTTCTCGAAAGGACAATAGTAACAATTATCCTTATGGCCTTATTGGTCGAGAAACATCGAAACCTGCTGTCGCCGCATACATGAGGTAAAATGATAATGATATGTCCTCTGTTAGTCTTGAATCGACAGGTTCATTACGTTCGCTAATAAATAACTAACCAACTATTCTGTTTTGCATCTATTATTGCTATTCGAGACTGCACAAGAATTTAGCGGGGTGCCACTGTAAATAATGTGTAGTTCTCTACTAAGCTGCATACTTGTAGCTTTTTGTTTCAGATATATTTCATCTTTATTTCTTGTAAAATATTAGAGTCTTTATTTCCATTTATCTGAAGTTTCAAACAATAACATTATAATTTCCGACATAGCGAATACTTTGTCCTTTTTCAGGATAGGTATTCATTGTCTATTTTACGATTTCCGAGACTTAAAGTTGTTTCTGACATTTCATTTTTGCTTGAGATGGTGACCAACTCTACGTGGTATCGGCAACCTTGTTACAGGGTTCTAAGCCTCAATCGGAAAAATTCAGTTTTAAGTCATCAGGAAATTGTTTTCACACACAGGGAATACGCCGTTTTTTTCCTTCGATGGCGCAGTAGTAATAGCGCCCGTAGAATAATTTCGTCTTGACGTTGTTGTTTCGTCGCGATTGACGAAAATTGCGTAATCGAACGAAAACTATTTGGTTCGTTTTTTAATTAACAACACATTAACGAAATAATATGAATGCAACTCACATATTAGACGAGAAATATTAATTAATAATTGGATCAGACTCTATGCATAAATCATCTGAGAGGTATCACAACAATTCTCAAGCTTCTTTGTTGTGGTTTACTTTCCGGAGTCTCGATGGCTTACACTCCGAAATTGTAGACTGGCGAAGATAATTTCGAAACTGAAAATAGAATTTGCTGCGATGTCAAGTTATGATTCGATTTTCTCGTTAAGATGGAGTTAGCGTGTTTGCGCTGTTGCAGAAGTGATTTGGGAAGCGAGTCAGGAGTTCAGCCAACTTCTGTCGGCAATCAAAAACACGCACGGTCAGAATTGTTGTGACTTTATTCTCCAGTTCTTAACTTTTCTTTGCTGCTTTATATACGAGAATAAGGGCAAGTGTTTCTGAAGACTTTCACATTATTGTTTGTAAGGTCATTTTCAGTTACCGCTATAACCACTATAAATTTATAGGAGAAAAAGAGGAGAGACTAAATTAATTTAATTACAATGAAGCGCATGCTTTGGTGGAAATTTCCTAACACACCTATATTCCCATTTATTCTTTTTATCTTAAATTTTTTGATTGCAGTTTCCACTCCCATCCACTTTTTTCCTTTATGAATTGTAAATTCTTTCAGGGTTTTTGATAAATTATTCACTACTTCTCTTTGTAATGTAATCCAGTCGATGACTCCCTTACCCAAAAAAGAAAATATTAACACAGTTCCTTATGCCGGAAGTCGAGTGACAGCTCGTGATGGACGTCACCTTTTCCCTTCCATATAACATTTCTAATACTTCTAACAACTTTCTTCCAAGTCTCATCGTCAACATACGCATTATATAATCCCAGCACTCTCCTTTAGTGCAATACAACTCCGTTATCAGTTCAGGGACCAATAAGAATGGGGTAATAAACATATGTTCCATAACCGAAAATAGAGGAACGTATGAATCTATTATAATTGGCAGGAGTAGGCTAAAGAGACTTATAAGAAGAGAACACAGCAAAGTTATGGGGAAGCAATGCCGTAGGAAATACTTGAAAAAACTAAACAAGGAATTAACATTGGCAAAAATGGTTTTATGAAGAATATTATGGATGCAAGGAGACCACTTAATGACACGTCTAGAAATTTCTGAGGCTATGTAAGAAATCTGAGAGGAAGGGTACTTATTCAGATTATTGTAGATAAGGATGAGCAAAAAGTTACTGAGGATATGAAAAAGGAAAGGATATTAAGTAACCAGTATAATGAGAACATGCGGGACTATCGTCTTCAGGTGGAAGGATGTCGGTTTTACAGAGTGGTAAATAAGGTAAAAAAACATAAAGTGAATGAAAAAGCGACTAGCTGAGAAGAGGAATTCTTAAAATGTAGAAAGTAGAGAGCTAGGGTAGGAAATATATCATCAAAAGGAGTCGAAGAGAAAATGGGAATGCCACAGGGTAGCGTACGAGATGGATACTATTTACTACTGTAAAATGAGCTATTTACACCACATAGCAGTAATAATTAATTGTAGTGCCACTGAAAAGGAAGGGCTTATGGTATTATTGGCCGGAAGGCCCCGAAGAGTAGTTCAGCCGCCGGTTTGAAACAGTTTCGATTTGTTGCGTATGCGCCTTTATTGTGTCTACCCTTAACGTAATCCGGTAATCCTACTGGGTACCGAGGACGTACAGTTTAACATATAATACGAACCAAGAAGCGTTACGACGTACTTCACATTACGCAACAAGTTGTGCAGAAATGAAGGTCGTGTGAAGGGTCTTTCAAATTCCCTGCCCAGGCAGGGATTCCAGCCGAGGACCTTTCGATCTGCAGTCAGATGCCTTTAACACTGAGCCACAAGACCACTGTAATGCCACTAGTACTACATGAAACTTATCACATAACTGCTAACGACTCGTTACAAGATTTAATTACCGGTAAAGATGTTTGAGTAAAGGAAAAGGAGATCTTTAAGTTTCTTACTCCCGATGTGTATGCTGGTTTTTCGTCGTTGTGGTACTGTATGTTGTATGTAGGTGATGCTGGAGGACGGTGGTGGTAGAGTGGACGTTGACCACTCGCGGGCTGTGAATGGCCGCGCCGTGCGAGAGACCATCGAGTGTCGGTTCCCGGAGCTGCGGAAACTGCTGCCCGCGCCCCGGCAGGAGGACGCTGGCCACAGGAACCCGCAGGTGCGGCTGCTCGCTGCCCTGCAGAGGAGGGACGTCGACACATTCTTCCAGCTGCTGCAGGACGAAAAGGTGGCCACCAACCATCGTCTTGTATCGACCTTATAAACTTTGTTTTTGATGTGAATAACGTGTACAATTGTTAACGTAACAGCTGTCATACACAATCCAAAAATGATTCTTCGCCTTAAATACTTAAAAGAAAATCATTAATTCCAACAACAGTTTGCGATAGTTAAGATGGCTAATTCAAAGATGAATACTAGAATTTAAAAATGATAAAATGCTTTAATTCTTACCAAAATTACGGTGAGTTTTGATCAGATGTAAGTATTGTAATAAAATGTAAACATAAAATTATTTAATTAAATTTAATTCAATTGCTATGGAGCGCCACTTCCTAGTCATCTAATTGCCATTTTTATTCTTTTAAATTATCTTATATAAGTTCAGTGTTAAATTCGTACCAAACCTACTTTTGCGATTTACAAATTTTAATTTTAAATTCCTTCAACGTTTTTGGTAAATTATTCATCACTTAGTAATTTGTTCCAATCCCTGACACCCTTACAAACAAAAGAAAATTTTCCCACTCCATAATGCATGAAATCGAGCGCTACCTTGTGGTCATGGTCATCTTTTCCCTCCATGCACTATTCCTAATTCGTTGACCAATATCCTTCCAGGCCCCATCACCAACATATAATTTGTACAAATCCAGCACTCTTTTCACCCTCCTCCTGTCCTTCAATGATTACCAGTCTCTCCTTTATCATATCGGTTACTGACTGGGTCCTGCGATAATTTCCACAAACAAATCTAGCAGCCCTCCATAGATATAAAATGGTGATCTAGGTTGAATAAAGTGAACAAATATACAAATAGCTAATTTTGCTACACACACCCGTGCGTGCGCGTGAGAACTAAGCTGGCGTAGTATTTGAGGAAAAAGAAATCAATAAAACTAATGAAATTAAGTTCTTGAGTGTTTTAACAGACAACAAATTCTACTGCAGCTCTCAGATCTTTCATTCGCTGAAACAGTAATAAACTAATAATAATAATGTCGAGAGCAACCGATTGGGAAAGTTAGTGTACTTGTATACATTATTAATTATCGTCTGTATTATAAAATTTCTTTCTGGTTAATTTGTTTAATAGCCAAACGTGTTCTCATTGTTTGGAATTACGTGTGGAGTATATTCAGGCACTCTACAAATATATTTACGTACTTTCATGACACGGCTCAACACAATTACATTTTATTCTTACTATCTTAAACAATTCAAACAAATTACTAGATATAAATACGGGGCTAGTCAAAATGATTGCAGTGGTTTCAGAAAATTACTACAGATTTATTATTTGACTTATACTTACAGGATTACACAGATATATAAACAAACTGTGAAAGTTTTTTTGAGTGTCTACAGATGCTCAATACATGCACCTTTAGTGAATCTGCACACATTAAGTCTATAATCGAGTTCTACCCATACCTGAAGCAGCATGTCTCTGTCAATGAGAGCAAATGCATTGGTGATGCGAACCCGCAGGTCTGGCAGATCAACTGGTACTGGTGGCACGAACACTGTGTATTTTACGAAACTCCAAACAAAGAAGTAGCAGGGGGTTAGGTCAGGGGATCGAGGAGGCCATGACATCAGCTGACGATCAGCATCCCCAGCACGACCGATCCATTATAGACCTGATGTGTGCAGAGTCACTAAAGGTGCACATATTGAGCATCTGGAGACAATCAAAAAAACTTTCCCAGTTTGTTTATATATCTGTGTAATCTTGTAAGTATATGTCAAATAATAAATCTGTTGTAATTTTTTGAAATCACTGCAATCATTTTGACTAGCCCTGTATAAGTGAAAAATATACAATGTTAAAAACAAACTAACAATTTTCCTATTTTGTAAGTCATTTTACTCTACAGAACAGCTTTTAGCTACTATTTTGGGATCAAAAAACGACTGTTTTCTTCATGATAATCGTTCAATACATGAAAAAAAACAAGACACACATATTATCAAGGTTTTTTTTCTAAAATTTATAATTAACTAGCTGTTACCCGCGACTTCTTACGCTAGCATTGGATATAGAAAGATGTAATTTACGTAAAAGGTAACCCAAAATGCATGGAGTCGGATAATATGACGTAGAAGCCATGACCATACAAGAGAATCATTTGCAACGTTTAAAAATAGTAAAAAAATTATGTCGGGGATGGGGTTAACTGAGGGTAAAATAGATGTCAATTACCAGAATTAATGAGTTTAATAGTTAAAAATATCTAGCGCTCTCAGTCAGAAATCTGGTATTTATTGCAGAGGATATTTTTTTTACTAAACTAAAAATAGAGAAAACCTAGTATTTTTTTTATGACGTACAAACAGAGAAAAACTATTTCGATGATTTTTCTTAGTATCTAGATCCCGGCTTTCTAATTTTACATTTTCAGTTCGGGTGAATATACTGGTAATTCATAAAATCATACGTGTTAAGATCAGAAATATTGATTTTTCAAATATTTGAGTGGTTGAAGAGACTGTTACTGTTGCAGATGTGCAAACCTATCGACCCGAACTTCGTGTACGGCGACCCCTACTACAGCACCTGCCTCGAGATGGCGTGCAGGCGACGTGGCTACGAGGAGTTCGTGAGGGCGCTGCTACAAGCAGGTCTGTATCCGGGTCGCAACTGTTGATTCATGGCCTGTTCTGATTGTATCTAAGCGGCTGTAATGATAAGTTATTCACTAGGGGTCCTTGTACTTTCAGAATATAAGGCTCTCACGCTGACTAGAAATAACGTACACGACCTACCGCCAAACGCGTACAGTTGCTTTCTTTTTTACTTAAGTCTTTACGCCTCGTCGACAGCGAGGTCATTAGAGGCGGGATGGGACTGTGGACAAGGAACTGGAAAGAATTCGGCCATGGAATTTTGAAGGAACTATCACGGCATTCGACTGGAGTGATTTGGGGAAACCTTGGAAAACTTAAATCTGAATGCCCGGACGTGGATTCCAACTGGAGTCCTCCCGATTGCGATGCTAGAGCGTTAACCGTTCACCCACCACGTTCCGTTTCAAGCACAAGCTATCTGAAGTATATTTCTGTTGACCATAATAGTTGTAGTCACTTCATGGGACGCAAAGCACTTTCAACAGAATGGATTGGATGATTTAAAGTTCCAACATTTTAAGACTTTCTTTTTTAGTTCACTCTTAGGGAAGGAATTCGACCATGGCCTTTAGAGGAACAATCCTGGCACTCGCCACTAGTGATTTGGGTAAATCATGGAAAACCCAAATTTGGATGGCTGGACGGGTATTCGAACCTGCATCCTCCCAAATGCGAGGCAAGAGCGTTACCGCTCTTCCACCACACTCAGTAATGGCCACTTCCTAAGTGGGAAAGTAACCGATAATCCACATATTTCTTCCACATGACAAAATTTCTGTCAAAATGTTTTGTTTTTTTTGCTATAATTTCTCCATGGGTTCAGAATTTTTCCGCTTTGTTCTAGAACAGTTTATCAGGTTTCGGACATCCCTCACTCGCTATTATTCTGTTATTCTGTTAGGTGGGTGAAAAGCACAAATGCTCGAAATTCGTCGGATTTGAATATGGATCGTAATATGTAAAAAAATATTTTTTAAAAAATGTTAAAATTTTTTTTAAATGAAAAAAATAAAAAGAGAAACAGAAAGAATGGAATATATAGATATCCAACAAATGTGGCTTCTCCTTTCCCAGAAACTATGAAAAATTAATAATGTCTCTTTCTTACCCGCGCACAGATTATAAGGTGTTCTGTCGAAGATTAAAGAAAACAAAGTTTCTTTTCTCGCGGCACTTGTTATGTTATCATCAGTCGCAATTTGTCTCCTCACTATTTCACACTGTCATCACCCACCCTGACGAATCTCGAGCTCAATAATTCAGGTCTCTAATTCGTATCTCTGTCTCGTGAGGATTTTTTCCGTGTTCTAAAGCTTACTTTCAGATCTGGCATTGTTTATATGTGTATGGGAAATGCGTTATCGACGTTCTATGGTTCGCAATCAGTGCTAAAATGGACACGGAATGTGTGGGTTGTTTAAACTCTATCACCAGGTTGTTAGACCACCCAATATGCATACAATATGCATATTACCCACTAGTGTCGTGCAAATTGCCGTCTACTCACGCTAGAACTCACTCGGTCAGGGAGCGTCGATGAACTACGTGGCTACGTCTAGGGGGGGGAGGAGTTGACTGAAAAGCTACGTGAGGGGGGGGGTTGCAAGCCAAGCCACGTAGCTTCTTATTCGTATTATTTGTCACAGTTAAAATAAGGTACAGAACACACAACAGCATGGGAATATTTATTTCTGTTATTTAACTGTCACCATATGTAATTTACGATAATATAGCAAGAGAAAACAGTATAAAATATCTTCTGGAATCAATAAGGAAAAAAAAGTTACGTGCTATGTGCCCGGGGGGCGGGGGTGCGGGGTAGTGGCAAAAGTTACGCCGGTCTACGTGGGGGGAAGGGAGGTTCACAGGAGGTCAAAATGGAGCTGCGTGGTTTATGGACGCTCCCTTATTCCTGTGACTGGCCTTCTCTATACGGGCGAGCTGTGACCGCTGGAATTTCTCTAGGCTCGGTGGTCAAACGAAGGCTCCGCGGACAAACGAAGGCGCGGCGGACAAAAGAAGGCTCGGCAGTGCAGGAATAGCGCATAGTGTCTTCCTCGCGTGTGCCGCGCAATAAGGATGGTACATCATAGGAAACTGTACAAGATTGTACAGCAGGGACATTCTCAAATCTACAGTGTATCGTTGACTACTACCAACATCAATTGAATCGTCGTAGACATGAAGTGTAACGGAAGTATTACAAACCATGAGGTCAGAACACAATGCAACTAGAACTATAATATATATATAAGTAATTTACTGTCACTAAATCATACCCTGAATCCACATGATTTATCGGGAAGTTGCAAATATATGTGACGTCACGTAAAGATTTGTATGTATTAATGCACAACATTGAACTTACTTTAATAACATAACCGATATCACTCTCATACGTGACTGTAAATAACCAAAAGACCATTCACATGCTCAGGAGAAAGATTGTTCCACTTCTAAAAAATGCCGGAACATCGCGACAGAAATGTTGAAATGTAGTGCAATCTGCCGTTTTTTACTTTCTCACTAACGTAGAGTTGTGTCCGGTCTTCAAGTAACCGAATTTTCCAAAATTAAACGTATACAATCTTATAGAATGATTCAACAGCACGTAAGAACTCTCCACTCTTTAATTTTTCAGTTACTTAGTACTTCGATTTAGGGATTTATGACTACGATGGAGTTCCTGGCTGTTTCGATTGTACGAAGCAAGTACCGGCGTCGCTTCGTCACCACACAACACGAGAATGACAGACCGATCCTACTGTCAGGCTCGAGCTTACGTCCAGGCTCGGTTCTCTGTACTGTATTTCCGGCATTTGGCCGGCAGAAGTCGTGCTGGCAGCGACAAACCGAGCGAGCCCAGACAGACTCACTCCCCGCAGTTAGGAGGCGTCTATTAATTACATGGGGCGTTATTTACTAAATCTGGACATTCCCCCTCCCTCCCCGGTTCCCCGTGGTGAGATTTAGTGAGATCTGGTTGGACACCCCCCGCCCCTCCTATTGTGAGGTGAGATCGTGATATTCAAGGGCGGTTATACAGCCTCCCCCCCCCCCTAACGTTGGGATTGGCGTCTTGTTTAGACCTATTTTCTTCTTTTTTATTAGCTCTACTATGGAATTAAGGAATTGAAAAGATGTCGTGAGGTTTCCAGGCCCCCCTCCCTTCGTGAAATTTTGCCCATCTCCCCTCCCCCTACTTCACCTAATAAATGGACGCCCTCTTAAGCCGCGTTCCCACGATCTCTTGTAACGGAGGCGGGACGGGACGGGACCTCATTAGCCGAAGTGTACGGACGAGCGCGCTCCGCAGATTAGCCCTAGCTTACCTCGTCGCCACCTCCCCACCACGTTGCCTAGTGTCGTTTGGCACAGAGCACTTTACAGCAACAGAAGGGGTGCGCACCGCTGCTGCAAACCGATGATAACAGCGCACCTCTACACACGCCTCTGATGTTTACCGACACGGAGTGAGTAGCTGCGTCTCGTCTCCGCTAGCAGAGGTGGCCCTGTTCCCATGGCGTGTTGTTGAGTATTCGTCTCATTCCATCCCTTCCCGCCTCCGTTGCAAGAGATCGTGGGAACGCGGCTTTACTGTTTGTTGCCGTGTTGCAGGCGCGGATCCGGACACGGTGAACGAGTACTCCGGCCTGCCGGTGGTGCAGCAGGCGGTGGAGAGCGGCTGTATGGGCGCCCTGGAGGTACTGCTGACTGAGGGCGGAGCTCGGCCAGGAGCTAAGGACCGCTCAGGACACACGGCGCTGCATGTGGCGGCCCAGAGGCAGTGCACAGGCCGCGCAGACACCCTGGAGGTCACCAGGTGACCGCCTCCTCCTATTGTAGAATATTCGAATTCAATATAAGAAACTTAAAGGTGAATTAACGAGTTAGACTGGTATTGGAAACCAGAAAGTTTGTATATTTTGCATATTTTCTTTCCCTGCTCACTTATGGCTTCTCATTCTGGGGAAACTCGTCACAAGCACAGAGGGTATTTAAATTGCAAAAGCGTGCTATAAGAATTATTTGTGGAGCAAGCCCACAGACGTCGTGCAGAAATCTATTTAAAAACCTGGGTGTACTAACAATGCCAGCACAGTATGTATACTCCGTACTATCATTTGTAGTTGAAAATCCTGAACACTTCAATCTTAATGCTGACATACATAGCCATAATATGAGGAATAAATATAATATTCACAAGGATTACAAATCACTATCAATTGTACAGAAAGGGTTAACGTTTACTAGAGCTTCCTTATTCAATGTCTTACCAACAGAAATTAAATGTTATCTACAAAAACCCAACTACTTTAAGTCCAAAATGAAAGAGTTTCTACTTCCAAACCCATTTTACTCTGCGAAAGAATTTTCTTCTTGGAATTTGGTAACTAAGAATGACTGATAAAATAGTATATATGGCGTATGGAAGGGGAAGGTAACAAAGTTGTCCTAAATTACTAAAATGACATATGGTTTTTCTTTCTGTTGAAACTTTTGACAAATTAAGTAATTACACTGTTTACAAAATTTCACTCATATATAGTAACTAACATGGGATAGCATGCACTCAAAAATTGCTGTGAAAAATTATCATACTAACAGGTTTTTAAGTAATTGACTGCTTATGAGTTGTTGGTAATATAATTGATATTGTTAATTGGTGTGTGTACTGTTCCACATAAATATCAACTAACATGATATAATATATAGTCGCAAATTACAGTGAAACTTAACATGGTAACTGGTTGGTATGAAAGTAACTGGTTATTATATGCTGGTAACAAGCGTATACACTGTTCCACATAATAAGTATTAATTAACTCGGGATTTTATTTGTAGATTACAGGAGATATTTGTTCTACTAATGGGTTATAGCTAACTTATTGTCAATATATAATAATATTATCAATTATAAAGTAATATTGACATTTCTAATAAGTGTATGTACTGTTCCACATCCCCGAGATTATTCTCACATGGGATCAAAGTGAACATATCTATCTATCTAGTTGTCCCAGTACCTCTAAAGCATCTTAAATCTTGCTGTGTGACCAGGTGCATCTCCCAGTTGCTGGACTGCGAGGGTCCGTTCACGGCGGTGGACATCGACGCTCAGGACGTGTTTGGCGACACGGCGCTGCACGACGCCGCCCACTACGGCAACCGCGCCGCCGTCCTGGCGCTCCTGCGTCGCGGCGCCAGTCCCCTCGTGCGCAACCAGGAGGGCGACCCGCCGCTAGCCTTCATCGACGCCGATACCTTCCGCCAGTTCCTCGACGAGCAACTCCGCAGCAACGGGCTTTCACCACAGAGCGACGACTACCAGGTCTCTCCTCGTACATCTCGCACGCAGAGAGGATCCGGGAACTGCACCACTTTCGGTACCTGCGAGAAACTGGTACTAACCTGTTGAAATTTACATCAGTCGCTTCGTCAAGATGTCCACGTTTTGCGATCATACATTGCGGAAAAGTCGCTAGAAATTTAATAAAAAATATCCGAAATATAGCATGACGAACAGCCGTTACATGCCGTCAACGTTGAAAAAATCAGTGACAGTCTCTTAAAATGTTGATTTAATCCTTTCTTGTAATGTTTTCATGCTTTTTCAGCTCTACTCCTTTGAAAAAAGTCGCACAAAATTGACAAAAACGCAATATTTATCCGAGTTGTAATACGGTGATGACCGCCATCTTACATAGCAACGAGCAACCAGAGATAATCAAGTGCTTCCATTGTAAACAAATACGCATTTGCCTGTTGGATGCCGCATAGCCAAAATTTCTTAATTTTATACCACTAGGTCCAGGCCGTATTTCAACCTAACCACGATTTCTATGACAAAACGAAATTGTTTAGGTTGAAATGATCCCCGTACCGATAATTTTTGTTATTTTAGCAGTGCTGAAAGGATTTAGCAGTTGCTCAGCCTTTCATATTTCGGAATTTTTTATTAAATTTCTAGCGACTTTTCCGCAATGCATGATCGCAAAACGTGAAGAGGACATCTTGACGAAGCGACTGATGTAAATTTTAACAGGTTAGTAGCAGGTACCGAAAGTGGTGCAGTTCCCGAGGATTCAATCAAAAAAAAAAAAAAAAAAAACCCTCTTTGAACTTGACAAAGACTATTTGTTGTAATGGGTAGTCCACTCAAACCCAGTCAATAGGGACACATTCGTTGGCCTCGAGTTTGCTTTTTTGGCTGTTCTTGGCAACAGTTTACAGCTTTTTTCGTCAGTCATTCAGGTGAATTCTAGTATGGTCAACAGTTTACGATTTCTTCTTCTTTTCCGTTTTGCTCTCTATGCACCAAGTGTTTCATAACTCTGGCGAAATTCCTTTTCTTTTTTCCTTGTGCTGTGGTTGCCTTTTCTTTCTTGGGTCCAGTTTATCCGATATACGGGGAGCAGCCTTTAGAATCGATGGTTTTAATTAACGTTCTGTACTTATGGCTATTGTAAATGTCATTGGGGTCAATTTCCAGTTGCTCGAGATCTTTTCTGATTAGCCTTTGTGATGCTTTAGATGATTTGTGAAGTAGTTATAATTGTAGATAATTGAGTTCTTTCGATCCAAAAAGTTTTTCTTTATGGTATATTATTTTAATCCACTAGGGATTACATCGAAACTGGATAATCTCCGAAGATGCAAGTTCTTTTAGGCAATGATAATCACGAGCACCCGATCTACACTTCTACGCCGATAGCCAACATCTCTTGAGTATTTATTTCCATAGCAACCTATGTCGTCTTGCTTTTCTCTAAGAGTATATATTATTAATTTTCATCTTTGCTCAAGGAGCTAAATATTATGTTCTTTTTTCCTTAAAAAAAAAATATTTTATGTCACACCTTGTCCATTTTGCATTAGTCGCTTTCCCTCTAGAGACCGTTAGAGACGGTGTTGAAGATTTTGGAGGTGAATCTATGATTGTCCTTTCGAACTACGTGACCATATAACATTAATCTCCTTTTCCTCATGGCTGTTGTAATGTTCTCCAGTTGCTGGTATAGTCCTTATTATGCCTGAGTCTGTATTTTCCTTCTTCTTTGACAGGAGTCATGATTTTCTCTAGATCTTACATTCCTTTAGTTCCAGTTTTCTGAGGTGTCCCTTTCTAACCATATTCAAGTACTCTGATTCATAAAGCACTGATGCTCGAACTGCAGAATTATAGAGCCTGAGTTTGAGGTTAAGAGAGAGAGATTTAGATCCATACATAGTCTTACAAATGTGGTATGTTCTCTCCAGTCTGGCGTATCTACAAATCGGTCCTTTTTTAAAATAAATGTTTCTCGGGAAACAAACCGAGTAATATTATGATTGATACACAATATTTTGGTGACATAAAGCTCCTTCGCCATCTTCAGGTGCAGTCGTAAGCCTTAAAGTTTGCCTTGAGCACGTTGTTTAAAAGAAAGAGGAGGGCGTTTTCATGGTTTCAAACCTTAGATTTTGACTTATAATCAGATGTATTTGTGATCACCTGGCATTGAAACAGGAAATAAAATCTCTTGTAACATCAAATTCTTTTACTCACAATCTGGTAGCACTTAAAAACTACTGAACAGGTTTTGAATGGGTTACGTATTATAAGTTTTCATCACCAATATAAAACAACTAGCCTCGTACCCGCGACTTCGTACGCGTGGATTAAGAATTTTTTTGCCAGAATTAAATATGAAAAGTTGTTGGTAACGAAGGATTGGTCCCAAACAATATCGAGTTGGCATAATATGACAGGAAAGCTATCACTATATCACTCTACCGTCGAACCTGCCTCTTGAAGAGAATCAATTTCCAACATATTTCTGTCACTATTCGATAAGATTTCAAAATTTCGTTACTACAACTGTTAATCATACTGGAAAAAATATCCTGTGCCCTTCATACAGCTTTCCTTATAAAATTCCATCACAACGATGTAGCCATATAGTCGTCAAAACGTAACAAAAAGACAGAGACTTACTTCCGTATTTATATTAGTATTACTGTGGTTCACACTCACACACTGACTGCGAACAACACCTGAGGGATCATTATAACGTAAAAAAGTGTACACCTACAAAATTGCAAGACTACCTACGATTTGCCTCGCATTGCACCCCTAACTTTATAATATCTACAGTTTAACATTCAATCCAAATAACCTACGGCCCAGGCCTGACTCTTACGATGAAAAACAATTTTTAAAAATCTTAGCCTTTATGGAGATTTGAACCGGAGACCACGACGTTCGTAAGCAAGCTCTTTAGCCATTGAGCTGCCAGTTCAGTACACGGAAACACGGTCTGGAGACGTCCACATCCAACGTGTCTGCCTGTCGCCGTATTTCAAAGTTATGAGACAACATGTGTTATTTATACAGATAATGTTTCAACCAAATGTAGACAGTATTTTTCTCATTGTTTCAAAGGATAAGTGTGCAAAGTTTCATCGAGATCAGATGAAAACTGTGGATTTGTATGAAGAACAAACAAACCAACAAACAAACAAACAAACCAACAGACAAACACACATACATTCATCCTTATATATAAAGATAATGACAAAAAATATTCTAAATCATTTCTTAACTGAATGTTGCTACAGTTCATCTAATACAAATACAGTGCTGGCGAAACAATTTATCAATTAACTGCTGTCCATTACAATTAATTGCTGAAATTACATAAAACCAGCATTTGCCCACAGCTTCACCTGCAAACATCTAGACGTGTGGATATTTTAAAATGTATCCGGTATAGTTCAAAATTAAAGGAGGAGAAACTGAAATATAGAAAAGTAAATTAAATATGACGTGTAGTCACACTAATTAAATGTGATTTCATCAAATTTTTCTGATGAGAAACATAAATTAGTATTTAGCGAATTTTCGTAAAAACAAATTTAATACTACAATTCCAAAAAATCTTGTAGACGAGGATCGAACCCTCAACTATTGCCATAAGAATACGACCCCAAAATGTAGTTATCCAGCCCGTAATACCTTGACGGCTTTTCTTTTAAATTAAATGCAATTTTTAAGTAACAATTTTGAAGCTTCGATTTCTCATAAATTAAGACTAGACCGCCACTAATGGCATTAGCGAGAGATACCCGAGATCTTACACTATTCCCGTGTTCTTCCTACGAAATTACAGAAATAATTGAAATATCGCGCTAAAAATGTTGAGGCTAACAACACATTTTCTAATACTAGTCTGCCGCCTGTCCACGTGAGCCGTTTTAAGGTAGGCCATTTGGGCCGATGTCACTCGTGCAAAATTTAGCGTGCAGGTCGCAATATATGCATCACAAAATTGTTATTTTATTGAAACTTTCAGTACCAGAGGCGCGTTTGATATCAGCGTATTCCGAGCAAGAGGTGACACTGGTACTGTCCATTAGTTGGTCCGTCTAAAGCAGTATTTTTCAACCTGTGCGTCGCAACCCCCAGGAGGGTCGCCGCATTCCAACGATCTCTTGTAACGGAGGTGGGACGGGACGGGACCTCATTAGCCGAAGTGTAGGGACGAGCGCGCGCCGCAGGTTAGCCCTAGCTTACCTCGCCACCACTTACCCACCACGTTGCCTAGTGTCGTTTGGCACAGAGCACTTTACAGCAACAGAAGGGGTGCGCACCGCTGCTGCAAACCGGTGACAACAGTGCACCCATACACACGCCTGTAATGTTTACCGACACAGAGTGGGTAGCTGCGTCTCATCTCCGCTAGCAGCGGCGGTCCTGTTCCCATGGCGTGTTGTTGAGTATTCGTCCCATCCCGCCATTGTTACAAGAGATCGTGGGAACTCGGCTTTAATCGGTGGGTCGCAGATAAATGTAAAAAGCAAGAGTTGCAGGTCTCACAATACAATTAAAATAGAAAATATGCAGCGAGGATGCAGTGCCTGTTTAATTTTTAATAAATTGTTAAAGAGTGGTTGTATTTTTAAGACGCTAATAACTAAATCATTTTCTAATTGTAGCCTATTTCTCTTCTTTCTACCATGTTTCAGGTAATTTTCGTCATAAAGTCTCAATATTTTTCGGTTTTGATTTCCTTCCGCCATTGCCACTGGTAGCAGACGAAGAGACCCCGCAGATGTTTTGAGAACTACATTTTATCCTCACTCTCAGCGAAACTGATCTTTACTCGATGGCGTACTCGGACAACTGATTGCAGTGAAAGAAAACAGACTGTTCCTATGTGGTCGCTAATTCACCTTCTCACCTCCCGCGCCGCCACCGCGACAAAAATTATCGCTGCCCGCAAAATACCTGCGACTACCTTACACAGCATTTGATTTCCCGATTGGAAGGTACAGTCTCAATAAAAAAAAAAAAAATACGTTTTTTTTTTAATCACTGCCATTGTTTTATTACGGATCTGGAGGGTCGCCAAAGTTTATACTGGCACTGAGGCATGGAAAGATATTGCAATAGGTATGGAAAGTAGTTCATGGAAGGGAAAAGATGACCATGACCACAAGCTGGCACTCGATTTCAGGCACAAGGATGTGGGAATATTTTATTTTTTAGGTAAGGGTGTCAGGGATTGGAATGAGTTACCAAGGGAAATGATGAATAACTTACCGAAAACGTTAAAAGAATTTAAAGTTAAAATTTGTAGGGGGCAAATGTAGGTGGGTGCAGGATAGGGGAAGTTGGGTGTGCAGGGAAATTGCCACCAGAGCGTGTGCTCCATTGCAATTAAATTAAATTAAAAAAAGAAATTAAAGTTTTCTTTACTTATAAAGGGGTCGCATATTCAGAAAGGTTGAAAAACACTGATCTAAAGTAATGTAGTTTAAAGTTCCTGTTGTGTTCTCTCTCCTGACAGCTGATCTTCAACTACGACTTCCTGAGGCCTCAGCCATCCCGCCCGGACAAGCCGTGCCGTGAGATGTCCCCTCTGCTGTACATGAGTCGCTCCGAGGACCTGCGTAAACTGCTCACTCACCCCGTGCTGCTGACGCTGCTGTACCTCAAGTGGTACCTGGTGCGCGTCTTCTTCTACGTCAACCTGGCGGGCTACGTGCTGTTCGTACTGCTCATGACGGCCTACATCGTGATGGTGAGCGGTCAGTTTGACGAAGCGCCGCGCTGCTTCCTCAACAGGACCTGCGTGGCAGTGAAGCGGCTTTCCTCCTCGTCTGCAACCGCGGCTCCACCCACAGTGGTGCTGCCTTACGAGGAAGACTACGATGGCGTCCTCATAGTCGTGTTTGTCTTCAGGTACGGCCTCAACTAAAGAGGCGAGTTTTATCAAATCCAGCGCGAGACATCCGAACTCCTCCATGCAAACCTGTAACAGCCCTCAGACCTTGGCCTTTTATGAAATACTAGCTGATGCCCACGACGTCGTTCGTGATTGTAAAGAATAAATTGACAGCTGCTGACATGTAACTGCCATAGCGCACGATGGGAGACTCCAGGCTAATACCACACACAAACATCAGTAATATATGCACGGTATTTATGGCTGCAAAGTGAAATATAGGGACACATATGTCTTTGGTCGAAATACGAAAATATCCTTGATCGACCACTTTCAACCACCATATCTCCCACACCCCCATAGCTACCGACATCTAACCATCATAGTACACGATAGGAGACACGATTGCACTACAACACACAAACACCAATGATCTATGCGATGTAGTTGTGGCAGCAGAGTGACATATACGGAGACATATGTCTCTGGTAGAAATACGAAAATATCCTTGATCGACCAATTTCAACCACCATATCTCCCACACAACCACAGTTACCGAAATTCGGCCAACGTTGTGATCGATGGGTGACTCTGTGCTACTACCACACTCAAACACCAGTGATCTGCGCTAGATAGTTTTGGCTGAAAAGTGATACACCTTGACACATACGTCTTTGGTAGAAATATGAAAGAGCCGCAGGTCGACCAATT